>CM019154.1:34696119-35083035 GCA_009733165.1 Naja naja | reverse complement strand
AACATTAATTAGCTGAAAGATATATTGATTCTGCTGCCATCTCCAATGTTATTGTTGTATTGTTACTTACATTGTTAGATATTTACTAATAACAGAAAAAAGGATAAAACCAAGCACTATGATGAGATTTATCTCTAAGCATAAGACAAATTTGTTTACTTCAGAGACTTTGGATCTGCATATGTATGATATGCAGTGGTGGCGCAGTGGTTAAGAGTGCAGTAATGCAGGCTACTTTTATTTTTTTTATAAAATTTTTTTTTTCCAAAAACACAAACATAACAAACAAACATACAACACATAAATCATATCAATTTCAGTATTCGGTCGGTCACAAATCACAGTGCCTACCCCTCATTATTCATGCTCGATATTACAAAACGGAAAAGCTATAATCCTTATTATTAATCCTTTGTCATATTATAATCTCTATATTATTTCAACAGTTCTATCTATCTTTATATTCCCAAAAATACATTACCAAACTTTTTTGTCTAACCATTGATAAAACATATTCCATATCTTATAAAACTGCTTTTCTTCTTGATCCCTAATTTCAAATGTTAATCTACTCATTTCGGCCACAATCCAAAATCTTCTTAATCACTTCCTCCTGCGTAGGTGTCTTATCATTTCTCCAGTTTTTAGCAAATACAATTCTAGCGCTGTCAGTACATTAACAATCAGATATTTCAAATCTTAGTTAAATGTCTCTGGACAATTCCCAACAGGAATATCTCAGGTTTCAAGTCTATATGTTGTTGTATCATTTTTTCCAGCCACATGTGGATTTTAGTCCAGTATCTTTTAGCATCAACGCAAGTTCACCACATGTGGTAGTAGGAGCCAGGTATCTGGTGACATTTCCAACACTTATCCGGATTTATCCTTGAACATTCTTGCAATCCTTCTCGGGATAGGTGCCACCTGTAAAACATCTTATACAAATTTTCTTTATATGCAGTTGACATTGTCATTTTATAATAATTTCGATCCCACAGTGTTTGCCATCTCTCTAAGTCTATCCCATAACCAAAATTTTCCCCAAGCAATCATTGTTTCCTTAAACCTGCTCCTCTTCCCATTCTAACTTCTAATAAATAACCGTAAAGTTTTTTAATCATTTTTTCGTTCGTAGCCCATCAAAATTTTATCTAATAATCAGTTTGCTTTTTTATAAATCCCTTCATTCTTAACATCCTCATCATATCTAGATTGTACTTCTTGCAAATATGTAAACCAAATTCATTTTTTATACCTTTGTTCTTGTAGTGTTTGCATCGATTTGAGTTCACCCTTTTCATTTATAAAATCTCTTCATATCTAACTGTTTGTTCCTTCTTGTATATTATTGCATATGAAAAAGCTTCAATAGTAGATACCCATAATGTTGTTTTGTATATAATGTTTTTTTTGTTTCCCAATTTAAAAACAAAAGCTTCTCGAACATAGTGTCTTCTAAAATATCCTTGTTTTTAGTTCCTTATACCATAAGAAAGCATGCCATCCTAGTAATAGATCATGACCCTCTAAAGTTAACAATCTATTGTTTCTCAATGTTATCCATTCTTTCACCCACATCAGGCTTGCAGCTTGATAATACAATTCCCAATTTGGTAGTGGAATTCCCCTCTTGACCTTGCATCTTGTAATAGCTTAAATTTGATTCTTGGCTTTTTGCCCTGCCATATGAATTTTGATGTGATTTTATTTAAATCTTCAAAGTATTCTTTCCCAAGTCTAATTGGAATTGTCTGAAATAAGTATAAGATTCTGGGTAAAACATTCATCTTAACTGTCGATATTCTGCCAATAAGAGATAATTGCATATTTTCCCATCTTTTAAGATCTGTCGCTATCTGCTGTTTGAGTTTTATATAATTATCTTCTTTCAATGTACTGCATCTTGATGTTATATTTATTCCCAAATATTTAACTTTATTTGCAATCTGGATCTCTAATAAATCTTCTAAATCTTTCTTTCATTTTGCTAACATATTCTTTGTTAGATCTTTGTTTTATCTTTTTAATTTTTAAACCTGCCACCATTCCATATTCTTTCTATTTGTTCTATCAACTTAGGTGCTGATTTAAGTGGATCCTCTAGTATGAATACCAAATCATCTGCAAACGCCTGTAGTTTATATTCTTCTTTTTTAATTTTCATTCCTTTTATTTCTTTCTTTATCTTCTCTTCCCTTCTGATAGCTCTATTCAGTACTTCTAGTGTTAAAACAAACAGCAGGTGTGACAGAGGACAACCTTGTCTGGTTCCTTTTCTTATCCCTATAGATTCTGTTAGCTCTCCATTTACCAATATCTTTGCTGTTTGATTATTATATATTGCCTCAATAGTTTGTATAAAGTTTTTTCCAAAGCCCATTTGCATCATTTGCAATATCATAAATCGCCAGTTCACATTGTCAAATGCTTTTTGAGCATCTAAAAACATCAGTGCCATCTGTTTTTTTTTTTTTTTTTCATAATACTCCAGAGTATCTAAAATTATTCTCACATTTTGCTTAATTTGTCGTTTTGGCAAAAATCCATTTTGATCTGTGTGGATAAATTCATTTAAGTATCTTTTCATTCTTTCTGCCAAAATTGAAGCAAAGATTTTATAATCTGAATTCAACAATGAGATAGGTCTATAATTTTTAACTTCTTGTAGGTCCATTTCTTCTTTAGGTATTAGGGTAATATAAGCTTCCAACAACCATGTCTCAGGTATCTCTTTTTTAATAAGACTTCATTCATCACTTCTAGAAGGGAGTGCTTAACACTTCCTGGAAGGTCCTGTAAAATTCACCGGTAGACCATCTGGGCCTGGAATGCAGGCTACTTCTGTTGCCTGTCGCTGCCTGCAATTTGGCAGTTCGAATCTCATCAGACTCAAGGTTGACTCAGCCTTCTATCCTTCCGAGGTGGGTAAAATGAGGACCCAGAATGTTGGGGGCAATATGCTGACTCTGTAAACCGCTGAGAGGGCTGTAAAGCACTGTAAAGCAGTATATAAGTCTAAGTGCTATTGCTACTGCTATACATTGATAACCACTATCTTGATGGTTCATTAATTACAAATTTATGTAGGACAAAATTTTCATTACCTGCTAGCATTGATTCCTAAGGAGAATATCATGTACAAAGGAAGTATGAATATACATGCCAGATATTAGTGATAAATCATAAAAGATAAGTTTCATGGCCATGCTGCTATTATGGTGACTGCTGTTAATGGAGTTTGGCAGAGTTGGCTGCTAGTCAAGATTTCATTTGTTTGCTTCTTTGTATATTCATTAAATTTAAAAACTGGTCATCTCACAGAGCAACTGAAGGTGTTGTATTAGATCAGGAGTGTGTGGCCCGTGGCCCGATGTGTCAAGTGCCTGCCAGGTTTAGCGAAGGGGAAAAAGTCCCGACATATCATGTGACACCGCCATGACACCCGAGTTTGACACCCCTGTATTAGATGGATTTTTGGTTTAATATGACTTGATATTTTAAGCAATAAATTGAGGTGACCATCACTAGGTTTATCAAGAAACAGGAGGAAAAGTATTAACTGTTCATAAAACATTCACATTTGCATCCTCAGTGACCTTTAGAAGTCACAGAAGGCTAAGATCTTAGCTGTAACAAACAAAAATAGAAAGATAAGTAGAATATCCTGTTTATCCTTCCAGGTCAAGAGGAGACTTCTATGAGCAAATTAGTTAGATGATGAGACAAAGAGGACACAGTGCAAACTTTTGTTGTAAATTTGAAGTGTTTCTCATGTTTGTGCATCATTTGTGGCCTTGATGCATGATGACTTAGTCATGCAACCTGATCTTGATAACCAACTATATAGGATAGCAGTCTGTGTGTTAGGGATGGAAATGAAGCAAGTGTAAAAGCATACAATATATTTACAGAATGTGCTTCAACATATTTTCTTTGAATAGCTTTATTAAGTCATGTAATGACTTCCAGCATAATTGAGCTAAGTGTTAAAAACATTGTGAAGGGCATCACAGCTTGACTCTTACTTCTGTAAAAGAAAATAGGAATAATGCAGAAAGGAACTCTGACTTGTTCTGAGAAAGGATTTTGCATCTCCTCATCTTGGTCATTTTTCTTCTGCTGTGATCCCAGCATGTTATTAATTGTTAGTGCCAATATTTGCTGTGGTTTGGAAAACATAGATAGCATCTGTTGGGATGCTTTGTTTGAGAGGGCTTTAATTATTCAGTATTCAATATCTAATGAAGAAGCAGATGAACCTAGTCACCTATCCTTCACCAAGAAGAACATAGTGGCATTTCCATCCTTTCTAATGAAGAAGTAGAATTACTGGGGAAAAGGATACATGACAAATATGGGGAAAAACAGAAAGAAAATTGAATCCTGAACAATGTGTGTATGTGCCATGTTCCATTGATCCTTACTGTTAAAGTTAAGGAATGTTGCTGCCATGCTAGTTAGACCGAACAAATAAATATTCAGCAATAGATATGGCTCATTTAAATTTCTTCTGATTCACACTTTCATGTGATAAACTGGGCAGTGAAGTTAAACTCCTCCTAAAAGCACTTGCTAGTTAACAAATGCATGTCAGCAAGTCAGAAGGTGATCCAAGGTACTTGATGTACTATGGAGCTATCTGTCAACATACATATGGAGTCATTCCTTGGCAACCTTGAGACTTCGATGTGGATGAAATGTCAGGTAGAAGACTTAAGATTCAAGCTGGTTTGCACAACCCACTATAATATGGTTTGTCTGACTTTAGTTTTTCATGTTGTGTGAGCCCTCCAATTATGGGTTATTGCAATCCCTTAATCCTTGATTAAAGTACAGTATCAAATATGTGTGAACCCAGTTTATAAAACCATGCACATATTGCCTGGGTTCATATATTGTACTAAGGCTTAGTTTACAACTTATCACAATAAGCTAAAACCAAATACATCACATATTATTTTGTCCAGTGTGACAATCCACAAAAGTGAAAGGATGAATTTGAGGAAGCTGCTGGGAAAATTGGGAACATCTTTAAATTACACACACACATACACACCCACACAAATTACACACCTATCACAAAGACACACAAACATAAATTATATATATATATATACACACACACAAATTATATACACACATATTTAAATTGCACACAAATTGTACACATACACACATTTATTAAACACAAGTACATAGTCCAATTCATTATATTTTGATTCAACAAACTGGGCCAATATGAAGTAGCTAGAAAATTACTTAGAATGTAAAACTTTAGCTTTGTTGACAGCAGAAATAAAGACATACCCATCTTTCAGGCAACAAGATATAACCCGTGGAGGGAAGTTTTAATGCGTTTTGTATGTATACATGCCTTTCCTATGGTTTGTGGGAGTGTGGAAATGGATTCAAATTATACTGAACCAAAGTTAAAGAAACAGAGAACTTCAAAGAAGTTTATAAATGACAGGTTCTTACAAGAAGAAGTCCATATTTATTAAATTTCTAGGCCACCTGTCTCACTAGTATATCAACTATGGGCAGCTTACAAGATAATAAAAAGTTAAAAATTCTAAAAAAAAGAATAAAAAGATTAAAAGTGAAGAATCAAGAAGATTGGCAGCCTGGGGGTGAGCATCTTCACCCATCAGCCACCCCCAATGTAACACACCCCTTTTGGGGTCCTAGGTCAAGCAGTAGAGCCAAATTTTAGGCTGTTCCAGATGAGGCAGATCTCATCTCTGACAGGGCCGTCTTAACAGCATTATGGGCCCTGGGCAAAGCAGTGTACTGGGGCCCCTATGACAACTACTCACAGGAATAAAAATGTAAATGGTCAATAAAATTAAACATATATTTGCATGTTAGTATTAATTTAAAAATTCAGTAAAATGTAATAAATATGTATTTATATGATACAAGGTGCATTGAAGGGTTGACATACACAGATGAGTATGGGGCCCCTATGCTCGTGGGGCCCACAGGCAAGTGCCCATCAGGCCCACGCGTTAAGACAGCCCTGATCTCTTACAGGAGAACATTCCAGAGGGTAGGAACGAGCCATAGCAGAAAAGGCTCATCTCCTGGACCCCCACCAGATGAAATTCTTTGACCAATGGGGTCTGAAGTAGGCCCTGTCTGTTGGAACAAATATGGTGGTTAGTCCCATTGGAATAAGGCGATTCCTCAGATACCCTGGACCCATGTCATAAAGGGCTCTAAAGGTGATGACCAACACCTTGAACTCAAACCAGAAGCAAACTGGCAGCCATTGCATCTCATGTAACAGTGGTATCACATGTGCCACCTGAGGGGCCTCCAGAACTGACTGTGCCGCTACAGTCTATAATCAGTTGTAGTTTCTGAATACTCTTTAAGGGTATGTAGAGTATGTTGCAGTAATTCAGCCAGATGACCAGGCCATGAATGACTGTGCACAGGGCCTCACAATCCAAGAAACAGTGCAACTGGCACACAACATGAAGTTGGGCAAAGGCTCTCCTAGCACTTGCAAAGCCCTTTTATGTTTTTAATATCATTTTTTCCTTATTTGACAGCTGGGATCTAGGTTCCAAGAGGCAGGTTGATGCTTATTCATAGGTTTCAGAATAACTTCAGCTCCACTGGAAGAAAACACCCCATAACTTTAGAGATGATTCCTGACATTATGAGATTATAAGAACTCCACTGCTTTGTCTTTAATATGTATTAATATATTATATGAAAGAGGATTATTGGAATGAATATATATATATATATATATACATACACATATATAAATTCACCATTTATATCAATTTACAAATTCAAATAATCTTCCAGCAATCAAACTATAAGAAGATTCTAAAATCATTGAAATCCTTTTGAAAAACATTCTCACATAGAGAGTCCTAATATATAAGAATCATAAATGAATTGCCTTTTGTACTCCATGTAGGTTGTTCTCTAACTGCTCTAGAACTTAGTGAGATAAACACATCCATCTAAATTCTTGAATGCAATTACACCTTTTAAAGTAATCAATAAGATATTTTTCTGAGGGAAATTCTCCCATTTCCAAGTTCTTTAACTGAGTACCAAGTTCAGATGATGAAACATTTTTATCATTTTAAATGTGCTGTGTTTTTTCTCCAGGCATTGAGTATATAATTATAAATACAGTTACAAATCTTAAATATAAATTACTTTTCTCAGGGAATTATTCACTTTTTTCCTCAAGGTCATTTAAAACTCCATTGCATCCTATTTTATCATCATAATTCGCTTTAACAGGCATACCATATACATACCATAGGAGGGCAGTGTAGATCTTCACAGAATATGACAGCGTTCGGATATGCTTAACACCAAGGAAAAAAGTATACTTATGACTAATTGAGATATTGATTAGGAACCTGGAAGAAATATATTTATTGATAGACTGATTCAAGGATAGCTGAAATTAATCACAGCCCCTTTGCCCGAATATAAATTATTTCATAGTTTTTTTTTCAATCCAAGTATACCCATTTTTTCTACTAGATTTTGGAATGAGAGAAGCAAAACCAGTTTCTAAACTGAAGTCAATACCAAAATGATCGTAGTCAGGAAGCAATCTTATTTCCTTCTTCTGTATCCCATACCTATTTAAAGACTTAGCAGGGCAATAGAAGACACCATTTAGATAAGCAAGTGATCTTTGAGAATACACTGTGAACCTACCCAATGTTTTTAGGCTGTTAACTCAGAGAAAGTCAGGGATATCTTTAAAATAAGACTTTGAAACAGTTGAGCATTTCTGTCAGCATTTATCAATGCTTTAACCATTTAATCCTCTTGACTTAGAGCAGGCATTCCTCACTAAATCTCTTCCACCACCTGCCTTGTGTGTTTATTACTTACTAACCTTTTGTGTCATCTCTTTGTATATATCCCTAATTTATCAGTCTCTTGTAGATTGTCAGCAGCCTGCTGCCTCACTACCGCCACACGGCTCACAACTAACCAGGAGGCAACGCTGTCAGACTGTCAGGTAATGTTCTGCTAAATCTCCTTTCTTCACCTTTTGGTTTTCTTTGCATGCTATAGTCGGATTCTCATCACCCCACTTCCTTTGCATCTGTCATCTCCAACCCTAATTTCTACTCTGTCTGCTATCAGTATGTCTGGTAGACCCTTATCTTTAAAACGAACAAAACAAACAAACCAAATTAAAATTGAATCAAATTTAAACTTTTGTAATTGGTGTGGAAAGATTACCTGTGCTACCATGTCCAAACAGTTAATCGTGCCTGCATGACTGCAGGAATCATGCAACAATACGCATTAATATGTTGTATTTAGAGAAGAAAGGACCAACTGAACAATAGATAAATTTGCAAAACTTAAGCCATTTCTTCTGGAGATTTGCCTGCACCACTACAACCATCCCCTGCAGACTATCAAATCCAAAGATGTTAAGTCTACAAACATGTGGGTAGCAAAGAAATTATAGGTAGTCTTCAACTTATGACCAAATTGGGACCAGAATTTCTTGTTGATGAGCAAGGTGATTGTTAAGTGAGTTGCACCTTATTTTATGAGCTTTTGTCACAGTTGTTAAATGAATCACTGCAGTTGTTTAAATGAATTACATGGTGTTTAAATGAACCTGGATTCCCCCAGGGACTTTGCTTACCAATAGCCAACAGGGAAGGACTCAAATGGTGATTACATGATCCTGGAATGCTGCAACTGTCGTAAATGCATGTAGATTGACAATCAACTGAATTTTGATCACATGACCATGGGGATGCTGCAATGGTCATAAATGCGAAGACCAGTGTTCAGTCACTTTTTTCAGTGCCTTTATAACTTTGAGCAGTCGCTAGATGAATGGTTGTAAGTTGAGGTCTGCATGTAAAAGCCTAGGCAAAAGTGTGTGTGCTTTTAAAGAAACAAGCAATGCTAAGTAAACAAATAGGAATCTACAAGTTTCTCAACCTTGGCCATTTTCAGATGTATGGACTTAACTCCCAGAATTCCACAGGAAGGCTGCCTGGAGAATTCTGGGAGTTGAAGTCCACAGATCTGAACATGGCCAACGTTGAGAAACACTGGCTTAGATCATTAAATAAATGTTTAACTTAAGAAGCTATTTAAGTAGCATCTGGGGTGAATCTGGAACTGAGCTGACCGATGAAAGGGTTGCCTAGCCTCTTCCCAAAGTTTCACAGGGTTTATCTAGTAGTTCTGTAGAAAGTTCATTTGTCTGACAAGATTCCTATCAATAGGCAATAAATACCACTCTGATCAGCTCCTTGAGTTGCCTCTGATAGCGTCTTTTGGATTTTGTATTCTTCCTTCCTTTATAGGAAGGGCTATAACAGAATAGAAAAGGAGATGCTGTGTCAATAAAGGAGAATATTTGTAGGTCAGGATTGAACTGTGTGTCCTTGGTATTCTCTGAGCTTATTTCCTTGCAGATGGTTATGTCATCAGCATGTCTGCAAAAAAACAACCGAGGACTCCTCAAGATGCTCTGAGTGAGAAGGTTCTAAGTTCTAGGCTTATCCTTTCTCAATAGAGCTGAGCCTGTGAAATTGTGAAAAGCTATTGAGAGCCAGAACAGGTATGGTTTAGATTAGATGGACCAGTCTGAGATGGTATTAGGCAGATTCCTATTTGCATAACACAAAGCAAACATGGAAAGAACCAGGTAGGGATTGCACCATGAGAAAGGATGCTGGCTTTTCCAGTTGTCCTAGCCAAAAAAAAAAGATCTGATAAAAATTCTCAAGGTCTTGTTTGTTCCCAAACAACATGGGATGGAAAGATTAATCCAACTGCTTCTGTCTCCTCTGGGCTATAATTTTAGCTGGAACTGGACTCCTTGTGATGGCTTTAAATTGGTAGGCACACCTAGATCTGAGCATGGCATTTAAATGTACTACAGATACTTTTCAACTCACAATAGTTCATTTAGTGACCATTCAAATTATAAGGGCACTTTAAAATGTGACTTATGACCATTTTTCAAAGCTACAACTTTTGCAGCCTCCCATAATCGTGTGATCAAAATTCAGATGGTTGGCAACTGGTTCAGATTTATAACCATTGCTGTTTCCCAAGGTCATGTGATCACCTTTTGCGACCTTCTGACAAGCAAAGTCAATGGGAAAGCCAGATTCACTTAACAATCAGGGTACTAACTTATCAACTGCAATGATTCACTTAACAACTGTCTCATTACTTAACAAATGTCTCACTTAACAACAGAAATTTTGGGCTCAATTGTGGTCGTACTTTGAGGACTACCTGTATTGCTATATCGCTAGAACTAAAGTGGAAGATGAAAGCCCCCTTTTTGTGCTTCCTAAAGCCTCAGATGGAAGCACCACTGAAATTCAGTTCTGTGTCAGTTCTGAAATAGGAAAGACTGGCGAACCATAAACTAAGCTTAAAATGGGATTAACATTTGTTTTATTTAAAGAAAACCTGGACCCAAAGCCTTAAAATCCAATCCCCATCTACGTATAAGATGCAATCCCATTACTTTGTATCATCTAGCGTATTGTGTTTCTATAATGAGCAATTAATTGTGCCCCAGGGCCACAGTGGCTCATGTGGTAAGATGCTGGGCCTGCTGTGCACCACTGAGGTCAACAGCTCAGGGGCTTGATTCCCGTGAGCGAATAAACTGCAGAGGGACAAGGAACCTCCCCCGATTGCCTACCCACATTCAGGCATCCCACGAGTAAAGATAACACCGCCTAAAAAAATTCCTTTCACAGAGGCAGCCAGCCACCCTCAGTGATCCTTGGCTAACACGTGCCATACCCTAAATAAATAAATTGTCGCCCCAGTCAGTGGTGGTATTCAGCCGGTTCGCACCGGTTCATGCGAACCGGTAGCAAGAATTTGGTGTGGTTCGCCGAACCGGTAGTAAGTTCTGGCTGGCCCGACCCGATTGCTACTGGCTCACTTGCCCCACCCACCCAATGCTCGCTCACCCCGCCCACCTGATGCTCGCCCCTTAAGGTATTTTTTTCCCTCCCGACAATCAGCTGTTCATACGATCAGCTGTGCCAGGATTCCCCTAGCTTGTCTTACTGCTTCACCCAGGAGGATTTCCTGAGGCCCAGGAAGGCAAAAATGGAGGGGGGCACAGCCCCCTCTCCATTTTTGCCTTCCTGAGCCCCAGGGAGCTTCCTGAGAGAAAAACGCTCCCCAGGAGGCTCCTCTGAGGACCAGAGGGCCCTAAAATGGACCAAGGGGGTGGTGCTGTGCGGTCCCTTCAGGCTCCCTTTTTTTTCCTTCCTGAGCCCCAGGGGAGCCTTTTGGGAGCAAACCCCCCCAGGAGGCTTCATTTTTTTCTTCCTGAGCCCCGAGGAGACCAAAGGAGTATCTTTTTAGTTGACACCTGGGAGCAAAAGCACACACCCCAGGAACCTTCCCTGAGGCCCAGAAGGCCCCAAAATGGAGCGGGGGTTCTGTGCGCTCCCTCCAGGCTCCATTTTTTTCTTCCTGAGCCCCAGGGGAGCCTTCTGGGAGCAAAAATGCCCCCCAGGAGGCATGCCTGAGGCCCAGAAGACCCAAAAAATGGGTGGGGGTGTGGCTGCAAAAAGCAAAAAAAAAGCCATATCCACCCAGTCACGTGGCCATGCCCACCAAGCCACGCCCACAGAACTGGTAGTAAAAAGTTTTGAATCCCACCACTGAGCTACCTGTACTATCAGGCCCTCTCTATTTAATTTAGGGGTCTCCAAACTTGGCAATTTTTAAGACTTGTGTACTTTAAGACTTGTGCCTGAAGAATTCTGGGCGTTAAAGTCCGCAAGTCTTAAAGTTGCCAAGTTTGGAAACCCCTGATTTAGCTACTTTCTGGTGTAATGAATTCACTTTGAGTCTACATCTGAAATAATGTCTGGGCTGAATAATTTTTAGGCAATACAGAGATCCTTAAAATTCACTGAGAGTTCTGTAACTTACCTGCTGGACATAACTGGAATGGTTGGTTTGAAAGGAGCACAGATGCACCAACCTGTCTCAGTGTTATATCAAGGTTGACCAATCTTGACCACTGGGGTCATAGATGCAGCCTTTTGTATGATAACAGAAGTTAGAATGTTCTGTTCCTGTTGACAACAGACCAAAAGGGAAGGAAGGCAAAGCCCAGTTCATTGGTTATTAATCTTAAGAAATAACCTCATGCCAGAAAAAATACATATATCTCCAATTTTTGTTTTAGATCATGCAGGAACATGAGGCAATAGGCACGGTCCTCAGTGATCCATAATTTCACTATTTTATATGTTTTTATAACAAGTTAAAAATAATGCTCTGATCATATTATCTAGTTTGGTAATGAAACGTCTCCCAGAAAACTACCAAGCTCAGAGAGCACCAAAGTTTCCACAGATCAACCCTGAGTCACAAATATTTATTTCTATAAGCAAAAAGAATTATTTTGTTAAACTTTCTGTTAACAAATCATGAACAAATTCTTTCTTTCCCTCCCTCCCCCTCCCTCCCTCCCTCCCTCCCTCCCTCCTCTCACACACACACACACACACACACACACGGACATGAAACACTGCAGTCACAACAAACTCATTTTGTTTGGTAGAGCTTGCTAGGAGAATTACAATGGTACCCAAGGAAATGTATGCCTAATCGGAACTGCTTGCTTCATTCCGCAACAGCAAATATAATTCCACAATACTCAATCCTGGAACAGTGATGTTATAGAAAAATGGATTTTAGCTGAAAGCTAAGAGAAAAAAATCCTAATAATATGGAACCAATGACAGAAAGGTGGTGGGTTCCTCTTCACTGGATAAATTCAAACTGAAGCTGGAAATGTCATCTGGGTAGTATTCCAGAGCAGGATTAAAATAATAAACCCTTATGTCAGGGAACATAGTATTGCTATGAGAAATTAGTATGGCTCGTCTCTATTTCCAGCTACCTGATCAGCCAATCAAAAAAGCTGCAAATTTTGTAATCTAAAAATTCAGTTATCATTATTCTCTTTATTCTTATTTATTAATTCAAATATTAAATAAATAAGACTATGTTTAGATAAGCTACACAGCAGTCTTCAATCTATTGTTATCTCTTATATTTATTTCTTAAGACCATATGAATTTTTACCTAAAAATTATGGAAGTTGATATTCAAAACAACTGGAATACATTGGTTGAAAAATACTATAAGATATATCTTCTAGTGTTCTCTCCCTGGCCTGAGTTTATGTTTCTTCTAACTTTGTAAATAAATGATACAATTAGGTGCAACTTCAGGGTATAGTACTAGTTAAACATTTTATTGCTTACTCACTTTTATGAACTTGTTTTCAAAGATGCAGTGAAAATGATATATTTTTTGTACGCTCTCTACTTAATGAATTGGAAATCTTGTTTAGAAATACTTGATTCTTTTCTAAGATAAAGTGGTTCCATCATAATCCTTGAAGGGAATTGGACTAATGCATTCCTTACCTTATCTTTTGTAGCGAGTCAGATTGTTTTGTGCAATGTTCTTGTTTAATGATAGATAGGAGATACTTTATGGATCGTGACTCTAACTATTTCCATGCTTATACACCGTACCATAAATGGAATTGATTATATCCCATTAAGTTGGTCTCGACTCTTGAAGACTACATAATTAGATTTTCTCCATTATGATCTGTCCCTAACCTGATTTTTTTTCAGGTCTTCTCATACATGTAAAATTCTAGAATACTTCGAAGGATTATTTTGCTTTCAAATGTGACTTTTGTCAACTCATAAAACATTCCTATGCCTGTTTTAGTAGTTGCCAAAAAAAGGTGGGGGGAGGAAATCTGGAAGAGCAATGCAGTGGTTTGGAAGCAAAAGTACATTCCAACTCTTATCTTTAAAAGATTGTAACTAAAATACCAGAGATTTTGCTTGTGAATATATTTAATTGGAGAATGTGAATGATGACACACAGCCCATGAACGTGCTCAATTGGAAAATCTGGTTTATGAGACACCCGGGGGGAGGGGGAAAACAGGGTCACAGGTGACTATAAATTACATATGCCAGATGCTTCGTACAGGGCAGTGCCAGTATGTTGCCTCTAATGAATCCTTTGAAGTTTTTTGAAGTTTGGCTCGAGAATCATGATTTAATTAGAGCGATTGCTGGAATCCTGACAACTTTCTAGCATGAGCTATTTCCTACAATTTTGCATGAATGTTCAGGGAAGCTTATTGTGCCAAACGTGGACAATACTGCTGATTCAAAAAGGTACTTATTTATTAAACAAATGTACATGGCCATTTATCTAACTGATAGAATATCTAGGCACAATATTGAGCTACAGTCTTATTTGAGAATTTCAAAATAGTAGGTTGTAAGACATCCTATTCTTGGCAAATGCTTTATATTTTTATCTGCACAATAGCTATAGGATTATATTCCGTAATTAAACTTCCAGAATCTTAGTTGTTATATAGAACCCAATCTGAATGAGTCATCAGACCAAAGGTTTATTCTTCCAAGCCGTATAGACTTGTGCAGCCCAACCTCAGAAAACTTCTCTCTCCTGAATGTGGGCCCTGGACAGTTCTATACATTGTATTTATATGATCGTATGTGGCTTTTTAGCTGTTATGTTTATTATTTCAAGATATTTGTTCAAAATATTCTAAGGAACTACAAAATAGGTTCTTTAGCCCATCTTGGATATGAAATGACATACTGAGAGAAGATTATGTTCCTTCAAAAGAACTTTTGATTCAGTAAGGAATGGACAGAGCCTCTTTCGGTTGTGGGGCAAGATGGCTAATTGCTCTGGAATCACTCACTAAACAGGCCTACAATATTAATTATTAACAGACATTTCATCACTATAATTCCATTATGTAATACTGTATATCTGTATTTCAGAAAACCATATTTCTGCATATTACATGGTTGTTATGGGACAAAAATTTACATCAGGGGAAAAAATTGGAAGATGCATTTTGAAAAGGTTAACTGGTTATGTTATTCTTGATAACTATCCTAAATTTTTATCTTCATCTGGTTGATTTTAAAGCGCCATTAGATCATTCTTTCATCATCTGGACAAAAGCAAACTGTTACACTAATGCATTTTTAATTTTTTTTCTCTATCCGTTTAAGCTTGCAACTTTATGGCATGATAATTTTAGCTTTGCTAATTGTTATGTTTGTGCTTTAAAAACATTAGGTCAGCGGGAGCTTGCTCCAGACTGCTAGTGCCCTTTTGATATTAGCTGCTGAAAAGCAGCAGTTTATTTCCATCTTCCAGTGATGGGCTAATCATAGAAAAAGAATGGGTAGAGGTTTCACCTTGTGAAGAAACAAGGGTCACTTACATGCAGCCTGTGGGTTGTTCACCTGAGCCTTAAAATGGTGTGATCCATATCAACTGGTTAGATTTCAAATGGTTAGAGTTCCTTGAAGAAGTTTTGCTGCAATAGATATATTTGTATTGTTTTTACTATGTAAGCAAGAAAAAAAAGGAAAGACAAAAAAGAGAGAAAGCAGTCCACAAAAGTATACTATACAATACTTCAGGTATATATTTTCATGTTGCAGGATTAACATCTTGATGTTTTTATGTAATAGAAAAAAGAAATTAAGTTTTTAAACTCAGACATATAGTCTACACTCAAAAAATGCTCTAAATAGAGGTCCTGGTAGCAAAATACTTCTTCAAATATAAAAGAGAGTCCATCAGATCACTGGAATAATCACTGTGAATTTGTTTCATTTCAACTTTGTAGTGAAGATAGTTTCGTAGTCATAAATTATCTATTTCTGCAATTCTGCTAGTTCCTAATCCATTGAGACACAATTCAGAATTATAAAATTAGGCTTAGAAATCAATGAGTTTTGCAGAACAAAATTAACGTGTGACTTAATTGCTTCCAGAAGATATCACTGCACCCATAAATGTCCTTCTGAAAAGCAGTGCCCAAGAAATCCAAAATAATGCAAATAATTTAAAATGCATGGAAGTATAATATGCAACTCTGAAGCAGACATTTCATTGCCGTTCATCTTTGTACCTTTAACATCTAATTTAAAGTGTTTTAATCATCTCTAAAAATAAAAATGTTACAGCTTTATTTTTTTGTTGAAGAACACGTTAAATATTTCAGGGTAGAGCAGGGTCTGAAGATTTCTGCCCAAAATCTATATGTCAAGTGTTTCAAATAAAGCTATTGCCACTTCATAAATTTTGGCAAATGATTCTTGATTGCAATATATTGATAACAGATTTCACAATTGTTGGTACTCCTTGGAATTCTTAGAACAGCAACAGCAATAAAAACGCTTATTTACAAACAACTAATTTTGAATGTTTGGGCTAAGTCATGGGTGTCAAACCCGCCGCATCATGTTGCCATCGTGACATTTCATGACGTTTTCCCCATTCGCGGAGCTGGGGTGAGTGTGGCCTGCACATGACGCATACGGGCCACGGGCCGCCAGTTTGACACCCCTGGGCTAAGTCAACCTTCCCATCTATCCCAAGATGGTTTAAATGAAGTTTACAACATATAATTTCTTCTGGTTTCATTGTAAATATGGCACTGATGGCTTGGTGTTTGTCTTCTATGTACAGATATAATGTAAGAATTATAGGTATATGCAGAATAATTAAAATACCATGAAGGTGCAGAGCACCATCTGTCTCCATGAAAAGAGTTTTCTTCTTTGTAACTTTCTTACTTTGATGTGCATTTTAAATAGCTAATTTCTCATTCCAGTCCTGATGTAGCTCTTCCAGAAGAACAGCCACATTCCAGCTCCCAATATACCCCTCCTGTCAGCTGCCTACTTAAGCCGCCTCCTTAACATCATGCTTCATATGCAACCTAAGAGTTTGGGGAAATTTCACCACATGGACTGAATTTGAGTTCTTACAGCAAAGGAAGAGTTTGTATCAAGCATGACTGCCTTGTTGCTGCTGCTGAGTCCAGACACCATCTACAGTCTTAAACAAAGAAAGGCATGTGGAAAAGCTTTAAAGCACAGTGCCCAGACTGCTGAAAATCTTCAAGGTTCCTCTGTGTGCATCATCTGATCAAAACTACACAACGGAAGTCAGACTTGTTCCTTGCAGTTGTTTGGCTACGTCTAACTAATGTGCCGGGAACCTAGACTCCTACCGAAGCAAAGCAAAGAAAGTATGCTACCAATCTTATTTTGCCCATTCAGCTCAAGCTACTGACTCCATGTTTCTTTCTGTGGTTTAAATGGCATTTTATTTTTATTTTTTTTTCTGACATATTTGCACCAAAAAGTATGGTTATTAGAAATGATGCGTGGATGGATTTCTGCCACTTGTTTTTCTTAAAGTAATACGGAGATAATTACATCGAGATTTGTTTTTGTTTTTTGTTCAGTTAGGATTTGTTTTTATTATTTTTTAAAAATTTAAAAATGTATATATATATTATTTGGAGATAGCTCGCCTTGGGCAAAATGCAGCCTGGTGTTTTGTTTGTTTTATTGCACAACATTGTAGAAGATACATTGAAATGAATGTGTACTGGGGGGGGATTGCAGAGGAAGTTGGGTGTGCCAAAATTGCATCAAAATAAATAGGCAAACAGTGAAGCACTTAAATTGCATTGATTTCAAGAGAATTCTGGCATGCCTAATTTTCTCTGAACTGTGTCTTTTGACTGGTACTACAGAACTCTGCTGCACTGGTATTGTTTACACAGTTGTTTTATACATTACTGTATTAGCTGCTGGTTCCTTTATACCTTCAACCAGATTTAAGCCTGAAAAGGGGTTTTATTGAATAATATATGCATAACTGTTTCCTTGTGCTTATTTTTGTGTTTCAGGGTATCGTTTTGTTTTAAGGATCTTTTCCTTTTTTTTCTGAGCAAGCTAATGACTTGGTGCTTTTTTTCAGTTTTACTGTTTGGTATCCAGACCAAAAAGAATTCAAATGAACTTGAAGTAAACATACTGTATTTTATGATAATTGAAAAATGCAGGATACGTTTTACTTTACTCCCAAATTCAGTATTACTAGGGCCTTCCTTTGGTAAAAAACCAAATGGTGGTGGGATATCAGATGATCAAAATTAGTGCATTTGGTGGGGAATTAAGCAAAGGAAGCGGGGTTAGTATTTTGGATCGACGAACATAGATTTAAGGGATTGTCTAAACTGTCAGCAGTTTTTATTCTAGCCCATTCCATAACAAATAACTCAGGTCAGGGTACACAGGTTGTTCCTGCATTGCTTGGCATTCTTCATTCAAGAATTTTCCCAAAAAATTTGAGAAATGCTGGGTATAAAAGAAAATGAAGGATAATTACATTATTTTGCACAATGCTCAGAAGCAAGATGGCTTACTTGCAAGATTTCAAGTTATTATTTTGGGTTTTCGGCTGGGTCACTCAGTTATACTGTTAACCAATTTCTCCTGTTAGTGAAATTCTTATTCTGAGTCAGATAGCCTTAATACATTATAATGGGGAAGACCTGAGTAGATCCAGTTCCCTTGGTTCCATCTCTACTGTGCTGATATGAATTACAAGACAGAAATTGTACGATATCTGGGGAAATTATCCATTCTGAAAGATACCAGATCAGCTGGAATGACTTGACATCAATCCCCCTGAATATTAAAGAAAATGCTCCTTCTTAGAATACATACCAAAAAGCGGAAAGAAGGAAGGGGTGTGGGGATCTTCAGCCAAGGAAACCATGAAGTTTAAGTGGTCATCTTTGTGCCTAATAATAAATATCATTGAAAAACAAGGTGCTAAAAACAGGATAAGCCTAATCAGCAATTGATGTAATGTGGAGCAGTTGAAGTTTTGTCACAAGACAGTGGTTTAAATTACCAATGAAATCCACAAACTTGAAAGCAACCTCCAGTGTCCTAGTGACAATTAGTGTGATAGGGAATTGACTAGATGGAAATACATTGAGTTTAAATGACCTCTATGCGACAGTCCAAATCATATATAGCCCTGTTGCTAAAAATGTAGGAGCTAATGGCTCTCGTTTAATGTTTTTCCATGTTGCTTATCTTGTGCTATACTTAACATTTCAATGCTTCACTTCATATTCATATCTAGCAAGGGAATATTTCAGGAGCTCCTAGGGTTGCCGTTGCCAACTTTACATTGGGTTACATTGACCGTTAGCCATCGATCAAATTTCTGCCTGAATTGAGTGTTCCTCAAGAGTGCCAGGAACTTCAACCGTTCATCTCACTTTAACTGTCATCCTAAACTCAATAATGTTGTTTTCGAACTGGTGGGATCTTCATCCAGGAGCAGAAGTTGCAGCTAATATTGCTGAACAATGAAAAAAAGTCCTATGGAGAGTTTCATTGTGGTTTTGCTTGTGGATAATGCAAATTAATTTATGCATATGGTTTTGCAAGAGAGAAGCACATGATTTCTTAGCCAGTGAAATCAAAAGGCCTTAAAAGTGCTTAGAAATGATTGGATCATACCTTCACTTTGATTTGTATTCTATTAACAAATGGTTTCAACTGACCTAATGTATACCTCAGAATATCTGTTAGATCAAACTGTCTGTGTAACTGAGCTGCAACTATATAGGTCTTACAACATATGCTATGCTACAGTGGAAATCTCATTCTTGCCATTTTTGGTACTATATTTTGCAAAAAAATAATAATAATAATTTCAGGCTGCAGTTCTATGAATGCTGACTTCAGGAAAAGTTGTGCTGAAAAGTAAAAAAAATGGAATTGTTTGAATATAAATTTCACTTACTGCTGTACAGATTGTGGGCTCATACCTGAGTAACTATGCTAAAATTTCAGGTTCTTTTTAATATAGGTTATACTTCATAGCTGGAAACAACACCTCTATTATCTTCATGAAATGTCCAGAATATTCAAAATACTGGAATATACAGTATAGTCAGCCATGTCTCCCAAGCCTTTCTTTTTTTAAATTTTGATGGATAATTTTAAACATTTGAATATCAAAAGTATGGGACTTGTCCAGAGACAGAGAAGCATGCATTTTCCCATTTCAATCTAAAAACAGATGAGAAAGAATATACACAGTACATTCACAATATGAAGAATGAAGAGGGAAGAGAGTCTGCTATGTATTTTGCACATATGTGTACACATTTAAATTGGGTTAGCTGGACATGGAAACATCCAACATCAATCAAGTTAGATGTGGATTTTTGTACAGCTTCACTTCTTTTCCTGTCTATAGCAGTGGTGAATTTGTGTATTAAAAAAAATGAAATATCCAGATTTTTATGTCACGTGATGAATTGCTCAAAACTCAAGATCTAGACATTCCTCAAACTAAATGAGAAAAATGACAGAATATTACAAAGAAAATAACGATATTCAGAAGGCCTTTTAGTAAAAAAAAATCAGTTATTCATTCTTTTTCTTTTAGCAATGAAAAAGTCCAGAAGGGGGTATTTTCAAAACATGATTATACTCTACCCAACTTTTTTTTGTGTGGCTTAATTTAATTTTAGTGGAATTAATAACATAGGACTAAGCCTAACTGCACAACTGGGGAGGAGTGAATCTTTTATTGTTAGGGTCTAATATTATCCTTTTATCAGTAAAGCCAATAAAGCCTCAAGTTGTTATCTAATCTCTAACAAAGTACATATGATTCTGAAATTGGTTCTTTTATTCCATGATTTATACAGCAATTCCATTTTATTTTTCCTTCTTTATGAAATATTTGTTTTAATGTTCCAAGTGCTGCGTACATTAAAAGCACAGTGATTTCCCTCCTTATATCTTGTCTTAACAATCATGTTTTGTTCTTCAGCTTTTTCTCCAGTTTTCTATCTGTTAAAGATAAATGAGACAGAGTATTCAGAAAATTTCTGGCATTTTACTTTTTTTTTGATAATCCTGTGTATAAAATTTAAAAAGCAATTAATTGCATTGGCCTCAGGGCAGAATGCAGCTGAATATGCAATATAATAAAAAGCTTGCATGACATAATTTCATGTACCCTTTTCAATCATCTATAATAAAGCTAGAGGATTTTTATTTCTTGAAGATTCCTCTTTCCCCGTTCCTGCATATTGGAAATGCAAGGCCAGTATAACTTCGTCAAGAGCCATATTACCTAAGACTTCCATCTATTTTAATTTCCCTTCTACAGAGCTCTTAAAAACCCACTCTATTAAATTTGAAGGCAACATGGTGATAACTGACAACATACAAAAAAAAAATAGATGTGTATTACTGTGATTACTATGTTAATTTGCTATAAGACTCTGTATGTATAGGGCCCTTGTTTTTCAGATAGCATCTTCACATGAAAATATATCTGCTGCTCACTATTATGGGGCAGTGCGATGGCTCAGCAGTTAGGACATTGGGCTTGTCGGCTGGAAAGCCCGCAGCCCAGGTTCGAGACCCGAGCATTGTGCAATGGGGTGAGCTCCCATCTTCGCCTAGCTCCTGCCTACCTAGCAGTTCGAAAGCATGCAAGTGCAAGTAGATAAATAGGTACCACTTTGGTGGGGAGGAAATAATGCCCTGCGATGTCATGCTGGCCACATGATCATAGAAATGTCTTTGAACAGCACTGGGTCAACAGCCCTTGAAATGGGAGATTAGCTCCAACCCCTATAGTCGACTATGACTAATGGAGTAAAGTCTGCAGGGACTGCTTTCCTTCCCACTATTATGCACTAAAAAAACAGCAGTGGCAATTTTTATATTTTGCAGCATAAATAATTTGTTTTGTTGAAACTTTTACTTCATTATTAAAACTGTTTTGAAATTTGTCACAAGTGTTTGATACAAGTGGAATAATTCTGCTAACCAGCTGTGTGAGTTCGGTGAGGGGGAGAAATAAAAATAATCTAGCTTTTAAAACTTTATTCATGGATATGGCTTTGTGTACCATACCTCTGAATAAATACAAGTCCACCTCACTAGTTTTGGATCTTGCGTTTCAAACCTTTTGGTTTGACCGTTAAAGGATTAATTCATCTGATCCTTTGTTCAAAATACTTTAAATCCTGATGTTTTGTGACTTTTGTAATCTCTGAATGTTTCCCTTTGCATGAATGTTTCCTTAACTAATCAACCACAAAAATGTACTGTGTTATATTCCAAATGGTTTTGAAATGCTGGTGAAGTTTGTGTTAAACATGATTGTATACTTACATCTGCCTGCTGTAAAGGTTGGCTATTTCTAAATGGAACTGAAACTGTTATAAAATTTTGAGGTTGAATGAATATTTCTAGATGGTGAAGACAATAGATGTGCTCAATGATTTAAAGACTGAATGTTACGAATTTTTGTGTTGCAACCACTGGTTTTAAGGAAAGTATATTGACTAATTCTCAATTCCAGAACCTTGTGCTTATGAAACCCCTGAAATAATTACCATGTTAAACCCTCTTCCATTCTAGTCTTTATATCTCTAGACAATCCTAGATGAATTGTTCTGAGAGGCAGTCATATGCTTGTACATGTTTGATATAATTCAGCTTGAACAGTTGGAAATTAAGACACTCCGGAACAGAATAAATTAAATTAGGAGCTTATATATGATTCTTACTTACATCATTATGTCCAATTAAAATTATGATGTAATGCATAATTATCCCACTAAATAAATGGGCCATCTTTTGTTCACTGAACTGTGCTGTCCCTGCTTTAATGAGTTCCTACATATTCATGAACTAGCTCTGCCAATGAAGAAAGGGAAGGAACCAGTGATGGGTTTCTAATTTTTTTCCTACTGGTTCAGAGAGTGTGCTTTGTGCTTGCATGCACATGCGCAGGGCTCAAAGACCACCCTCTGTGTCAATGCTGGTGAGCTGTGCTGGTTTTTTTTAGCTCAGCTGAGGCGTGGCAATCAGCTCTGCTGCGCAAATCAGCTGAGCTAAAAAACAAGGGAATATAGGAGAGGTAACAATATTGAGGGTCCTCAATATTTAAGGGAGCGTCTTCTGCCGATATCAAATGCCGGCCGCCCTGTGCGAGCACATAGGCAAGGACTCCTCGGGGTCCCGTCGGCGGGCCAATGCCGGCTGGCGGTCCCCCGGCGGCAAGCCTATTCTGTCGCCCCTGACCTCTGGAATCAACTGCCCTTGGAGCTCCGCCTGGCCCCGACCTCTGCACCTTCCGCCGTGATTTAAAGACCTGGTTATTTGACCAACCCGGGCTGTGACCCCTTCCTGGGGGGGGATAGATTTTAACGTTAATTGTGTAATTGGTTTTTAGTATTTGGGCTTGTAAATTGTTTAATTGTTTTTTAAGTATTTATTGTCTTTGTTTTTAGTTGTGAGCCGCCCCGAGTCTTCGGAGATGGGGCGGCATACAAGTTCAAATAATAAATAAATAAATAGATAACAGTGGAGACAGGTGGGCGGGGCCAGCCAGAGGTTGTATTTACCAGTACTCCGAACAAAATTTCTGCTACCGGTACACCAGAACCGGCCCGAACCAGCTGAATACCACCTCTGGAAGGAACAACTATGCAAAAATCCATGGGACTTCATAATTCACAATATATTTGCAATACCTCACCAGCTAATATTTGCAAATCTCATTCATTCTATTTTACTAAGATTTCAGATATCTAACTATATCTATATAGCTGTATATCTGTATATCTGTATCTATCTAATCTGTCTGTCTCTGTCTCTGTCTGTCTCTATCTATCTCTGTCTGTCTGTCTGTCTAAATATATCTATCTATCTATCTATCTATCTATCTATCTATCTATCTATCATCTATCTGGCATATATTTATTGCTGGATTTTTCAGACAGATAAAGTCCTGATCAAGCCACAATCAAAATAACACAGCTAAATCCTTAATCCTGATGTAGATAGATTAAACATAGACTGAATGTTGTTAAGATAAACATCTCCTTCTCCTGAGCTCATGTAATACAGGTTCCCCTTGTAAGGAATCCCCTTTTTCTTGTGTAGGAGAAAATGGGGAGGAATTGCTTTTCATCGAAAGCCAGGACTTCAGCAGAGCATTGAATTTTAGTCTCTTCCTTATCTGGCCAGTTGGAAAGAGCAGTTGGCAAAATCCAGCTTTAACCCCATCTTATTACTTTCAATATAACAATAGCAATAGCACTTATATACCATTTCACAGCCCTATCTAAATGGTTTACAGAGTCAGCATATTGCTCCCAACAATCTGGGCTCTCATACAAGGGTGGGATTCAAAAATTCCAGCAACCGGTTCTCTACCCAGTTGCTGGGTGGGTGTGGCCATGGTGGGTGTGCCTTACTGGAACTTCCGGGAGGGCTGTTTTTTGCCTTCCCCAGAGTCCGGAGGCTTTCCTTGGGCCTCTGAAAGGGTGAAAACGGCCTCCCCGGGCTCTGGAGGCACTCTGGAAGCTGGAAACAGGCTCGTTTCTGGACTTCTGGAACTTTCAGGAGGGCCGTTTTTCACCCTCCCAGAGCCTCTGCACAGACCCTGCACTTATCTGCATCCACAACAGGCCGCATGGAGACTCCTGGTAGGGGAGGGGCAGGGTGGGTGGGGACAGCCATTTGGTTCAAATACCTGTTCTGTGAATCAGATGTAAATTTAACATCTGGCCCAAACCTGTTGATTCCCACCCCTGCCCTCATATATTCTTAATTGGTGAATTATAGAGCAATCAACAAGGATTAAAAAATATGGACATATAAAACAAGTCATTAAAATGTTAAACTAAACCCATTCAAAATCAGTGAAAGCTTACCAAAAGGATTGGATTGAAAAACTGACTCTATCATCAGTAATTGGTGAACTGCTGATAAGGCAGGGCACACCTCCAAGGGCAGAGAATTCCTGCTGAGTCTGCAAAAACTGAGAAGATTCTTCGAAGGTAAATATTTCTGGGACCTGGCTGGTGGCATTATATGAGGGGTGAGGGTGATGAACACTTGCCATTTATAAGGCCATTTAGAGCCTTACAAATCAACAAAAGTACTTTGATGAGTACTTTGAATCAAAATATTTCAGATTACTGAAGTATATGGCTTATTTTATGCCACAAGATTATAGATTTGCATTTAAAAGGAGCAGAATGGGATGGAAACAGAAAAATAAAATAGTGATGGCTCAGCCCAGATAACATATTAAAGTAGCTATGGATCAGTGTATCATGGATTCCAGGAAACTGAATTATTTGAAAAGAACGAATCATTGTGTTCACTGTAATTTAAAATCAAATAAAGCCACAGCTGATGCATTCACACAATATGCTAAGCTTGTGTTAATGTTAACCGGGTAGCTTTCATGGGGTTTAATATGTATGAAGCCAGCTCTTTTCTTAATTTATTATTTAGTAGCCTCATTCCATAACCAGCTTAATTCACATCTAATAAATCTTCCATTATCATAAAGACAAACAATGTATGTATCTATACTTATTGTTTTAGTTGATGTAGATGAAACTATGTCACACCCACGTTTCTGTCTACTCTGGAAGGCAGGAAACAGTGATGACTTGGGACGTGGCACAAAGGCAACACAGTCAGATAAGCAATAAGAGTCCCTTTATTATCTCCAACTTTGCTCCCAATGTCCAGGTTACCTTCGGGCTGGTGAAAAACCCACCCAGGAACAGCCTTTGACTGTAGAAAATTCAGTCCAAAACAAGGTACACACAAACTGTAACTTAAAATCCAAACAAACCAAACTGAAGTAATTAGTTTGGCAGGAGCAGGAATTTCAAACTTGAAAGCACAGCAAAACTCACACAGTTGGGAAGATGCCAGGAACACAGATTAGCCACGACGATACAAGATAAAGTCACGTTTGCTCCCAACAGCCTGCTGCACGCAGCTTGCCTTTTTAATATAGTGTTCCCAGCTGCAGCTAATGAAGGGAATCAGGGCCCTTTCCTCCCCCGTAAGCCATGCAACCCACATTGCTCTCTTCTCTGTTCCTCCCTGCATGCCCTAGGATGAAGAGGGGGTGGACCTGGGTCTTCCTCTGAATTCCCTCTCCCTTGTTCTACCTCTCCTTGCTCTGCCCAGCTGGACTTTGCCCTTCCCCAGTTTCTTCCACAGCCAATGGAGCCACACTCACACTCCCTGTCAGCTGTTTGGCTGCCTCCTCTGAGTCAGATTCCAACAGAGGCATGACAGAAACTCTCCAAGAATTGTCCAGGTATGAATATTATACCAAAGATTTCAGGTAAGGAACGCGTTCTGAACAAGGGTTTGTGAAGACAGAATCCTGCTTAGTCTGATCATCTATATTTAAAGTAAGAAGAGGGTCAATAATGGGGGGAAATGCTATGAGACCAGGGTTGGGAAAATGAATTACTATCCCTTATTTGGGTGTGTCCCAGAAAAGTTTAACAGGTAAATAACTCAATGCTAGCAATAACTTATTGCTAGTATTTTTAGAACACTAGCAATAACCCTGGTGGTGCAGTGGTTAAGTGCATATTTCAGGCAGACTCTGCTTACAGCCTGGAGTTCAATCCTGAAGGGGAACAAGATTAACTCAGCCTTTCATTCTTCTGAAGTCAGTAAAATAAGGATTCTGACTGTTGGGAGCAATATGCAGATAATGCTGACATTGTAAACTACCCAGAGAGTGCTGTAAAAATGGTATGGGTCAGTATATAAGACAACATGTTACTGCTATTACTATGCTAATAAATTTCCTAAATTAAAAAAGGTAGTAATCCATCCCCCAATTATGTTCTTAAGCTTCAGAGTTAGAATCAATCTCTCCAATTCAAGGTTATCTCTTCAATGAATGCATTTATAAACTCAGTAAAAATCCCATGCTGTAAAACTGGGATCCACAACCCCCAGGCTGTGGCAAACTACTGAGCCATGGCCCATTCGGAATTGGGCTGCACAATTGGGCTGGCTGGAGCATGCGTGTGCAAGCAACATACCTTGTGTGAGCGGTAAGCTGGAGGGCACTCGGCATGGATGCACTGGCCTGCCGCTCACACAAGTCAAGCTGCGTGCACACCAGCCTACCACTGGCGCAAGTCGAGCTGCATGCATGCCGGCCCACCACTCACATAAGGGATAGGGGCTGCTGCTGTAGAATATTGACTGCGCACTTATTATGTTTATTAAGCATATCTGCATATTTTAACTGCATACTTCCATTGTTATAAGCTACTTTGGAATCACAATGATAGAAAAGCAGAATATAAATTCAGTAAACAAATACTTATACGTAAAATATTCTGCTAATTAGAATTAAAGACTCAAAGACTATTAGAAAGGATAAAGAATAACAGTCTAGGAATTTTGCTTAATTACCATTTTGGCTTTTGAAATGTCACTTCCAGAATAGGAAATCAAAGGCAGCCCTAGAATGGAAAAATCAATGAGACATACCACGAATTCAGCAAAGGTATTTATAGCTTATATGCAATAGCTGTTCTACTAGAGCAAGAATTTATCCTAGGATGGATATGTAATTGTCATGTAGTTTTCCTGTTTTGGCCAGTGCCAGATTGAATAAATTTAGTGGTTTACAAATTTAATTTTGGTTTACTGTTTCAAAAATAACTTTACAAAACTTTTATGACACTGATTCTTTATCCCAATATTTCCGTTCCATCATAAAAGATTTCTTCTAGGCAATGGCACAGGTAGAAGTGCAGCTCTGCTAATATAGTCTGTCGGGCTTCAGCTATCTTACCAACTTGTCGTCTGGTGTGAAGCCCGACACAGTATCTTAGGTGGGGAGAGAGTCCGAAGATCCTGCCGTTTCTGATAATGCTGGCTTGAACGAGGAAAGAAGTTTCACTCCTGCAGTTCCCATATTGACCCAGAGTCTGAAGTTGGGAGAGGATTATTATTATTATTATTATTATTATTATTATTATTATTATTTTATTTGACTTGTATGCCGCCACTCTCCGAAAGGACTCAGGGCAGCTCACAGATAAAAAACATAGAACAATAAATTATGTAAAAAGAGATTAAATCTGACAAGCCAAAAGAAATATAAAAACCGAATTAAAATCAAATTAAATCCCACCCTCTCCCCCAGGAGATCAGTCCAGCCCAGCCTGTAAAAACAACCAGGTTTTTAGATCGCGTCAGAAAGAGGAGAGATCGGGAGCCAGCCGGAGCTCAACGGGTAGTTGGTTCCATAAGGCGGGAGCTGATACAGAATAGGCCCTTCCCCGGGGCACCTCCAGCCAACATTGTCGCGCGGACGGCACCCCGAGGAGTCCCAGCCTGTGTGCTCGCACAGGGCGACCGGTATTTGATATCGGCAGGAGACGCTCCTGCAAGTACCCTGGACCCATGCCATGAAGGACTTTGAATGTTAACGTCAGAACCTTGAGTTAGACCGATTGGATTTACGTTCTAGGAGAATGGAGGATAGAGGTATGGAAGAGGATATTCAATGAGACATTGCTTATCAGACCCACGTGACATGGAGTATGTAGGCCATTGGGGAGGTCAAGCATCAGGGAGGTGGGGCCCCCCTCCCCTAGTAGCCACATTTGATGGGACTGCAAATAAAGTGGCTGTTTTCTTAGGTCAAGTATTAAACCACTTTGATTTATACTCCCTATTATAGAGTAAGAATTCGAGAGGGAGATGAATGGAAGACGATGTTTAATTGCCCTCTCGGTAGATACTACTATAATGTTATGCCTTTTGGGTTGCACGGAGCTCCCGCGGTATTCATGCAACTGATAAATGAAGTGTTACATGAACATTTGTATAGAGGGGTTCTGGTTTATTTAGATGATATTTTGATTTATTCTATTTCCGAACAAGAACACATTAAATTAGTCAGACAGGTACTCAAGAAACTATTGGATGCCCAACTTTATGTTAAATGATCGAAATGTGAATTTCACACTAAATGGCTAGATTATTTAGGTTATCGCATTTCTGAACAGGGAATGGAAATGGATCCCACAAAAGTAGACGCAGTGTTAAAATGGCACACCCCAAAAACCAGGAAACAACTGCAGAGTTTCTTGGGGTTTGCAAATTTTTATAGACAATTTATTCCGTGTTTTGCTGATGTTGCTCAGTCATTAATGGATTTATTACGAACTAAATCTATTGGTGTTGAAACCTCAAAACCAAACACTGTGTTGGAATGGATTGATCAATGTCGAATGGCATTCAATAACCTAAAAATCCTGTTTGCACAAGAACCAGTATTGAAACACCCAGATGTAACTTTACCATTTATTCAAGCGGATGCCAGCGATGTAGCAGTGGGAACTGTATTGCTGCAAAGAAACAAGGAGGGTAATTTACAACTGTGTGCATATACATCTTCATTCAGTCCAGCTGAATGTAATTGGGCAATTTGGGAGAAGGAAGCTTTTGCCGTTCGCTGGTCATTACTTACCTGGAGACATCTGTTGGAAGGAAGTTTGCAACTGTTTGAGGTATGGACTGACCATAAGAACTTGGAAGCACTTCAAAATCCACGTCGGTTATCACCAAAGCAAGTTCGCTGGGCAATATTTTTTAAAAGATTTAACTTCACATTAAAATATGTGCCATCAGGGAAAAACTTTATGGCAGATGCTTTATCAAGACTTCCTCACTATAATAGTGTGCACGAGAATATAATCCAACCACTCATACCAGCTATTAATAGAAGAGAATCGTTACGAACTACAATACTTACAACAGACCTACCTACAATACTAGCAAATAATCAGTGGTTAACAAGCAACAAAAACCAAATAGAAATGAAAAATGGCATTGCCTGGCGGGGAACTAAAATATATGTACCGAATATTTTAAGATCGGTAGTATTGAAAAAAGTCATGACATTAAACAAGCAAGACATTATGGGTTCCTAAAAACTCTACATTTAGCAAAATGACAATTTTGGTGGCCAGGTATGAGAGCAAATATAGAGGAGTATGTGAAATTCTGTCCTAAATGTGTAATAAATAAAACTAAAATTGGAAAGCCGGCAGGTTTATTACAAACAATATCTGAACCGACAAAACCCTTACAAGACATTGGAATAGACTTCATAGTTGAATTACCAGATAACCATGGATACACAGTTATATGGACTGTTATTGACCTGTTCTCCAAACAGGCACATTTTGTCCCATGTAAAGGAATACCATCAGCTAAAAAGCTGGTGGACCTGTTTATACAACATATATATCAGTTACATGGAGTACCTCGAAAAATAATTTCTGATAGGGGAGTCCAGTTCACATAGAAATTCTGGCAAGAATTTATACATATGATTGGTTCTACCCAGGGGTTGAGTACAGCATATCACCCCGCTACCAATGGAGCAGCTGAAAGAGCTAATGCCGCCATTGAACAGTACCTCTGTTGTTAATTATCAACAAAGTAATTGGGTAGAGCTAATACTCTACGCTGAGATAGCGTATAACAATACGGTACATAGCAGTACTGGTTATTCCCCATTCCAGATAGTTAGTGGTATGGAACTTGTACCTATACCTGAATGGCCTCATATGAGACAAGGACACAAATCAAAAACTACCACTACATGGGCAGATAATGTATGTAAACAATGGCATTCGGTTCAAATCGCATTGAAAAAAGTGCAAGAGGCATATAAAACCCAAGCTGATTACAAAAAAGGTCCGCACAGACACAATATAATGTTGGAGACTGGGTATATCTATCAACCAAATATCTTCACCTAGGTCTCACTAGTAAAAAACTAGATCCAAAATACATTGGACCATTTCAAATTATACGAGTGATAAATCCTGTTACTGTTGGTCTTCAACTTCCTTCCTGGTTTAAAAAGGTCCATCCCATATTTCACGTCAGCCTCCTGAAACCTGCAGATATGACACGGCAAGAGCCCAGATTACATGGCCCAGGACCGGTCCGTGATGACCATTATGAGATTGATGAATTACTCAATTCATGTCGTAGGCATGGAGTATTACAATATCTAGTACAATGGAAAGGTTACCTGATAGCAGATGCATCATGGCTCCCGCATACTGATATTTCTGCATCTCGGTTACGCCGACAGTTCCACATGAAATACCCCATGAAAGCGGGTGAGAAGGATGAAATCAGATGTGTACAAAATACTAATCACAATCTCTCTCTTGCAGAAGGAAAACTGGTAGAGGGGGCCGCATGTCGGGCTTCAGGGATCTTACCGACTCGTCGTCTGGTGTGAAGCCCGACACAGTATCTTAGGTGGAGTCTGAAGATCCTGCCATTTCCGATATGCTGGCTTGAACGAGGAAAGAAGTTTCACTCCTGCAGTTCCAATACCGACTCAAAGCATCTCTACCTTATTGGCAGGGAACTGCTTGGGGGAGGGTTTTACTGCCACCTACCCTTCCCGGCTGAGGGAGGCTCACTGGGAGAAAAAGGGTTTTTTCGTACTTTACCAAGACAGCATGTTTGCTTTAACGGCGGATTTGAGACGGATGTGTGTAGCTCAGGGGAGGAAAGTAAGTTGCCGATAGCAATCTATTAGTTGTGTTTAGTATTGCGGGGTGAAGGCGGTTAGGATTAATGGGTGGCAGATGTTAGTTAGCTGCATGGGGTGGGACTGCATAATAAAACGCGCTGAGAGGCAGATGCTCTCAGCACTGGCTTTGATTGGAATAACCATTGTTGCCGTGTTGGAAGGAAATGAGTCAAAATAAACTAATCTACCCACAAAGGACTGTGAGTAAAATAATTTATTGACAAAGTTTCTATGAAACCGAACAGAGTCTGACACAGTCCTTGTCTTACGATCACAATTGAGCCCAAAATTTCTATTGCTAAGTTAGACATTTGTTAAATGAACTTTGCCCCATTTTACGATCTTCCTTGCCATAATTGTTAAATGAGTCATTGCAGATGCTACGTTAGTAACATGGATGTTAAGTTAATCTGGTTTCCCCACTGACTTAGCTTGTCAGAAAGTTGTAAAAGGGGATCACGTGACCCCAGGACACTGCAACTATCATAAATATGAACCAGTTGCTAAGCACCTGACCTTTGATCATGTGACCAAGGAGATGCTGCGATGGTCATAAGTGTGAAAAAACAGTCATAAGTCACTTTTTTCAGTGCCGTTGTAACTTTTTATTTAAAAAAAGTTTTATTTTTATTAACAAACATAGACAAATACAAACATAAAACAACAACATAAAACCATCTTTCAATTGTACAGTGTGTTGGTTGGTACATAATTCTTGTGCACAATATGTATAGTCTTTTCCTCTTGAGTTTAAATTTACATTCATATTACATTAATCCACTTTCCATGTCATATTATTATTACACCATCATTAGATTTTAGTTTCAAATCCACATTATCCTTTAGAGCAAATCTCAGTTCTTACCAATTTTAATTAATATTAAAAGTCATTCTGTAATAATCAATTATAACATATCGTTACTGTTGAATTATACTTTAATTTTCTACTTTTCTATCTAACCACTGGTAAAATAAATCCCATATCTTAAAATATTCTTTTTCTTCTTGCTCTCTAATTGCTTATGTTAATCTACTCATTTCTGCACATTCCATTATTTTCTTAATCACCTCTTCCTCTATTGGAATTTTGTCATGAATGAACGATTGTAAGTCGAGGACTACCTGTAAATATGTGAAATTTTTTTGAAACCGCATTCCTTATAAGTTACATCTTTCACATTCAGACAGAAAGAAAACAAATTGCTGGATTTACATACTGTGCTAAGCCTAAAGGCTTACTTTAACCAAGGTTCACTGAATATAATTAGCTAATCTAAACTATAATAATTAGGCTGAAGCAATAGGTGAAGTTAAACTGATATTAATATGACATTCCAAAATATTGTCTATAGTCATGATTATGGATGTGAAGATTAATTCTAAAGAATATTCATTCTAAGGACAAATGATAAAAATGTTTTCAATTATACATTTATTAATTTCTGAGGACAGAAAATAATACTGTATTGCTGTTGAAAAATTACAGCTTAAGTCATTTCCATAAGACCCCTCAATATTCCTGCCATAATTTTGGCAATATTTATACATGCATGGGTATCCAATTAGTTTTCTAAGTTTCTATGTTTTCCCTACTACTCATGAAATATATTGGGTGCATTCTCAAGTCATACTAGACTCAGTTGAATGCTTCTCCTGAATACTTGACTTATGACGTTTTGTTTTGCGCAAGAAAACCAAACAAATAAAGAGCCATGGTAGCGCAGTGGTCAGAATGCAGTACTGCAGGCTGTTTTTGCTGACTGCCAGCTGCCTGAAATTTGGCAGTTCGAATCCCACCAGGCTCAAGGTTGACTCAGCCTTCCATCCTTCCGAGGTGGGTAAAATGAGGACCCAGATTGTTGGGGGCAATATGCGGACTCTGTAAACTGCTTAGAGAGGGCTGTAAAGCACTGTGAAGTGGTATATAAGTCTAAGTGCTATTGCACTAATTATTTTGGCTAGAATTCCCACCATCTGTATCAGTGTTTTTCAATTTCAACAACTTTTAAGCTGATACATACTTGGTGGGGAATTTTGGTAGTTGGAAGTTTATATAACTTAAAGTTGCTGAGATTGGGAAACACTGGTCTAAAAGATTATTATGATTTATCTTTTCCTCATTCTTTTGTTTTGTCCTATCACATTATGCCTCAGCTGGTGCATTTGAGCAACACAGCAAGTCTTTACATGACCTGGGCTTTACATCAATCAGACCCCCCTTTCTTTGGGCCTCTGTAACATTTGGGCAGTATCAGGCTGGAAAGGGTTGAAGGAAAAGATGGGGGATGTACTATTGTGGGAGCTAGAAGAAAGTGAAGTAATAAAGAAACTCTTGAGAGCCAGTTTTGTGTAAGGCAGAGGTCTCCAAACTTGGCAATACTTTAAGACTTGTGGACTTCAACTTCCAGAATTCTGGGAGTTGAAGTCCACAAGTCTTAAAGTTGCCAAGTTTGGAGACCTCTGGTGTAAGGCATCAGGCTAGAAACCAGGAGACTTGTGAGTTCTAGTCCTACCTTAGATTCAAAGTCATTTGGTTGATCTTTGGCCAGTCACTTTCTCTCAGCCCTAGTTAGGAAGCAATGGCAAACCACTGTTGGAAAAACCGTGCCAAGAAAATAGCAAGGGTTTCTGTAACTTATAGTGTGGTACATTTTATCAGCTCAGCTAATTGTGGATTAGTTGATAAATCAACATTAAACTATCATGGCTTAACATAAAAGTGCAAGGCTTTTGCCAATTCAAGAACTACCCCTGGCTTTGCCTACACCAGGGGTCTCCAAACTTTGCAACTTTAAGATTTGTGGACTTCAACTCTCAGAATTCCTCAGCTAGTCATGCTGGCTGGGCAATTCTGGGAGTTGAAGTCCACAAGTCTTAAAGTTTCCAAGTTTGGAGACTCCTGGCCTACATTGAAAGTGGGTTTAAGACTATATATATTAACTCCTTAATTTCCATCTGTGCAACTCTGCCCTATCCACTTATTTTTAAATAGGACCAAGTGTGAACCCAGGCAGAAAATCCCCGTCAGTAAGTTTATACTGCTCCTCCCTCAAACAGGATAAAGTAAATACCTAACCATATTAAATGCTTAACCAGTAATCTCCTTGCACAACTTCCCAATAAACGACAGCCTTTCTTAGAGCTGATGACTACTATTGAATTTAAAGGCTGCGTTCCAGCAACACATTCGGCTAAAGTACAGGTAGTCCTTGACTTAAGAACAGTTCATTTAGTGACTATTCGAAGGTACAACAGCATTGAAAAAAACTGATTTATGACTGTTTTTCACACTTATGACCACTGCAGCATCCCGCTGGTCCTGTGATCAAAATTCGGGTGTTTGGCAACAGGTTCATATTTATGACAGTTGCAGGCTCTTGGGGATCCCTTTTTGCAACCTTCTGACAAGCAAAGTCAATGAGAAATTCAGATTCACTTAACAACCGTGTTACTAACTTAACCACTGCAGCAGCTACATTTAACGACTCTGGCTGGAAAGGCCCTTAAATGGGGGCAAAATTCACATAACCAACGTCTCACTCAGCAACAAAATGTTTTTGGCTCAATTGTGGTCGTAAGTCGAGGACTACCTGTAGACCGCTCCTTGACAGGTGGGGAGAGCAAAGCCAAGCAAAACTTTCCTTAAGGTTGAGGCGGGGAAGCAGCAGGCCCGGCTTTGACCCGCCTCCCCCATTCCAAAGAGAGAACCCTCGGGAAGGCTTTTAGAGCATGCGCGCAGGTAACCCCAGCCAGGTATGCGTGTACCTTGGGCTCAGGCGGGAACTCCGAGGCGTCCGTCCCGCTTCCTTCAGCGGCCGGGAGGGCGGGGTCTCTCTCTCTAGGGCAGAGTCTCTGAGCCCAAGGAGATTTCGCGGCCGACCGACGCCAGGCGGGGCAAAGAGCGTTGGGAGGACGGTGTGGGGGGGTGGAAGTTAAAGCGAGGTCAGTCAGCAGCGCGCCTTCCTGGGCGCCGGCAGGATGCGGTCCGAGTAGGGGCTGAGGAAAGGGCAGTTTCTGCGCGGGCTTCGTCGCGGAGAAAAAGGCAACATGAACGGGGCCGAAAGCATCAATTTCAGGCGGATTGCCATTCGCAGGAAATCCAGCCCCACCTTGCACAGCTCGGCCTTCGTCTTCCAGAGTCCCCCCGCCGCCGCCGCCGCTTCGCGCCTTCAGTCCCCCGCGGCGCCTCCCTGGGAAGTGGGACCGGCGGAGGCGGCAGCAGCAGCAGGTACCTTCTCCAGGCTTTCCAGCTGGCTCTCCGCCAGGTCTTTCCTTTTCTCCTTCGCTCCCTTGGGAGCTTTGCCCTGCACTTGGCGGGTTTAAGGTCGCTTTGCGATAAGGAAGAAAAGTCGCTGAGGGGGAAGAAGAAAGCGCCCGGGGCGAAATGCCAACGAAGTCCATTTCCTCATTTGCCCCCCTCCCTTAAAAAAAAAAAGCGGCTGCAAACAGTTGGAGCGAGAGCCTTCTTGTAGCAACTCCGAGGATAAGTTTCGCCGTAGTTTGAAGGACCAAGCGAAGTACTGTATTGGGGATGGAATAGGGGCGCTTACATAAGAGGCTTTAAAGAAGCTGCATCGAAAAACACGCAGGGATTGTTTGCGCTTCGGGGTGAGGATCGTTTTGGCGTTTAGGCAGCAGGTGCGTTTTGCTGCAGTCGTAGCAAAAGGTGACGTGTTGTTTTTTTTTTTTGCTGTACTTCAAGAAATAAAATGAGGGGTGCCACGCTGTTTCTTCCTTCACTTGATCTGTCCATTTGGATCAACCTATTGGCTGGCATCAATTGGGAGAGGCCTTTTGAAAGATGACGACGATCTCTGCAAGTAATGTAGTTTAAACAAAACCAAAACCAAAACCACCTTTGTTAAGACTTCCTCATGCTTAGTATGTTTTAAATATTAATGTGAGATTTGTTGGGCACCTGTTGTCCACCTTTCCCTCTGCTTAATAAGACCTAGGAGACAGTGTGCACTTTTGACAAAATGGATTGGGACCTATGAAAGTTATATGGATAGGATTAGTATTTTTGTTTTAGTTTCTACAATACCACCAAATTTTATTTTAATCTTAGGTTAAAATGGCTCTCTTGTACAATCTATTTTATGAGAGTCTTCCTACATTTGTCATCTCCAAGAACGTTTTTCTGATTCTGTGGGATTTACTTTTCTTAGAAAGGAATGCTGTTTGTAAAGTTTTTTAAAACTTCCTCCTACACTTTGGTGATCAAACTAATGGTAACCTAAACCAGTGGTTCTTAAATTACTTGACCCAATTAACCCTTTTCCTAATCTGGAATAATCCCACAAAACAAAAACCCCCGCAGTCTCTGTTGTTTCATCCAGGTGTCTTAGCAACCACAGTAGTCCTATGTGGATCATCAACTCACAAATGAGCAGATACAAATTACAAGCAAGCTAATTGCTCCATTACCTTCAGGATATGCCCAACTTACTCCCAATTTAAATAGCCCTGATCTGGGCCAATTGAAAAGAAGGATGCATAATCCACCCACCCATCTCCCTGGTCTTGCTTGTTCTTAAAGCAAGAGGATTTAATTTCTGTGCCAAGCTTTAACAGGTGTGTCTCATCAAACTTGCAGATAGTGAACTATGCAAGAAAGGTGAAAGTTGGAAACTGCCTAAGTTGGTTCTAAGTTCCCAACATTTACCTAAATATTTATCACAGAAAAAAGGACGGCTTATACAAGTAGTCCTTGACTTATAACCATTTGTTTAGTGACCATTTGAAGTTGCAATGGAATGAAAAAAGTAACTTATGACCGTTTTTGACACTTTTGAGTATTGCAGCATCCCATAGCCATGTGACCAAAATTTGGATGTTTGGCAACTGGTATGTGCTTATTATGGGTTGCAGTACATTGGGGCTATGTGTTCACCTTTTGCTACTTCCTGACAAGCAAAGTCAATGGGGAAGCCAGTTTCATTTAACAAACGTTACTAATTTAACAACTGCAGTGATTTGTTTAATTATGGCGAGGAAGTTTGTAAAATGGGGCAAGACTCACTTAAACAACTGTCTTAGCAACATAAATTTTAGGCTCAATTGTGGTTGTAAGTAGAGGATTACCTGTAAAAGACTGAGGCAATGGAAATTAAGACTCTAACCAGCTGTGTTTCAGTTGATTTATAACTGTGTTATGAAAAGCCCCTAGCTAATATGGGAGGGAAATAACTGTAAAATAAGATTGCAGACTTGTATCTAGAACTAAAATGTAGAACAAAAAGATACATTTTTAGATGTGGGAAAAATAATTTTCTTTTAAAGGCACTTTATAGAATTGCTAAATTCCATTGTCATAGAAAATATTTCCCCAAAAATCTCTTCGTAGTAGTTGCTAAACAGTTTTAGTCTGTATAGTTAGGGGTTATATTGGGTGAAGTTTGTCCAGCTTGTTCAAATCTTGATTTGTTGAACTAATCATAATGGTTTAGTTTGTGCAGAACTGTAAGCTCAGTGGAAGAATTTAAAGTAAACCATTCCCCAAACAAACAAATACTGTGGAATTTGCAATTTATACGGCTGAATATTGGATATTTTGACAAACTGCTGGTTTCTAATACAACAAGAAAGATGCTTGTAAGATTAAAAATACTCATATGATTGGCATTTGCAACCTTCATTGCTGGCTTCTGCTAAGCAAAGTCAAAAAAGTCGACAAAAAGTTGCAAGTTGTATTCATGTGACTTAATGACCAGCACTGAATCGCTTAATGACTGCAACTGGAAGTGCTATCATAAGTTGGCACAGTCACATGATTTTTTCTCTTTGCAACCATGTTGCTTAGCAACAGCGTTCCCAGTTCAACTATAGTACATCTTGCAGTATGTTTTCTTTTGGGAGAATAATTCAAGAGTTGACTAAATCTAGTTGACTAAATCTAGTTGATAGGAACATTGGCCATGAGAAATATTGTAGGTGCTTCATGCAACACTTTTAGCCATCATTGCAGTTGCTTTGAGTTTAGCATGTTGTGTGATTTTAGTAATGTAGTAATTGTGGTTTATAAATAGCACCTTACGGATCAGCATTTTGTATGAAGCCATACAAACCACGAATTGTTCAATAACCTAAGAGCTGATGTGTCATGTGAACATGTGACAGGAAAAGGCTGAAAACAAAAACAGTATCAATTAAGGTTGTGTCCTAGTGAGCGCATATTATTGATGTGAGGGAAGTCCGGAATCACAGGAGGGAGTGTCTCTTTCCAAGAGGGCAATGAGACAGTAGAACTTGGAAGGTTTATATCAAGCCCTAGAGAAATCTAGCAATTCAGGCAGTTCAAATGAGCATAAAGATTTGTTGCAAGCTTAAGCTCTTTACAAGAATCTGAGCCACTAACTTCAAGGGAAATCAGCAGGAGTTAAGAAAGGAATTCAAGGTGGGCTGGATTTACAGCTCTTGTGGGCACATAGGGACTCATGACTGATGACAGGTTTGACCCCTTCCTCAGGTTCAGCCTGGTCATCTCCTACAATCTGATTGTCAGAAAGATGGTTAAAAGAGGATTGCCTCTCCCTAGTAATTCAAAGGTATATCTAGTAATTATGCAGATAGTTGCTTTAGTATGGCAAGATTTCTGTCTTGTAGGTGAACAGCTACTCAGAAGTAATTTCATGTGTGGTTCTTTGTTTTTTGGGCCTGACCATTACATGCTCTTTTTCATTTGGGAAAGGTGAACAAGACTTTGGGAATGTTGCCCAATTTCACTGCTTTCTCCTGTTGTGCTTGTTCACTTGCTGAACATAAATCATGTAAGGCGTTTGGAAATATGTTAGCTATTTGAGTTATGGCTGCAGGGAGAGAATTTTTACAACTGCAGCCATTATTCTGCTTCCTTCTTAAACATACATTTGAGTTGATCTGTAGTTTTAAACAATTTCAGCACATTTTTATAGCGTGTGGTTGATTGTGACACTTTGTATTGCAATGAAAAAGGATGTGGAAGGCTTGTTGACACTGTTGAAGAATTAGGAAGAATTCTAATATACTTCCATAATATAAAGCAGTGCTATGTTGAGCAGGAAGTAGGTTCTGGAAATGCCTATCTTGGAACAAGATTTCCAGCAGGATTACCATTGTGCCAGGGAATTTATTATATTTTATACATGTTTTATTTTTTGTTATTTATTATACAGGTTTTTAAGTCATCTACCTGTATTTAACTAAACTAGGATCAGGATCCAAGAGGGAGTATAAATAGATAGAGATGAATGTCTCTCTGAATAGGAATCAGAAATACCTTCCAACTAACTTACCCATTTTTTGCCTTTCCAAGAAGGCACAAGAAGGGAGTTTTGTGTTAGATGTCACATGTGATCAGGTTCTTTTTGAACTGGTGAGGTGTATTTTGCTTTGCAAGGTTGGCACCTGACACAGAAAATAAACCTGCCTTTTTACTATTTACAATAAAGTTATTACAGAAATTATTTATAACAGGTGCATACAATAATACAACACAATTCTAGTCTTCACTTGGAGTCAGGTTTCCTTCTGTCTCCCTTCCAGAAAAAAAATCCCCTTCTAGCTCTCCTGTTTCCTCCCTCTTTCTAGACTTATATCAAAAGTGAAAAGAAAGGACTGGGCTGGATTTACTGTGCTCAGCACAGCTTGACTTCCTTCTGGATGTGATCAGCAAACACCTACTGCTTCTCCATTGTGTAAAGAACCTATCTCAAGATGTTCTTCTCCTTGTGACACGGAGATGTCCTCTGACTGGATTTTGATCTTTTTTCCTCCAGGGAAGCTATGGGTGAACTTCACTTTTCCCTCACTGACCAAGAATGGTCAACTGATCTGCCTACTCGCTTAACTTCCATCTCCAATTTTTCTCTCCGGCCACTCTGTTTTGCACCATGTTTTTCTGTCCTCTCCTTCTCTCTTCTCCTGTCCCTTTTTCCAACTTTGGGCAGACCATCAGCCTATTCTCCAGTCATTAAGGAATTTTTTGATCCTCACTCTCATCCCTCAGTCCCCAGCACCTACATACTAGGTTGGACAGTGGGATTGCTGTGTCTACATTGCTCTACAATGGCTAAGAGTCAAATCAGCTTATCAACCTTACTCATGGCTGGAATTGAGCTTTTTTTCTCAAAGTTCTCATTCTATTTGCTGCCTTGTGCCAACATACTTCCAGCTACGTCAGGCCACTAAAATCCACATGCCACATTAGGTAAGAACCAACTGGAAATAAAGGGTAGGGCAGTTTAGTTAATCATTAACTAATGATCTGCGTACAATAGAACAGTTCCAAAGTACAACAATCTTCAGTTCACGAAGATCAGAACTATTTCTATTTAATGTAGTAAGTTTAATTTTTTTAAAAAATTTATACCATTTATATATACTCTGCTTTTATTCCAGGAAGCAGAAGATTCAATGCATGTTGTTCTCCTTTCCTTAATTTTCCATTGCTTCAGTCTTTTAAGACTGGAGACAGTCAACTAATGTGCTTTATGAGTGAGTAGGGATTTCAATCAAAGTGTTCTAGGTTTTGAGAGTTTCAGAAAGGCCCCTAGCTATGTTAAAGTAATTTCCCTGCTATCTGTTGACCCATTTGTCTTACCTGAAATGAATTCTCTATGCATTACTTTCTAAATTCTAGTTATTACAGCTACTCAGGGAATAGAAAGCGACTAGTGAACCCTGAAACATAGAAATGTTACACCAAAAGCTTTTTCTTCTTTTGCTACTACCGGTAGCCCTTGTTTGGTTTACGATTATATTATTCTTTCTGTATCCTTTATTATTATATTATTCTTTTTGTATTCTTTATTGTTATATTATTATTTCTGCAGTGATCTGGTGGACTAAATGCTGTCTTCAGTGGTACAGTACAGGCTTAAAGGGTGCTTTATCATACATTAATTGAAAAATCTTCTGAACTCAGTAAATGATACTGTGACTGAATAGTTTCTTCTCTGTATTAAATGGAATAAAAAACTTTGGGTGTAAAAGTTCAGTTGGGAAGAAGTACCATCCTCTTCAATATTTTTAACTGAAGCAAAGGTAATTAATACTTTTGCTTATACAATAGGCTGAATTGAAGATTCTTTTCTGGTGATGCACCTTTGTGTATAAAATATAGGATAGCCCTTGCTATTGAACAAGCAGCAGAAAGAAATGTCTATGTTTTGCAGTCAAGTAATACAATTAAATTAAATTAAATTAAACTCATGCTATATCCAATAAGGAACTGATAGAAATGCCCATTTTCTGAATCATTTTGAGGTGAACATCAAATTTAACATGTAACTTCAAATGTGGAATGGCTTATGACCACTGAGATAAAAGGGTGCTCTCTGAACTTGGCTGTTTTCTTGCAGACATTTCATTACCCAAACTAGGTAACATCATCAGTGCTAGTAGGGAGTGGGGTTTGCTCTTATTTTATATTTTAGTGGCTTGCCCTGTTCAGTGTTGGTCTTGGTGGTTCTTTAGTTAGTTTTTTCATTGGGCTGTTTGCTCATTTCAACCCTGAGCTACAAATATTCTCTTCTGTTGGCACCTGTGATAATAGAATAGAATAGAATTCTTTATTGGGCAAGTATGATAAGATGCCTTGGTGGCCATGAAATCCTGAACTGCTTTTCTCTGTCCATGGAAAAGAGTCTAAAGTCACCCAGAGCAGCCTGGGGGGAACCTCACAACTGCAGCAATGACTCAAACAACGGTGACGGGGACTCCTGTGCAACTGAGTGGGCCATACAGCTGCAAAATCTCAATTTTATTTTTCTAAATCTGATCTCCCCAAAAAGCCTTACATCTGGGGGAGAGTGCTTCTTAGAATCCACAGGACTTTCTGGCAAGCAATTGTCACCTCTCCCTTCTTCTTCTTGGGGTCATGACTGAATCCTACCATCCAGCCTGGTCTTGGTAATAGAAGCCAGGACTGTTCTCTTGTCCAGGACTAAATCTAGATGAAGGTGTATTTATTTGTGTTGAGTTTGATAAAGAGGAGTAGCTGCAAATTGCTAACAATCTCTTCCCCTCTAATGGTATGCACCCGCCTCCTGCCATATTTCTCTCTGTCCTCATCCTCTCTTCCTTCTGTGCTCCAGCTACCTTTGTGCTCTCCTTCCTCAAGCTTCTTATGGGACCCCAAACAGGTACAGACATCTTCATCTAGGCCACAACATATGCCACTCGCTTATACACTAAACCACTTGGACAACAAGTTCTTATTCCTTTTAATGCAATGATTTACTTAAAATAAATAAGCAGTTTAAATAAAATAACTTCTTATATGTCAGTGAATAATTACTGTACTTGTTTCAAAGATGGCTTCAGAGTGGAGAAGAATGTGAAGAAGTTGAATAGCACAATACTAGGGGTCCGTTGTGGCTCACGTGGTAAGATGCTGGGCTGCGTACCGCTGAGGTCAGCGGCTTGATTCCCGTGAGTGAATAAACCGCGAAGGGACAAGAAAGGCACCCCCCCCAATTGCCTACTGGCATTCAGGTATCTCATGCGTGAAAATAACACCACCCAAAAAATTCCTTTCACAGAGGCAGCCAGCCACCCTTGGTGATCCCTGGCTAACATGTGCCATATGCTTTTTTTTTTAAAAGCACAATACTCCCTTCTTTTTCCTAAATGCATATGAATTGATTTAAAATCATACTGTTAAAAGTTGTTTTTGAATTTGGGTAAAGCAGAAAAAAAATTCTACATGAAACAAAATCATATTAGATTCTGTCTTTAAAGTTTTCTTTTGATTAGCAGCAACTTTTCTTATCGGCTAACGTTGTAGATTATTGCTGGATAAAGAAATGGGTTAGGCCTGAAAGACAAGATCTGAAAAATTACCTGTGTTTTCTCCTTCACCCCTTAGCCTACTCTCTATATCAGCAGGTGAAAGAATCAATGCTTTTTGATGTCTTTCTGCCTAATTCCTCTTGGACATCCTCCAGATTCATAGGTACTGCAATGTTAAGGCTCCCAGTTTAAAAGAGTATGCTTTCTAAGATTTTATGGATGATGTGGGCTCAATATATTTGAAGGATACCAGGTTTGGAAGGGAAGTGCTGTAGGGAAGTGAGTTGCTCCCAGGGGCTCTGGTGCTAAAGCTTAAGAGCTTTGATTGGTGACCTTTCTTGATCCACATTCCTGGGTGGCTTTAAGCTGTCATGAGAAACAGTCTGTGCTTGTTTTGGCTAGCTATGACAGTTCCCTTTCTTGGTAGGTTTAAAGCTATTTCTTTAAATCCACTCTGGAATGAGAAATGTGTATATAATTATGCAGCCCTTTTTTTAATTGTTTGATGGGAGACCCAGGATAAATCTGGTATCTAATGGTGACAGTTTCCATGTATGGATGTCTGTTACATATGGGATTGAGGGCTTGAAATTCGCGTGCACGTTTAATTCAACTTCCTAGCTCTCAAATGATCTTTTAAGTTCTATTTAAGGAAAACAGGGCATTTATTTCAGCCATCTACATTCCCAGTTCTAGTCCCTGCATGGTGTTCTTTGCTTCCAAGGATTCTAGTTTCGAGAATTGGTGTAGTAGATAATTTCAGTCTTTAACATTGTTATGTAAGACTATTTGATACAACCTTTGTATAACTTAATAAAGGTAATAAGTTATTCAATGTACATGCTGCCTGAATTTAAAACTATCGGTACTATATAATGACCTTTATAACTGAAAGGTATTTTTAAAGAATTAAATATCTGTGAGTCATATCATAAAATCGATAGAGGCAAACTAAAAAATGTCCCAGAAGTTCCCTATGCTTTTTCTTCCACTAGTCCTTCCTAAATAGTTTTTTTGCTAGATACCTTTTATTATTTACCATATTAATTGCAGATTATGAAATCTCCCTTCTACACAACCCAGTTAAACAGTCGGATTAAAGGATCATGAGACTTGTGTACATTTCACTTTTGTTGAATTTAAGTTCAACTGATGGCAGATTACATTTCACCTTGAAACAGAAGTACTTGTCTTGTCTTGCTCCAGGTAAGGTAAAAGTGAGGTCAGTTTGGAAAATCTTACAGTCCTGCATCTAGAATTGTGCATGGTCAAGCCACATTTTCTACAGCTGAAGCTTCAGGAATAGGAGCATCCAGTTCTCAAATATAGCAATAATTCTATAATTTCAAATAATTTTGGTAGCATTTTCAGTTGGGTGCCAAATTTCTTAGCCTTTGTGGCCAAACACAATATGATGGTGTTTAGTTTTCAGATTGAAAAAAGAGGATTATAAATAGTGCTGACATCTGATCTTTATTTCAGTTGCAGTAATCTCTATTTCATTCTGTGATTGATAGATGCTGTAGATTTTACTATCTTAGTGTTTCTTCCAAAACAAAAAATATATGCAGAACTGGTAATCTTTCCAATGTTTTAGTAATTCTGCAGATAGAAATCTTTTATACTGTATATCATAAGGTGTTAGCATTGTTAAAATCCAAAGCCTTTTCTTTGGCTCCAGTTCTGTAGATGCTTTTATTTTTACTAGACGCAGTGATCCAATTATTGCAGTTTTTATTTATGCTTTATGTTGAGTGAGATTTGAGTCATTATCTGTAACATGAGACTCAATGTACAATGATAGTTCTTGTTTAGCGGCTATTTGGAATGGCAACCTTTCACAGTTATGAAGGTCAGGAAAAAGTTACTTTGTGACCGATCGTACTGGTGACCTTCAGAGGCTTGTAAAGCTGAGGAAGAATGAAGTAAGATAGTAAGCACACTTGAAGTTCACCTAGTGACCGCTTTGCTTAACAATTGAATTTCTAGTCGTAACTGGTCACTAAATGAGAACTATCTGTAATAACAGTTTATACAGTACTTGAATGCTCTGATGTCTTAATAGGAGATAAAACTGTGTTACGGATTTCTCTTAACCAGGTTATCAGTTTTGTAACTTTGTATGCCTGTGACACTTTACCAGGGGTGCGATTCAACCAGTATAACAACCGGTTCACATGCTCTGCGTGTGCTAAATCAATGCATGCTCCGTGTGCATGCTCTGCATTTAAAAAAGCTAATACTTACCTTCAACTGCAGCTGAAGAAAACAGCTGAGGCATGCCAAACTGTTCTGCCACGTGAATCAGCTGTGCTCTAACAAAAAGACATAAAGCACAGGAAAGAGTAGGGGCAGATGGGCCCACATGCTCATCGGAGCAAACCAGTTCGGAGCCAGCTGATCGTTGGAACGAGGTTCGCCCGAACCGGTCTGAACCGGGAGAATCTCATCCCTGCATTTTAGGCATAACTTTGATCCACCCTTGCAATTCATATTATTGCCTCTGCCTGGAAGCTACCTTGGAGACACATACCTATGAAGAACAGATGGTGTGGGGAGAGCAGCTCTTGAGTCTACAGTTAAAACTATGTTTTTAAATATCATCTAAGTAAGCAGAAAGATACTAAACTACAGATGAAGTTGTCTTGATATCTCCACAACAGAGCAGGCAATTAGTTTTCAATAAAGGAGGTCCTCGACTTACAACAGTTCATTTAGTGGCTGTTGGAAGTAATTACAGTGCTGAAAAAGGTGACTTATGACCATTTTTTGCACAACCATTGCAGTATCCCCATGGTCTCACATGATCAAAATCCAGGTGCTTGGCATCTGACTCATTTATGAATGCAGATCCCAGGGTTACCTTTTGCAACCTTTTCACTTAACAATTGTGTTACAAACTTGACCACTGCGGTGATTTATTTAAAAACTGTGGTGAGAAAGGTCATAAAAAGGGAAGAAAACTCCCTTAACTCCTATAATATATACTTATATATAGCTTATACTATCCTACTTGTCCTGGAAGCCTTACGGACCTTGAAAGTTTTTGCATTAAGATTTGTCTAATGCCGTCAGAAAACTAAAACTATGTGTGTTGGTCCAAACGTGTCAGTCTGAACACTTAGTTTAAGAGCTGAACCCTAGAAGGCATGGTGGTAACACTTTTTAATATATATATATATATTTGTCAGAAAAGAGATGTTTATTTTGTTTAAATAGTTAAAACATCCTCAGCTGTGAGCATAATGTAAATAAAAGTATTGGAAAATATAATTGCATGCCTTTGGATTTGTAAGAATTCCTGTTACGCAACATTGTTTTGAACCTTAGCAGGCACTGACTTGTTGGTAAGTTTGCTTTCCCCTCTATAATAATCTCGAAATTGAACTGTTTTGATTTTATAAATATTGTCCTCTTTTTTTGCTTCTACTGTAGAATATCGTATGGAAAAAAAAAGATCTAGGAAGGTCCCTCTCGGTTATATTTTTCTCTTTATCAAAACTTTATCACAGTCTCTTTAGCTTGTTTTGTCTCCACTTAAACTGCATTGTGTCATGATAGGCTATGACACTTCACAGCAGTATTTCTTTAAAATGTTCCTCTCGGAACACTTTTCAACTTTTAAAAGTTATAGAGGATCCTGAAAGAGCTTCTGTTTGTAAGGGTTATAGCTATCAATGTTGACTGTATTACAAATTAAAACTGATGCATTCGTAGAACATTGAATTATGTACAAATAATAATAGTACCCTGTTAGATGTTAACATAAATAAAATATGAAATGAAAATGAAAAGGCCTTATATTTTTAATAAATAAAAAATGAGAAGGGCGGCATTGTTTTAAAATTTTGCAAATACCTTTGATACCTAGCAAATAATTTTACTTTTCAGGCCTCTGTGGTTGGGAGTTTTGAGGGTGGTTGGGAGTTTTGAGTGGATCTTGGGGGACTTAACACTGCTTTTCAGAGCAGTGCCAACTATCCTGAGTCCTCATTTTACCAACCTCAAAAGGATGGTGTCATGTTCTGGTGTCCCGCATGAATAAAATCCAGCAACACAGGTCGATGTTGTAATGTTTACTGGTAAAAAACGTGGACCTGGCATGAAGCGATCAATCATCAAGGAATCAAAGTTAGTGCTTTGATGATACTGTGGTTACTGTACCATCCCCTATATCATGCTCCAACCCCTCCCCATGTGCCACCCCATCCCCTCCCACAGACCGCTCACTGCCAATCCAGCCACTGCAGTCTGGCCATGCCCCAGCCACCCAATCCAGCCCGGCAAGCCCAGCTCTCTGTGATCCAACAATCAGCTGTGCTTCCGATCCAACAATCAGCTGTTCTTTACTTGCAATAGGACATCTGCTCATGCGTGTGGAACAGCCGTTGAAGCATGTCCCAGCTGGCAGCTCCTCACTGCTTGGAAGGTGGTCTGGCATGGCTATGGATGCCCATGCGCGCGTTTCCTGCCCAAATGGCAGCCCTGGGCCGTCTGGCAGTCTGAGGCTGACATGGAAGGTTGAGTCAATCTTGAGCCCATGTCAGGACTGAACTCCTGGCTGTGGGCAGAGTTTTGGTCTGCAGCACTGCACTTTAACCACTGTGCCACCAGGGCTGATTCCAAGGCCTATTAAATGAATGGGTATTGTGATGGCAATGTGGAAGACCATTGTAATTTCAAGGAGTCATTAAGGATGCTTCCTATCACTTCATCTTACCTGTGCTTGGTGTGCTTTGCCAAGCATCATGGTAGTGATCAGATGCCCAGGCAATTGGTTCTCTAGTATCAAGAAACAATAAGCACACCAGTAAACAAAGAGATTTTAAGTTTGATTATTAACTGAAGCAAACAGATTTAAAAACATGCCATCAAAAGAGTGCATAATAAGGAAAGTAATACCCAAATCTTTTAGTAAACTTCCGGGAGCTCTTTAATTATGACAACAGAGATGCCCAAAGGGCTGCCCATTTTCAAAGTACCCAGTGCTAAATTCTGTGCAGAAACTCCCCACAAATTGCAACTATTTCAAGGTTTCTATCAAAGCCTGGCACCATGCATGACTTTGTGGCTCTGCTATGGTTGTGAAAACCTGACCTTAACTGGGCGGCACATGATTCTGGGATGGGAATTGGGAGTCTGAAATTTTTATAGATTTGCAGCTTTGTAAATACCACCCCTTCTCCTTTATTCAGTGAAAGAAGAATGGAAACCAAGCAGGTTAGCTCCGGATGAGCTCTAAACTTCCAGATTTAGTAATAAACTCTTTAAAGTAACAATAGTCTTTCACATTGACAAAGTTAAAGACAGTGTTAACCCTGCAATACTGCATTCTAACCACTGTGCCACCAGGACTCATTCTGTGCCACCAGGCCCAATCAAAATATGCCCTATAAAAATGCAGTACTTATATTTTTTATTTTTATTAGGCCCTTGAATGAGCCATGGTGGTACAGGGGTTAAAATGCAGTATTGCAGGCTAACTCTGCCCACAGCCCGGAGTTCTATCCTGACCGGCTCAAGGCTGACTCAGCTTTCCATCCTTCTGAGGTTGGTAAAATGAGGACCCAGATTCTTGGAAGCAATATGTAAACCACCCAGGGGTGGGATTCTACTGGTCCTGTCTGGTTCTATAGAACCCCTTGTTAACTTTCTAAGCAGTTCGGGGAACCAGTAGTTAGAAGCAATCTCCTTTTGTTTTTTTTCCACCCTTATTACATTTTTGCCAGTACGCCTAGAGTTCCTGTCTCCAGAGTTTCTAGGGCTTGACTTTCTTAAAGGGGAAGGATTGTTTTAAGATTTTTACACTGCTGTTGGGAGGAAATACTTCCTTGGACAATCAGCACTTTGAAGAAATAATTGAATAATGAAGCAAAGCTTTTAGTGACAGGGAACCAAGATGAGTGACATTCAGTAAGTCTTCTTGGCTAGCTAGAAAAATTGACATTCAAATGTGAGTTTATATACCCTTTCTGAGTTTTGGTCTAAAACTGGTTTTTGGTGAAGGTTAATTCTGTGCTTGGTGACATTTAATCCTGTGTTTATTGATGGAATAATTTTCTCGATTCAGCTTCAACAAGCAACAGCTACTGTTGTGATTTAATTATTTGTATTGTGTTTGAATTGTTTCCTGCCTCATGGTTTCTTTTTCTATCTGGGGAGGGGGTCTTCCTTCACTGCTTTAGTACTATCTGGCACTGTCCTTTTGGGGTATACTTCCAAAAGGCAGGATGCAAGCTTGGCACTGATTTTTTTACTGCCTTTCTGGGGGCATGTGACCTTTCCTTAACTCTGGATGATTTCCTTAGGGTATCTTGTGAGGTGAGTGAGACCAGCTGGTATCTTTAAGTGGTGCAAATGGATCTAAGGATTGCTTTTCCCGGGTGTGCTTTTTCTGGAGAGCTTAAATGACCTCTCTGCTAAAGGGTTTCACTTTATGAGCAAGAGTTGGCTACTTGATAGTTATCACTGCATTTTAACTATTTTCATTCCTCAAGGTGCTCTGGCACCCTGCCTGATTTGTAACTCTGGCTTGCAGGTATTTTTAATCTAATGATTGGTATTTAGGGCAGCTTTTTGCAAGCAGAGAAGCTTTTTGTAGTTTTGTACAAGTAATCCTTGACTTACAACAGTTCATTTGGTGACCATTCAAAGTTACAATGGCACTGAAAAAAGTGACTTATGACCATTTTTCACACTTACGACTGTTGCAGCATCCCCACTGTCATGAGAGGCCAGGTGAGGAGAAGCGCCCCTTGACATGAGTGATGTTGAGTTGGCCACGCCCACCCAGTCACATGACCACCAAGCTACACCTACCAACTAAGCCACGCGCACAGAACCAGTTGTTAAAAAAACTGAATCCCACCCCTGAAACCATCCAGAGAGTGCTGTAAAGCTCTGTGAGGTGGTATAGAAGTATAAATGCTGTTACTATTGCTTTATGGAAGTAAAGATGACACTGAAGCTGGAACTTGAATTTTTAAGAGGCAGCTTCTATTTAATTGTCTACTGCACAGATGTCAAACTCGATCACGTCTGGTGATGTATTGCGATGTTTTTTGCCTTTGTGGAGCTGAGGTGGGCATGACCTGCATGTGATGCATCCGCCCTGCAGGCCGCCAGTTTGACAGGCCTGGTCTATTGGGTTAGGAACCCTGGCTGACACCAAGCAAATGGTAAATGCACAACCTGATTCCCAGAACCCACACAGTGCCCACCCCAGCTGAAGCTTTTCTGGTTGCAGTCCATTGCATTCCATAGAATAATATGAAAGCATGAATATATTACTTTACATACTATCTTTAAGGTGCCCTAAAATATTTTGTGCTTGCTACACAAACAGACAGACAACGTTCCTTGAAATTGTTAAAACAGGCTGCCTGCACAAACTCCCTTCCTTTTTTATTGGAAAGAAGTACAAGAAGAAACAAGCTGAATGTTAAGATAAATGTTTACGGTACTTTTTGCTATATTTGAACAGTGCAGGAAGATGTTTTCTTCTTTTTTTAAAAAATTTGCATTATACCATTTCACCCAATAGAGGTCACTGGAGGAAATGCTTAGGAAGTTCCTGATTGCCCATTTTACTCTTTACCTTGTGCAATTGCTACAGCAACAACAATAACAACAACAATAATAAAAATAACAACAACACACCTCATACTTTTCTTTCTTCTTAGTACCTACTTGCATTTGACAATAGAAGTCTAGTGATTAAGGAAGCCAATATAAAATTATTCTGCCCATTTGAGTTAAGTATGAAAAATGAACCCGTTATAACAGAAGCTTGTTGTTTTGGCTCCAAACTGTGGATATATATTTTACAATTTAATAATTATTTCTTCTTCCAGTCCTTGCAGGGTTTTTTTTGATTATATTCCTGCTTGATTACAGATTGGCAACTTCTCTCTGTGTCTTGGTAGCTTTCGGTTCGTGTTCCAAAGGATGGAATGCAGAAGTTTGCTATAAACACAACTTTGTAGCTGAATCCACCCACTATAAGTTTACATGTAATTTCTGAAGGAGATCTGACGTGCACTGTGACATCATTCCCACAGATGGATAATATTTACACTGATAATATACTCCTCTGTGGTTAGCATTGATTTTGTATGAGATGTAAGAATGGGACCCTGGAAGAAGCACATTAATTTTAGAAAAAAGTAGAATTTAGAAAGAAGTTAGAACATATGTTGCTTTGCCTAAGATTTCTAAGTACATTTCTTTTTTTTGCATAAATATTGCAGCACATATGAATATAGATAAAGATAGATACATATGAAGGGAATATTCTTGTCTTTGTTCTCCATTTTTTTCCAAGATGGGGAAGAATTGCACAATTTAGCTTGTATTTATGTAAGTAGGAAGTCATTGTATCATATCTTGCTTTAAGGATGCGGCAGAGATGGTTGGTGTCTCTTTGACTTCACTACACTAAGAAGTTTTGGTAACAACTTATAAAGCCCTGTATGGCTTGGGTCTGGGGTACTTGCAAGAACGTCTCCTTCTGCGCCCTGTGCACTCCCACAGACAGGGCCTCCTGGGGATACCGTCAGCTAAACAGTGTAGGCTGGTGGCCCCTAGGGGTAGGGCCTTCTCTTTGGGGGCGCCCACCCTCTGGAACCAACTACCCCTTGAGTTGCGCTTGGCCCCTGATCTCCGCTCCTTCCGCCGTGACCTCAAAACATGGCTATTTTTGCAATCCGGCCTGGACTGATGGGGGATTGGGGGTTTTAATCTGATTGTTTATTTGGCATAATTTAATATCTTTTTAATTTCTTTTAACTTTTGTACTTTCTGTCTTTTATGTATGCTGCCCTGAGTCCTTCGGGAGAGAGGGCGGCTTATAAGTCCAACTAAACTAAACTAAACTAAAGATGAACAGTTCAATATATGAAATATCCCACTTTGCCGCTATCTGTTTTCTGTTGAAGTGACCAAGCTATTGATCTTCAGCTGGCTACATCATTTCAACTACTAGAATTCCCACCCCAATTTTTGGGTGTTTATTGCCGTGTTTTCCCAAAAATAAGACCCTGTCTTATAAATCTTTTTTGCCACAAAAAAGGCACCAGGTCTTATTTTCGGAGGATGTCATCCACTGACTCACCTCACTTGCAAGTGTCGCCCCTGGCCTCCTTTTTGCTGTCAGAGGCCTTCAGGAACTTTTTCTTCTGCAGCCAGCAAGGCCAGCAAGGCCTTTCTGTTATTGGCTGCAGAGGCTTTCAGGAAAGCCTTGCCAGCTGCAGAAGGAACGGGCCAGCAAGGCAGGTGTTGGAGTGTGCGAGGCCTGGCTGCAACTGTCTGAAGGTAAGTAGTAGGGCAGCTCTACCCCCTATCTCCACCCTAGCTTAATTTTTACCCGTGCACCCTGGAATGGGTGGGGTCTTAATTAGGGCTTATTTTGGAGGTAGGGCTTATACTGGGCACATGTGTAAAAAATCAAGCTAGCTCTTACTTTCAGGATAGGTTGTATTTTTCAGGGAAACATGGTATTTATTACATTTATGTAGATTGTCATTTCATACATGCAACTTTGGAAGATGCTTTGCATTGAAGTCCACACATCTTAAAGTTGGCAAGATTGAGAAACAATGCATTAAATACAGTGATGGGATTCAAATTGTTTTACCACAGGTTCAGTGGGCGTGGCTTGGTGGGAATGGCTTGGTGGGCGCGCTTTGCCTAAAGCTGGAGCGCAGCTTTCCCCAGCTGAGACCTGTGGTGCCCATCAGCTGAGAGGATATAGGAAAGTGCAGGGGTGGGCGGGAGGACTGATCCTGCACTTTTCTTTTTCCTCCTCTCAGTTGATCATCGGCTATTGTTACTACCAGTTCAGCTGAACCAGTCCAAAACGGTAGCATATCACCACTGATTAAATACTGCACCAGCACGGTACCAGACATTCAGATGTGTTCTGATGAACTTAGAGTACTTGAATGACCACTCCTGGTATTCCAATGGAGGCAGTTTTATATTATAAGCATTTGAGATGAGGCATATATAGGGAGTCCTCAACTTACAACTGTAATTGAGCCTGAAATTACAGTCTTAAATGATGCTGATTGTTAGGCGGGTAACCACATGGCTGTGTCTGGTTTTATAAGTTTTTTTGTGGTTGTAGGGTTTTTTGCGTTAATAGTTTTTTATTAGTTTATAATATAGCATACAAAGAAAATACCAAAGTAAATAGTAGGGAATATAGGGAAGGGAAAGGGAAAGTGAGAGAAAGAAAATGGGGGGAAGGCATTGACTTCTGCATCCCTTTGGTGCAGTAGAATAAGGCATTAACATCAAATCTCAACTTTTTACCTTTATATAATCTTATTAACTAGCCATTTCTGTAACAACAGAAATGGGGGCAATATGCTGACTCTGTAAACTGCTTAGCGAGGGCTGTAAAGCACTGTGAAGCGCAGGTCCGAGTCTGACCGATCGCAGTTAAAAACCTATATTAGGTCTTATCTTGCTGCAATGAGAGCGGCGAAGTGTGCATACTTCTCTGCTCTCATCGCGTCCGCAGATAACTGCCCAGCCACCCTGTTCAGGGTCACCCATTCCCTCCTTAATCAGAGGTGGGGAGGACTCTTTGCAGGGATGTACCGAGGAGTTTAGCCAGCATCTGCAGGACAAGATCGCTCAGTTCCGTGTCGGTCTGGACTCTGACTGGTCAGAGTCTGATGGGAGTAATACGATGGGTCTTAGGGATTCCATCTGAGAGGGGTTTGAGCCTGTGACTCCAAATGAGGTGGACAGGATCATGGGGAGGCTGAGTGCTGCCACGTGCTTATTGGACCCGTGTCCCTCCTAGCTGGTGTATGCCGCCCGGGAGGTTACACGAGGCTGTCTCCAGGCAGTAATTAATGCTTCTTTGAGTGAGGGATCCTTTCCCCCTGCCTTGAAAGAGGCGGTGGTGAGGTCCCTCCTCAAGAAGCCTGCCTTGGACCCGGCTAATTTAAATAACTTCCGTCCTATCTCCAACCTTCGCTTTGTTGTGAAGGTTGTTGAGAGCATGGTGGCCCGACAGCTTCTGGTGTTCCTGGAGGAAACTGATTATCTGGATCCCTACTAATTGGGCTTCAGGCCTGGGCACAGCACGGAGATGGCATTGGTTGCACTGGTGGATGATCTCTGGAGGGCGCGGGACAGGGGTGATGCGTCTGTCCTGGTCCTATCAGCAGCTTTTGATACCATCGACCATAGTATCCTACTGCGACGCCTCAAGGGGTTGGGAGTGTGGGGCAACGTTTTATGGTGGTTCTCCTCCTACCTCTCGGGTCGTACACAGATGGTATTGGCGGGGGGCAGAGATCAGCCCCGAGGCCCCTCTGTGCGGTGCCTTGGGTCAGTTCTCTCACCCCTCCTGTTCAACATCTATATGAAGCCGCTGGTCGAGATCATCCGTGGTTTTGGGGTGAGTATCATCAGTATGCTGATGATACGCAGCTTTTCATCTCCACCCCTAACCAACCCAGTGATGCACTTGAAGTGATGTCCAGGTGCCTGGAGGTGGTGCAGGTCTGGATGGGGAGGAACAGGCTGTGGCTCAACCCGGCTAAGACCGAGTGGCTGTATGTACCGGCATCTCGAGTTATCCAGGACATTCCATCTTTGGCTATGGGGGGAGAGGTGTTGCCCCCCCCATAGATAGGGCTCACAACTTGGGTGTCCTCCTGGATGCACGGCTCAGTTTGGAGGAGCAGGTGGGAGCCGTGGCCAGGGGGGCATTTGCCCAGGTTCACCTGGTGCATCAGTTGGGCCCCTATCTGGATCGAGATGTCCTACGCACAGTCACTCATGTGCTCGTTACCTCCCGTCTGGACTACTGCAATGCTCTTTACATGGGGCTGCCCCTGAGGACCACCCGGAGGCTTCAACTGGTCCAGAATACAGCGGTGCGGGTTGTGATGGGAGTGTCCCAATACTCCCATGTTACACTCCTCCTGCGTGAGCTGCACTGGTTACCAGTTGCCCTCTGGGTGAGATTCAAAGTGCTGGTGTTGACCTATAAAGCCCTACATGGCTTAGGACGGGGGTATTTGCGGGAGACCCTGCTGCCAGTAACGGCTTCGCAACGTCCAGTGCGCGCCCATAGGCAGGGCCTCCTTGGGTTGCCATCGGCCAGACAGTGTTGGCTGGTGACCTCCAGGGGTGGGGCCTTCTCTGTGGGAGCACCCACCCTATGGAATCAGCTGCCCTTGGAGCTCCAGGTGGGCCCTGACCTCCGGTCCTTCCGTCGTGGCCTAAAAACATGGCTTTTCCAACTTGCCAGCCTGGACTGATGGTTGGGGTGGGTTTTTAGTAATTGTTTTTATTAGTTTTATTCATTTAGTGGGATTTCATATTTAATGGTTTTTTAATATTTGTATTTGTATTATATTTTTATTACTGTAAGCCGCCCTGAGTCTTCCGAGAGATAGGGCGGCATAGAAATCTCATTAAATCAAATTAGATCAAATCAAATATAAGTCTAAGTGCTATTGCTATTTAATCGGTGAAACCCAAAATCAAAGTTGAGGACCCAAGATTGTTGGGGGCAATAAGCTGACTTTGTAAAAATGCCGCTTAGTAATAAGCAGGCATATACAATGGAATGAAGGCTATTGCTGAGCGCATTGGGTTGTATCCCAAAAATTGTAAGCTGCCCTGAGTCTCTGGAGAAGGGCGGCATATAAATGTGAACTAAAAAAAAAGTTTCATTTTTTTCCACCTCAAGCACAAAGTCCAGAAGTGGTTTCCAAGTAGAAATAATGCCTGTCTCGGAGTTTTTGATTGGAGTTGGGTTTTTCTGGAACCCCGACAGTAGTCTTGCTGCTGTCAACGTATATAGCATCAAAGTTCTGAATTTTTTTTCCAGGTCTTTTCCCATTAAACCCAATGGTAATGGTAGTAGTTAAGTGAACATGGCAATCATTAGGTGAATCTATTGTCCTTACTGGGCATTTTACTTAGAAACCAGAAGTAAATTCCAGTTTCCAGAAAAATAACATGGTAAATTGCAGTCACTTGACCACAGGTTGCTAGAAACGTCCATAAATGTGAGCCAGTTACCAAGTGCCCCAAATGGTAATCATGTGACTATGTGGGAGAGGAGTTGGTGACCATCAGAACTTTGACTCTGGGTCGTAATTAGTCCTGGGGAGTTCCATTGTAACTTTGAAAGGTCATAAGTTGGATTGGTCTGGGTAGAAGTGTGGGAACTTCAGTCTAATACACACTGAGGACATCAGGCTGCATTCGTATCACAGGGCAGATGGCATAACAGCGTATAACATTTGGACAGATCATAGTTTTGACTGAAAGAGAGCCTGGGAACATTACTTCATTCTCTGAGTCCAACAAGCCCCATGCTCAGATTTTTCCATTGCTAATTTCTCACTGCTAATTTCTCTCGATCCTTTAAAGCCACAAAGGAAGTTCAATGTAGAACTTCTATCTGTCTGTATACTGGGGTTGAATATATAAGCAGGAAGTTCACCCAACTAAGGAAACAAATTGAGGTTAATACAACAACATGAACTCACATAGTTCTAAGCCAATGTCCTTACGTTGGCTTCACTGGTGAGTTTTAAATACATTACTTGGAATAGATAGTATGTGTGATACCATATTTGTTTTTTACTTAGATTGTGAAGTACGGCTCTGACAATTCTAAAAAAAGAGAGAGAGAATTATACAGGTGATTATGTTGGTGACTGTCCTTGAGTTTCTTCAAGATTTGGATGTTCCAGCTATTTCAAGAAATAAAACTTATATTTAGGCCCTTCGTTAATTGTCCACTTCAAAAAAAAACTTTGCTTGGAAGTAAATTACATAACGGGATACACAACAGTGAAACTTGCCTGCAAGCAAGAACTGGTGGGACCATAAAATACAGAAAATAATAGGAAATAAATTACTCTGGAACTTAAGAATTCTAACTAATAGGCATCTACCACATACTAGTGCAGACTTAACAATTGTCAATATAAAAGACAACAAAAGTACGGATGGTAGATATGGCAGTGCCTGGAGAAAAGAAAGAACCATAGAAGATAACAAAATGAGCAGATAGAAACAAAACAACTGTGGCAAAAGCAAGCAAAGTTAGTATCAATAGTAATAGGCACCTTGAGTTCAATCCCAAAACATCTGGAGCACCACTTGAACATCAGCATTTACAAAGTCACCATTGGTAAATTATAAAAGGCAGTTTTACTCAGAACAACTTACATCATACGATGATACCTTTAACATTATCAACCTCATCTCCCTATTCCAGATTGTTGGGAAGGAGCTGATGGATGGACAAAAATTCCAAATTCAGTAATTGCACAGTCTGACAGACTGTGTGATGAGCTATAATAATAATAATAATAATAATAATAATAATAATAATAATAATAATCATCATCTACCCGTGAGATATTAACTTGACCTGGTTGTGGGGCTTATGTGCTCTGAGGATGATGTTGGAAGGTACTTTGGGAGTCTTCTAGTCTTAGGCAGGAAACCCTATACCGTTTCAGACAAATGATTATCCAATCTCTTTTTAAAAACTTCCAGTGTTGGAGCATTAACTTCTGGAGGCTAGTTGTTTCGCTGATTAATTGTTCTAACTTGTCAGGAGTCCTTGGTGGTGCAGGCTGTTAAATGCCTAGCACTTAAGTTCCTGCTGCCTGCAATTACTGCAGGCTCGAATCCCACCAGGCTCAAGGTTGACTCAGCCTTCCATCCTCTCGGGGTAGGTAAATTGAGGACCCAAGATTGTTGGGGGCAATAAGCTGACTTTGTAAAAATGCCGCTTAGTAATAAGCAGGCATATACAATGGAATGAAGGCTATTGCTGAGCGCATTGGGTTGTGCTCCAAAAATTGTAAGCCGCCCTGAGTCTTTGGAGAAGGGCGGCATATAAATGTAATAAAAAAAATTTTTTTCTCCTGAATTTAAACATAGGGAGGGAGCTATGGGGTTAGGCTAGGGGTTTTCAAACTTTTTCAGGCTTCAAAAGCTATTATTAAAGGTAGACAGCTCTACTGAAACCACTCAAGAGCAAAGCCCTGGAGATAGATCTTGGTTGTTTGAATTATTTTCTTGCCTTTAAACCTTCACAGAAAGTCTTTAAATTCTTCTAAGACCTTAGGCAGCGTTTCTTAACCTCAGCAACTTTAAAATGTTGGACTTTTAATTCCCAGAGTTCTCCAGCTGTGGAATTCTGGGAGTTATAGTCCACACTTCTTAAAGTTGCTGGGACTGAGAATTCTGCCCTAGGCTATTGCAGAACAGTACAGTTTCTCTACTAATGAGATCACTTTCATTTCTGTCTCTGTCTATATTTCGCAATCGCAATAGCACTGAAACTTACAGACTGCCCCATAGTGCTTAATATCACTCTCTGTGTGGTTACAATGTCAGCATATTGCCTCCAACAGTCTGGCTCCTCATTTTACTGACCTCAGAAGGATAGAAGACTGAGTCAGCTTGTCAGAATTGAACTCTTGGCTGTGAGCAGAGTTTGCCTGCAATATGCATTCCAACCACAGTGCCACCAGGGCTTAGGCCTTTCTTTCTGATTCTTAGCCTTTATGGTAAACTGGTGCCTTTATGCTAAATTGCTGAGTTCTTAGCCTTTATGCTAAACTGTGGCTAAATTGCTGCTAAACTGCTGTACCTCAAATCGGGTGGTGAACAAAAAATCCACCCAATTTTTGAATCGGGTCACAATTCAAAAATTGGGTGGTGAAGAAAATTGGAGTGGAAAGATTCCCTTTCCGTGCCGATTTCCCCTTTGATGCCATTTTTTTGACTGCGCGCATGCGCAGTTGGTCATGCATCCAGTCACGATCAGAGTCCAGGAACGGGGCTCCACTGTAAACACAATTTACTCAAAAGCTATAACTGGCTAAATTCACACATTGGGTTAAGCTAGGAACTACGTCTTTAGTTAATTGGACCCCAAATTATAAAGAGATGATAGTTCTGCAGCCATCTCTCCAGATTTTTCTCTTTGTTTTCTCTATGGGCTCCAGTATTTGTTTTAAGGGACATATGATTTGCTTTCAGTTGCTATGGATACTGCTTATAATGATTTTGCCTGGGTTGTAATAAGCCACTTGTACATCTTCACCTGCTTTATCTGTTCATACATGCTACTACAAGATGTAATGTTTACATGCAGTTGGGACTCACTGTAAGTATTTACTGTTTCTATTTGGCACTACAAATAAACCAGTCATTGTCTGAATTTTATAAATACTCCAAATCTGTAGCCAAAGGATGGAAAAAAGTGACTTATGATCATTTTTCACACACATGAACATTACAGCATGGTCATGTGAACAAAATTTGGACGCTTGGCAACAGGCATGTATTTATAATAGTTGCACAGTCCTGGCATCATGTGATCATCAAAGTCAATGGGGGAAGCTACATTCACTTAATGACCACATGATTCACTTAAGAACTGCAGTGACCTGCTTAACAACTGTGGCAAAAAAGGTCATGGGGCAAAACAATTGTGGTTACAAGTTGAGGACTACCTGAAGTAGTTTCATTACTATGTAGATAGCTAAGCAGTATGCAGACATAGAATAAAACACCAAATTCTAGTTTACAGGTTTTTTATAAATTATAAAGTCCAACCTGTATAAATGTTGTTCTACACATCAAGATGACAAGTAATTTTTTTATATTTTTAAACCAACTTTACAGTACATAAACAAAAGGGTTTAAAGTTTTAAGTGATGTAATTCCAATTAATAATTCAAAAACATTTCAGATGAAATATAAATAAGACTAAGAAACTTCTACATGCTGAGAAATATATTTATTAAGAAATGTATTTATTACCACCACCAAAAAAAGCCTTTTCTTACTCTTTTTCCCTTTAAGTATATTGAATTTAGACATCAAGGAGGAATTACCGTCTACCAGGCTTAATTTTCAAAACATTTACTTTCTTTTTACTTCTTTACTTAGATTATATCATTTGCTTTTTAAAAAAATACCTTAACCTTTTTTTTCTTAATGTGATTCCCTTCTAGATTAGACAGTTACTAATTGGCCCAATTATTGTAAGTAAGAGTTATTACAGCCATTGACAAAGAGCAAATTATAAATCAAATAAATGCCCTCTTTTAAGTGAATTCATTTTACTGAAATCTTGTAAAATAACATTATTATTCAATTAAGTAACAAACATATCCACTATTCTGGAATATTAATCTGTTCTTTCTTCCATTATTCAGATATGGCTTATGTATTTAGAATAAGTACAGTTAGTGCAGTGTTTATGAGCTTCGTTGTGCATTTAGACACTTATCTATAGGGTCCTACCTCAATTCTGAAAAAATATTTTAATATTTTAAACATTAAATAGACTAGTTCCTAGTATCAGCTTATTGCAGGAACACTTTTGGATCCTGCACAGTTCCAGAGGGAAGCATCAGGATTGAGTTTAATTTCTGCTAACGGGGAACTTTATCACTTGCCATGTCCACTATTTCTCCAAAATGGCGAATAAAATGAATTTTTAAAAAGATTTTTAAAGGTAGAACTTGACTTGTTGCATCTATTACAAAATTAATATGCAGGCATGCCAATCTAATAACTCAAATGTCATTACTGAGAACAAACATTAACATGGTGTTAAATGTTTTATACATTGTCAACAATCAGAGGCACACAACTATCAAATTACTCCCTTTGGGGAGTAAACAGCCTTATGCACATTATGCGGAGGAATAATAAGCAGTGAGCAAAATAATTTGAGGCATGAGAAATGTAGCTAAAACTAATTTAAAACTAAAACAACCCAACTCACTGTGCTTCTTTCTATACTTCTATTTTTGTTTCAACTGTGTGGATATACTGTTTTGAAGTTAGCCATGTTTTTTAAAAATTGCCGTTTTTTTTGTTTTGAAAATCTCATCAATTCTATCTAGCCATGACATTCTCAGTCTTCCCTCATTCATTTATTTTTCCATCATAGATTTGTTTTGTGATTTGATTCTCAATTATTTTACCTACAGCATTTCAATGTACATCTCTTGTAACTGCTGCCAGATTTTTGTATTCAAGGCACACTTTTCCAGCACCCATTTGTGCCTATCTTTTCTTGATTTACCACAACTATATCTGAAATTTCCCAGGCCCATTGCATTCAACTTCCATATTTTTCCTGGCATACTCAGTTCTTATATCTATAAAAGAACATAGGCAGAAGCGTGGTCTTTTCCACAGTCATTTTTGCTTCTTTTATAAAAGACCTCATATTATTCCCTACTTCTCTACCAATATTTACACATCTTTAAATGCTTTCATGCATTTGTGTGCCTATACTATAGTAAGCATTCTATCTGACTTTACAAATCCATCTATTTGCTGTAGCTTTGAAAAAAATATTTATAACTTGCAATTGCTCACTCTACTTTCCTTTCAAACATAAATAACTGGGGTCTTTCATAGAGTAGTTTTCAGATCCATACTTCTTGTTGCATCATACAATTTATCTAATGTTTACTGTAGATTTAACAGGTTATCAGGCAATACTATAGCCTCATCTCAAATATAAAACCTTACCTATGTTCTCAAGGAAAATATTGCCAGTTTTACCCAACCATTCCTTGTATGACTATCCATAAATACATTTAAACTTCAAAGAGATGTTTATACATCTTTGTCTTGCCTCATTGATGCTGAATCAGTGGCTAAGCGTTGCATTCTCATGTACTCTATGCCTTATCTCTACCATATACATAGTGGTGGGATTCAAATAATTTAACAACTGGTTCTCTGCCCTAATGTTTCTTCCAACAAGTTCACCAAACTGCTCAGAAAGTTAACAACCTGTTCTCCTGAACTGGGGCGCACTGGCTGAATCCCACCACTGCATATACAGGTAGTCCTCGACTTAAAACATTTCATTTAGTGACCAAAGTTAAGCAGCACTGAAAAAGTTACTTATGACCATTTTTTATACTTACGACCATTGCAGCATGGTGACTGACTCATATTTATAATGGCCACAGTGTCCTGTGGTCATATGGTGACCTTTTGTGACCTTCTGACAACCAAAGTCAATGGGGAAGCCAGATTCACTTAACAACCATGTTACTATCATAACAACTGGAGTAATTCACTTAACAAATGTGGCAAGAAAAGTCGTAAAATGGGGCAAAACTCACTTAACAAATTTCTTACTTAGCAATATAAATTCTGGGCTTAATTGTGGTCGTAAGTTGAGGACCTGAACTGCTCTTAATAACTATTAACTACAGATTTCTGCAAAACATTCCATGATTCACTTTGTCATTTTGTTTTTCTAAGTCAACGTACGTTTTTCAGAAGAACAATATTTGGTCTGCACACCTTGTACCCAAGGTAAATTCATTGTACTTTTAATATTTTTGCAGTTGTCATCTCTTCTGTCCTTTTTGGTCAGGATTCTGCCAGATGTCTTCCCAGCCACTTTTTGGTTGTTTGAACACAACAGAACACTCTTATTGAACAGAACACCCTTATTGTTCTGTTATGCAGGTGGATCATAATACTTCCAATGATCAGCACAAATGTGATCTTCTTATAGCACCCTTAACAAGCCACACGGACACTATGTCAGCAAATGTCACGGATATTTCATTATTTCTCAAGTTATATGAAATACATCTGCAGCCTTCCTGATTCCCATGGTATTTATGAGTTTCTTTTCACCTTTCATCTGAGCCATGGTGATGCAGTAGTTAGAGTGCAGTACTACAGGCTGCTTCTGCTGACTGCCGGCTGCCTGCAATTTGGCAGTTCGAATCTCACCAGGCTCAAGGTTGACTCAGCCTTCCATCCTTCCAAGGTGGGTAAAATGTAAGGGCCCAAATTGTTGTGGGCGGTATGCTGACTCTGTTAACTGCTTAGAGAGGCCTGTAAAAGCACTGTGAAGCGGTATATAAGTCTAAGTGCTATTGCTATCGTTTTTCTTAGTCACTAATTGATAGCCTTCATTTTATTTCCACTTTCACCAGTGTTCCCCTTAAATCTGCAAGGTGTTCCTTTCAGCACCACTTCATTTAATTGCTATTATCACAGATAATTTCCTCACTTTCATTTTTAATTCCATTCTCTGTGCTGGAGATGTTTCATCCTAATGTCTTGCTTCCAGAGTGTATCTTTATGTTCATCCAAATCACTCTCTGTTTCTCTTCTCTTTCATTCTTAACTTTCCCTTGCTCTCTCTGGCTTCATTTTAACTTTTTTTTGTCTACATATTGCACAGTATCTGTTATTTGTTTCAAAATAGACACTTTGTGGTCTCCAATTGAATGCCTGGGAGAATGAAATGCTTTGATATTATTTTGTCCTTGATTTGAGTCCTGATGTCACACTTGTGTTCATTAATTCTTTTCTGCAGATTGATTTCTTTTTCTTATGTAGAATCCATAGAAGCCTTGTTGGTAGATGTATTTACTTACTCTACATGAAACAGTAGATGGCATATCTCAGTGATGGCGAACCTTTCTGTTGTGGTGTGTCGAAAGTGCGCACGTGCCGGCATCCACCACAATGCAATGCTCCCTGCCCCCTGCGCATGCGTGCACAATACCCCCCCTGCCGCCCCCTTACCTGCACTGCGCGTGCCTCCCAGCTGATTTTCAGCCCATTTGAGGCTGTTTTCAGCCTCCCAGAGGCTTGAGGGAAGCCTCTGTAGCCTTTGGAGGCTGAAAAATGGGTCTGTTTTTCGGCCTTCAAATACCGGAAGTGATGAAACCAGAAGCACTGGAAGTGACGAAACTGGACTATTTTTTGGCCTCCAAAGGCTGCAAGCCTCTGGGAGGCTGAAAAAGGCCTCAAAAGGGCTGAAAACCAGCTGGGAGGCGTGCACATGTGCAGTGCAGATAAGTTTGGCTAGGGCTTGCGTGCCCGTCCAAATGGCTCTGCATGCCACCTGTGGCACGTGTGCCATAGGTTCACCATCACGGGCATATCTTTTATGTAGAATGGAATAGAATTGTTTATTAGCGAAGTGTGATTGGACATGCAAGGAATTTGTACCCAGTGTATAAGCTCACAGTGTACATATAAACAGCAAGTGATAGATCATAGATCATAAATCATAGTTACAATCATTAATCATAAGTTACAAACAGCAATTGATAAATCATGAGAAATCCATAAGAGAAGATAGGAAAGATGAGAAGATGAGAAATTCCTGTGCTGTGGGAATTAAGTGTTCAGCAGAGTGATGGCACAGGGGATAGAACTGTCTTTGTGTCTAGTTGTTTTTGCATGCAATGTTCTATAGTGGTGTCCTGAGCGGAGAAGTTGAAACAGTTTATGTCCAGAATGTGAGGGGTCTGTAGATATTTTCTCAGCCCTCTTTCTGATCTGTATAGTATACACAACCTCAGTGGAAGGCATTGTTTTTTCTGCAGTTCTAAGTATCTGTTGAAGTCTGTATCTCTCCTGTTTGGTTGCTGTGCCAAACCAGACAGTTATTGAGGTACAAATGACAGGCTTAATACATTGTATTGAGAACCCCTACATTCATGTAAGCCTTGTATATTTTTCATGTTGGAGTAATAGTTTCTTTTCTTGCAGTATAATTGCTCACCCCCACCCATGTTGAAAAATTGGATCCAATCATGAACTTATGACCACAACAACTTATGACAATAATTCTGGGCAAAATACAGGCATTTTCTAGACATAATTTGAATACATAAGAGGTACATATTTAGGACTTAGGTAAATGATGGAATTAAATGTTATGGTTAAGGAAATACAGGTGCAATCTAGACATAATAGTTTCAAGGTGCTAGTAACTACTTATAAAGCCCTAAATGGCTTGGGTCCAGGGTACTTGCGGGAACGCCTCCTGCCAGCATCACACTCCGATCGCCCTGTTCGCTCCCATAGGTGGGGCCTCCTTGGGGTACCATCGGTTAGGCATTGTCGGCTGGTGGTTCCCAGGGCTAGGGCCTTTTCTGTGGGAGCCTCCGCCCTTTGGAATCAGCTCCCCGTGGATCTCCGTTTGGCCCCTGATCTCCGCTCCTTCCGCTGGGACCTGAAGACATGGCTGTTTCAACAGGCCGGCCTGGAGTGACCCGGAGGATGGGGTTTTTAACTGTTTTAATTTTTAACTGATGATCCGACTTGTTATGTGTTTAATTTGTTTTTATTGTAAATTTATGATATTTTTTATTGTTCGCCGCCCTGAGTCCTTAGGGAGAAGGGCAGCATAGAAGTCGAATAAATTATTATTATTATTATTATTATTATTATTATTATTATAATAATATAGGCAGAATTTAAATAGATGGGGCCCTTGATTTTCAGCAAAGAGTGAAATGTATGTTTGAATCATACATTCTAAAATCAGACTTTAAAATATTTGTCTGAGTTGTACCTTAGAATCACCATAACACTTATTCTTTCTGAATAAATGTCTAGCATTTTCCTTTTTCTAAAACAGCTGGTACTTTTTAAATTCTTGCCTGTTTCCTGACTCAATTCACACATGGTAACAATGATGAAAGTCAGCACTTCCTTTTTTGAAACTGCAGCAAACGATTCTCATGCAAAGAAAAAAGCTACATTGAACTATGTGAAGAAAAGGATTAACAGCTTAGAAATGCAGTGGATACTTTTCTAGATGTGCATAAAGTTGAAATATGTTCAGGTATTCTTGTAAGTAAATCTAGCCTGTTACTAATCTGGATAACTGTCTTTGTTTTGAGTGATTGTTCTTATGGTTGTTATTTTGAAATTGGATAGTTAAGGACATGGTAGCACTGTACAAAAGATGGTCAACGAAAGGCACAACATATCCTGGGAACAATGCACAGTTTTATAAATGCAGTTATTTGCAGTTCTGGAGGAATAATTTCATGCAGATTTATAATTAAAAGTTTTCACAGGCTGCATTTATCTATCCCTAGTTTGCCATGTCATTTTTGTGTAGAAATATGCAGAATAGCCGAATTAAGATTTCTAAGGTTCACATTGGAACATTATTGTTTGGGAAAGTTTGCTGTTGTTATTTCAGCGATTTATAACTATAATTAACCCTTAAAGGGTAAAAGGAGAACTCTGGGATAAAAACTGAGGTTGTGGGTGTGTGGGTGTGAGGGTGTGAGGGGGTAAACTGGTGATATGAGTTACACTTCTTGCTGTTGGGTTGATATGCTGCAGAATCCATATATTCAATACATATTAGTGGTCAAAAAGATTGATGATTTAAAATTTCTGTTTTGCTTAGGTATAATTGGGATTTATCTTGGGGGGTGGGGAATGAATTGTTTTTATTCATTGCATTGCTTTATAAATTATCTTACATTACAGCCATTCAGATGGTCTGCTAAATTTCATAAAAATGCAATAGCAATAATGAACGTGGTCATTGGATCACAGTTCAGTTCACATAACACTTTTATGAAAGTGGAGCAATTGCAGTTAATATAAAAGCATTTGATAAATGTAGCAGTTAATAAAGCCAAAAAGTGCTGTTTTTCTTTTGTAAAAATTTAAAAGGTGAATTCCTCCTGATTTGCTGGCGTTTCCACATACATATTTAAACTTTTACATACTTGAGAAAAACTATAGGCTTATAATTGCAACATTTCGGAAACAGTTTTGAAATGTCCAGGCTGTGTTTAGCAATAATTACTCTTGTTGTAAGAGTTTCTGTACCAGAAACCTCTACTAATTCCTCATAAGAAATCATACTTAATTGTAACATGATAGCTACCTATCACATGAAATCTGAATGCTGAGAGGAGGGCACTTCTCATCATTCTTAAAACCCCTGGCTGAAGATCATTTCAGATCTAAATGATGCTCTAATTCTGTTATAACAATATTTTTCACTGTTGGGTGCTTCCAGATGGATAGACTCTTTAATGTTCTTAGCTAAAAGCCATTGTGTGGTTAATTGAAAATGACAGAAGTGTTGGGAAAAAGCAATGTACATTCACCTCGATCCTTCCAGAAAAGTCCTTGGAGCAAACGGGATGATTGCCTCATGAGAACCTTGCCTAGAAGCAGCTGTAGAATGTTTTATTAAACTTTGGACAATTTCTTTATTTATTTGGATTCTATGGTACCATGCAAAGAGGTTTAAATGCATCATAATAACAAGTCTAAACCAAAAGAAAACCTCTACAACTATCAAAGTCAGAAACTTCAATCATATCATATTCCAGTGAGCTCACAAATTGTCCTGGCCCAATGCCTGTTTGGAGATCCAGATTTTAAAGACCTTCCTGAAAGTAGCAGGGCCAGAATCATAGAGAACTTGGGAGAACGCTGCTCCTGAGGATAGTTATAGCATAGAGAAGACTCATCTTTTAAGTCCTATAAGATGACGTTATTTAGTTGATGACCCTGAACATGCTGATCCTGACTGAGCTTATACTGTACATACAGACTCAGTAAGAACATTAAAAAAATAATCCTTTTAGATCACGTAAATGATTCATCTATTCAAGCGCTCTATGTATCCTAGTGACCGAACAGCTGTATTCAGAAACTTCCCAACAGGGAGAAGAGAACAATGGCCCACTTCCATTGTTGCTGTGTCAAAACAGGCATTCACAGTGCCCTTTGAAGGTTATCCCCACATCTAATGGCAACCAGTTCCATATATTAATGATGCAACTGTTTGATCTCATCTAAACAATTAGTCCCTCTCTGTGTTCTTTTAATGTGTCCCTTTGCTTTTCTTTCAAACACCCCTTAGAGATAGTCCTAATATGCCATCTATAACCAGGTTAGAAGGTAGCCTTGAGCATGTAGGCCTTCCAAGACAATAGATTAGATAAGAAGAAAGGGTTGCTGGGTGACATACTTCCATCAAAAGTGTGCAGTCTGAGTGCATTGATTACACACAGAGACACATATTGCTTTAGGCATGTATTAGTCCTTTCAAAATGCTCTCTTTCACTGTGAATTGGGTAGCTCATGCCTGCAGATCAGTCGCAGCGGCATAAATATCCCAGCTTTACAGTTACATCAATTTCTTGGCAAACAAAACCTTATTGGTGAGGAATAAAGCCTTATAGTTGTACTTGTGAATATTTGTTTAATTTGGGTTCACAATGTCCAGAAAATACCCTATAAGTCTATTGCTAATGAAATACAACAAATCCTTGACTTACAATGATTTACTTAGTGACCATTTGAAGTAACAGCAGCACTGAGATTTTCACATTTACAATGTTGTCATGTCCCCATGGTCACTTGATCAAAAAGGGCCTTGGGGTGCAGGCTGTTAATAGCCTAGCACTTAGTTCCAGCTGCCTGTGTTTATTGCAGGCTCGAATCCCACCAGGCTCAAGGTTGACTCAGCCTTCCATCCTCTCGGGATAGGTAAACTGAGGACCCAAGATTGTTGGGGGCAATAAGCTGACTTTGTAAAAATGCCGCTTAGTAATAAGCAGGCATATACAATGGAAGGAAGGCTATTGCTGAGCGCACTGGGTTGTATCCCCAAAATTGTAAGCTGCCCTGAGTCTCCGGAGAAGGGTGGGATATAAATATGAATTAAAAAAAAATTGGCCACTAACATGTATCTATGACAGTTGCCCTGTCCTGGGGTCATATGTTCACCCTTTGTAACCTTCTCAACTGGCTTATTAGAAACAAAGTCAATTAGGAAAGCCAGGTTCGCTTAATGACCACATGATCCATTTAACATCTGCAATGATTCACTTAACATTGAATCATTGTTGAGACAAAAGTCGTAAAATGGGTCAAAACTTGCTTAACCACTGCCTTGCTTAGCAGTGGACTTTTTGGGCTCAGTTCTGGTCAAAAGCCAAGGACTACTATTTTTACCCCAATGTCAACATATAAAGGCAATTGACGGGTAGATCAGTATACTTAAGTCTGAAATTAGCTAGCACTTTTGTTTCACTTCATGATTTAGAAATGAGTTCATTATTTATTATTATTTTGCTATGTCGTTCTCCCTCCCAATGTTTCTGCAAGAGAAATTCCTACCGAGAGTCGTTAACTTTAGTATACAACGTGCCAGATATTAATTGGTTAATATTTAGCATGTAGATGTTTTGTGCATCCCCCCCCTTCACCAGCATGGTGTTCTGGTGGGAAGCTTTGATGCAGTTTCAGTTTTGCTGTAATCTGTAAGCCTGCTGGGTTCCTTTTCCCTTCCCCCTTTTTTTTGTACTGTGTGGGAACTACTTCCTCTTTAGACTGAATTGACCTGGCGTTTACTATTAAACTCCAAAGCAGAGTTTGTTTTGTGTTGATAATATGATACAGATCTAAGAAAAGGGACTTTAAAACCAAGAAGAAACCATTGTCTTACTGATTGGAACTGATTCCATATGCCAGGAGCATCGAACTTCATTGTTCGCTCTCTTTCACTCCTCCTGCCCCAGAAATCCAATCAATTTATTGCACGGGCAAACTTGGTAAAATATAGAGTAATGGGCACCAACATGCAACAATGTGCAACAATATGCACCAACCACAATAACAATGCAGTTTTGTTATTGACTGAACTGAAATCTGGTGGGCCACAGAGGAAGGTATTTCTCCCTCAGAAATGTGTTCATCTGAATTTTGGTTTGGAATCAGTCAAGGGAGATGAATAACCATTGGTACTTGGGAGGCTCCTCTGGCAGAGTCACTGCAGTGCAGATAACCAGATATGAGACTAACTTTCCAACAAGAAAAGGCACTAAGCAGCAGATACATAGAAGCAGGGGACTACTGTGCTAGTAGGCAGGATTTAAGGTGCAGCCTATGAAGCGACATTTCAGAGATAATCCAACAAATAGTGTCAGGGTACAAGATGCAGGCAGGAGCTGTGTGCACTGAACAGCACAACCCAAGTACTGTACCTGGCATTGTGTGCAGGAACATCTGCACAATGTATGGACTAGATTCTCCTAAGTCCAGGAGGGAAGGTTGCAGAGAACAACAGGGCTTAATCCTGTGGGACTTCTAGACTGATAGGGAGACATTGGCCAGTCAGCCAGATACTGTGGTAGTAGACAAGGAGCAGAAGACAGTGGTGGTGATATAGTGGTGCTAAGTGAAGCAGCAGGAGGGAGTATGAGAACCTGGAGAAGTCTAAGTACTAAGGGCTGAAGGAGAAACTAGAGAGTTTATGGAACGTAAAGGCCAAAATGGTAGCAGGAGCACTCAGGTTGTGACTCTTAAACTGGGAGAGGGGCTCCAGCAGATCCCAGAAACAATACCAGAGTTCTCTCTCCAGAAGACTGCAGTGCTAGGAACAGCTAAGATAATGCATGGGACCCTCAAATTTCCAGGCTTCTGAGATGGAGGAAGACACATAGGGGTGAGAAGAGATTTCTAAACAGACACACATACGCACACTCACACACTTACCATAAAAAAGGCTAGATCGCATCGTTCCATAAATATTTAAGGCTGACTAAAATGTAAAGTGATTGATGTAGAATCTCTTCAATGCATAATAGTTTGATGGCTTATGTATTAAGGTCAGGATATGAGTTTATGTGAAATCCATAAATCAGTTTATCTGGCGAACTGAACAACCCCAAAGAGTGAAAAGGAGAACATTACAAAGGTACTGTAGCTGCTATTTATCACTATATAAATAAATAATAAAGGTATCAAAAATGCAGAATTGAGAAACTTGGCAAATACAAATACAAATGAAAATTCTGAATAATTCCAAACACAGACTGTCAACAACACATGTGGAAGAAAACCTAACATTTAAACTCAGCAATGCATGACCTCTAAATAAACATCTTAGGCTGTCTATATAAACCACAGTTGGTTGAGTGAGCTGCTGATTACTGGGCATGACAGAGAAACCTTGACAGATAGAGTGATATTGTTTTAGTCTTGTGTACAACATCCAGAGTCATTTGCTTGTGAGGTGGGCAGCTCTATTGATAGGCAGGCAGGCAGGCAGGCAGGTGGAGACCAAGGGTCTTCAAACTTGGCAAGTTGAAGACTTCTGGACTTCAACTCCAGAATTCCTGAGCTAACATGACTGGAGGAGGAATTCTGGGAGTTGAAGTCCACAAGTCTTAAAGCTGTCAAATTTGAAGACCCCTGTGATAGAAAAACAATGTAGATGACAGACAGACAGACAGATAGATGCTGTACAAGATGTAGAATAGATGATAAATAGATGAGATGATAGATGGATGATAAACAAATAGACAAGACAGACTGACTGACTAAAGAATGCTGCTTATAAAGTATGAAGTGAACATTATTTACTATGTACCAAATTGAATTTTGATGATTTATGCCCAGTCAGATATATATTGTATGCAACTTTGTTCAGGCAAGAAATGATTCAGAAGGATGTCCCTGATGGGGGCCAATGGGGGCTTTGATCTTGCTCTGCCAGCTGCTTCCTGTCATCTGCCCATGCATGTCCAGCCAGGCTTTGGAATTTGTCTTGAGACCTGCAGGACTGAAGCAACAAAATTATACTTCATCAAATCTCCTTGTTGTTAGCTGCTGTAAAACAAGCAGCGCAATTCATGGTAATTTCCCCTCCATCTCAAGTTATGAAGAATGAGCATTTATTTCTCTGAGGCCATCAGCATGTGCATGAAGAACAGTGCAGTACATATAAAACTGTTCTATTTTTAGACCAGCATTTCTAATTAAAGCTGAAGACAACTGTGTGTAGCTGCTAAATCTTGCTTGAATATAATCTATAGATACCGTATTTATTCCAGAGTTCAGACTGTAACATAATTCTAGTAAGAAGCCATTGACGTATTGTTTTTACTTAAACTCTTGTTTAATTAATTTATATCTTCAGTTCTAGGGGGGCACTGTTCTTCGGTGGCTCTCCTCCTACCTCTGCGGGCGGTCGCAATCGGTGTTGACAGGGGGACAGAGGTCGGCCCCGAGGGAGCTCACTTGTGGGGTCCCTCAGGGGTCGGTCCTCTCCCCCCTTTTATTTAATATCTACATGAAACCGCTGGGTGAGATCATTCGTGGTTTTGGGGTGAGGTATCACCAGTATGCTGATGATACCCAGTTATACATCTCTACCCCAAACCAAATCAGTGATGCCCTCTCGTGATGACTCGCTGTCTGGATGCGTGCGGATCTGGATGGATGGAAACATGCTTCGTCTCAACCCGGCCAAGACTGAGTGGCTGTACATACCGGCATCTCGGTCCAGTCAAGAGTGTCCATCGTTGACCATAGGGGAGTGGTGTTGCCCCTGTGGATAGGGCACGGAACCTGGGGTCCTCCTGCGGCTCCAGTTGGAGGAGCAGGTGGGGGCCGTCGCCAGGGGGGTCTTTGCCCAGGTCCGGCTGGTTCGCCAGCTTCGCCCGTTTCTGGACCGAGATGCCCTGCATACAGTCACTCATGCCCTTGTTACCTCGCAACTCGACTACTGCAACGCTCTCTATTTAGGACTGCCCTTGCACACCATCCGGAGGTTGCAGCTGGTGCAGAATGCTGCCGCGTGGGTTGTGATGGGAGTTACCCGATTCTCCCATATTACCCCCCTCCTGCGTGGCTTGCATTGGTTGCCGGTTGCGCTCCGGGTGAGGTTCAAGGTTTTGGCTTTAACATTCAAAGTCCTACACAACATGGGTCCACAATATTTAAGGAAGCGCCTCCTACCGATATCAGGGACCAACCGCCCTGTACGGGCACACAGGCAGGGGCTTCTCGGGGTCCCGTCGGCAAGCCAATGTCGGCTGGCGGTCCCCCAATGGCGAGCCTACTCTGTGGCGGCCCCCGACTTATGGAATCAACTGCCTCTGGACCTCCGCCTGGCCCCTGACCTCCGCACCTTCCGCCGCGATTTGAAGACCTGGCTATTTGACCAAGTCGGACTGTGATTACCTTACCGGGGGCATGGGACAGTTTTAATTTTTAATTCGGTTTTATTGGACCTTATAGTGATTTAATTTCTTTTTAATTATTTATTGTATTTGTATGTTTTAACTGTGAGCCGCCCCAAGTCTTCGGAGATGGGGCGGCATATAAGTCCAATAAAATAAATAAATAAATATCTATAAGGGTTGTAAACAAAAACATTATTGAAAGTAAGTATGGCGTGGAGGTTATGAAAATAAAAGCAGATCACTTTTTAAGTCTGTAGCAAACATAACCTCAAAGGGAACTGAATATTATTTTAAAGTGCTGCTGTCTAACTATGGGAAGAATAGCAATAGTAATAGCACTTAGACTTATATACCGCTTCACAGTGCTTTACAGACCCCTCTAAGCAGTTTACAAAGTCAGCACCTTGCCCCCAACAATCTGGGTCCTCATTTTACTGACCTTGGAAGGATGGAAGCTGGTTTTCTGTAGTAACCTTCACATTTTTGTGAAGGTCACTGTTCTGGATGCTGTTCTGGACGCTGTTTTGGACACTCTTCTGAGCTTTTCAGGTAGATTTTGCACTCCTGATTTATCCAATGGAGATCACTAGTGAGTTATTAATTGATGTGTTACATCAAGGGTCTTCAAAATTGGCAAGTTTAAGACTTGTGAACTTCAACTCCCAGAATTCATGAGCTAACATGACTGGAGAAGAAATTCTGGGAGTTGAAGTCCACAAGTTTTAAAGCTGTCAAGTTTGAAGACCCCTGTATTACATATTTGATGGCTAAGAAGAATTTGTAGAATTAGACTTAGAATGTGAAACAGAAAGGAACAGGAGCATTTCCAGAATATAAAGACATGGCATAAATAGCAAAAACAACAACAACAACAAAAACAAATATATGTGAATACAGGTAGTCTTCCTTTAATGACTGCTCACTTAGCAACCATTTGATGTTATGATGGATCCTCAAAAACGGGTATGTATGACCCAATTTTCAAGTTCTAACTGCTGCAGGCAACCCCCTGCGGTTACACGAACACATTTTGTGTGCTTGACAATGGCTTGCATTAATGCTCATTTGTAGCATTGTGTGGTCATGCGCAGGGGTGGGCTTCAAATTTTTTAGCAAATGCCCTAATGACTGTCTGTGTGGGCATGGCTAATGACTGTCTGTGTGGGTCATGTGACTGGGTGGGTATGGCCAACTCGACGTTGCTGCTTTGCCCTAATTACCTAAAAAAAGATATATACCAAAAAGTTGTTTATTATTTCATGCATTTAATATTTAAATAAAAGACTGGGTGAAACCAGGCTTAATAGCAGTGACTGTGAGAAGGATCTTGGAGTCTTAGTGGAGTTTCTGATGAGTTACGTGATTCTTATTATTTGGGAATTAATCCCCTTGGAGACTAGTGGCTATATTATCTGATTTTCTCAATGGCTCTCCCTCACAAGCACTGAGTGAATTGTTTATCTAGCTTGCAACACTTTTACGAGGTGTGAAATGCTCTTGGCTGAATGCCCAGAAGTTCAATTAAGCCTATTAAGAGCTTTGCCTTGCTGCTTGTCTTTCTGAGGTTATTGGGGGCGCTCCGAGCCCCACAGAGTCTTAGCTAGGGGCTCTCCCAAGCCCCTGCGAGCCCCTAGCAGCCCACCCCATGTCATGTGATCATGATATTTAGCATTTTTGCTGGTTTCCAATATACTTTCAGTTTCCAGCAAAAACACCCATTGGGTATAATGTATTTGTTTAACAAGTGCCCTGTTCGCTTAACAACTACTGCAAAAAAAAAGTCATAAAATTGGCTGCAGTTAAATGGTGACACACCTGAAGACGGCCACAATTTACAATTGTAATTCTAGACTCAATTACAGTCTTAAGTATAATGTACTGTATGCATGCATTATCAATTAGGCGGTAGCTAGTCAGCCTACAGAATATGATTCAAAAGAAACAACCAATAGAAAAAGAGAGTCTTCTACAATATAATTGATGAACAAACCTATATATTAATTGTTCTGACAACTGCCAAATTGGGTAAACTGGTAGAAGGCAGATTCCTCAGGTGACTCTGACCATCATTTGCTTTCAATCTTTTGATGGCTTTAAGTATGTTTAATGGGGTCTAGTTCAGCCAATTGCTTTTGCAAGTAAAACTGCCAGGGACCTGCTGCCTGCATTGCATGAGGATATAAAACAGACATGCTTTGATCAGGCCAGCAGCCCCTGGTGTTCTATCTATATCACAGTGGCCAGACAGATGCATCCAGGAAGCTTACAAATGGGGTGTGAAAGCAAGAGCTCTTTTCCATGTTCCTTCATAGCAGCTGGCACTTAAAGTATATTGCCTGTGGCCACAGGTAGAATGCAACCATCAAGAATAGTAGCCATGAAGACACATCCTGTCAATAAAGAGTATCCATGAAAACACACCCTATTGTCAAAGCATTGCCTGGTTGTCTTCAAAGACTGTCCAAATGTGTGGCTGGCAATATATTGGACAGCATTGTATTCTGTCGTTCAACTATGCATGGTATGAAGAATTATTCCCATTTATGGTTCAGAACAAGACCCCCAACCTCAATTACCGTGAGAGGGAGAAAACCTTCTATCCCCAAAGTTACCCTGCTAGGTGTAGAAAAAGTTGGCAATGGTATTGATAGGAGGCAAAGAGCATAGGTTGGCTGAATAAAGGTCCTGGGCATTGACAGTATAATGAGCTAATTAATGGTTTGGTTTCCTTGATTTATAACAGCAGATAGTTTATCTCTGGTTCAGCTGTTTTCACTTACTTAGAAATTGCTTGCTTCAAATAGTCTTTAACATTCTTTCCGTAAACAAGGAAAGACCAGCTCTGCTAAAAAAGATAAGCTGCTTCAAGGAGAAACATTAGGTACATCAGACAAGACTATGAGCTTCACCAAAGGCAGAACTCTGTTGGATCTTAGTCCATCAGACCCTTCCTACTGTAGCCCGATGACTAGAGATCTACATTAATGGTGACTGAATCCTAGCATCAGGGTTCCCACAGGGGAAAAAGGATCTGAAAGTTTTTGGACCTCATAAGCTTGTCTTTCAAAAAGTAAGGAAGTCACGTTTTGTTTCTTTGCAACAGCTAGTAATTATTTCTAAATTCAACCCCCTACTGTGACTTCATAGCTTTTGCCTCTTAGACCTTGCTGTACAAATGTTGCAAAACAGCATTTTGTATATCATCCAAACCCAAACGGCTTGACGCAGTAACCAAACGTTTGTTTCTTCCTTGTTTCTTCAGAGCTGAAGAAGAGAGTTTCTATGCTAGAAGGTTCACAAAAATGGGATTTTAATTGTACTGTGGTTTATATTCCCATGGTTACATGTTACTCCATTTTAGATGGAGTAAAAATTGCTTGAAAAAGATGAGAAGAGGTAGTGGAAAACGACTAGTCAGAATTTCCTTAGATTACAAAAAGGCCTTGGGCAACTTCTTAATGGATCCCTAGTTAATGAAATCAGCAATTATTGCTGTGATTGTATGTACAACACACGCAAGAGGCTATATTTATGCCCATTTTCTAAATATGCATAAGTGCTCACATTGCTTTTTTTTTGTTAAACTTCTTTTAATTAGTTGCATATCTAAACATACTTCTACTTAACACAGCAAAGGTCATAAATGCGAACCAGTTGCCAAGCATCTTAATTTTGATCCCATGATCATGGGGACGCTGTAAAGGCCATAAGTCTGAAAATCGGTCATAAGTCACTTTTTTCAGTGCCGTAACTTTGAATGGTCACTAAAAGAACTGTTGCAAGTTGAGGACTACCCGTACAAATTACCTTGACACTATTTCGGCACTGCATTTAATAAAAGTCTCAGAAGGTGAAATAATAATCATATTATGTCACGTTATATTATAATGTTATAATAGAGCAGGGGTCTCCAAACTTGACAACATTAATACTTATAGACTTTAACTCCTAGAATTCTCCAGCCAGCTGTCCTGGGAGTTGAAAACTACAAGTCTTAAGTTGCCAAGTTTGGGGATCTCCTGTTAAAGAGGTAGTGGGGAACCACAAATTTCTACTGAAAAGGAAACATATAGTTTCCCAGAGCTGCAGTGTTGTAAAGAGTTTTCCAGTTCTGCTTTGGTTTCAACCCAACTTCAGAAGACCCCAGATTATTCTGAAAACTAGTCAGGACCACACATTCCGAAGTAGAAACCTGGGGGATAACAGGGAAGGGGTAACAACTGCAATTGTACAAAATAAATCCTTAAATTACAAAATTGTATCCTCCTTCAGGAAAAAAATTTCAAAATGTAAGAATAAGAAATACCTGCAGAAACTGCAGCGATCTTCCCCAAAATGGTGGCCTCTAAGATGTATTTTCATATATATAGATAGATAATATTTCTAGATTTATTTTTCAGATATAATTTCAACACCTCAGCTGGGGAATATAGAAATGCCATTTGAAGCAAGCCTTTTGAGAGTACGAAAATGAGAAAGGCTGTATTAAAAGAATGAACATAACCACGTAATGTAATCTGTCTTTTTAAATTAATTAATTTTGCCTATTACCTTGGAAACTAAGTGCTTTGTGTATTGGGCACATATTCTCTTCAACGGAAGTTTTGCTTTTATATATTGGGTTTTCTCATTTTTCCTTTTCTAGGACAGAAATGCACACCCACGCTACAGGTGGTCCTCAATTTACGCCCACAACTGAGTCCTAAAATTTATGTTGCTAAGTGAGATGTTTGTTAAGTGAGTTTTGCCCCATTTTATCACCTTTCTTGCCACAGTTGTTAAGTGAATCATTTCAGTTGTTAAGTTAGTAACATGGTTGTTAATTGAATCTGGCTTTTCTATTGACTTTGCTGGTCAGAAGGTTGCAAAAGCTGATCACAGACACTGCAACCATCATAATTATGAACCAGCTGCTAAGCATCCTAATTTTGATCATGTGACTGTGAGGATGCTGCAACAGTCATAAGTGGTGACAAATGGTCCTAAGTCACTTTTTATAGCACTGTTGTAATTTTGAACAGTCACTAAAGAAACTACTGTAAGTTGCTGACTACCTGTATATTACAAATGTGATTCTTCTTTCCTTTTTTCTGTAGGGTTTGGTCAATATCTTTTTTATTTACTTATGGCAGGGGTCCCCAAACTTGGCAACTTTTAAGATGTGTGGACTTCAACTCCCAGAATTCCTCAGCCAGTTATGCTGACTGAGGAATTCTGGGAGTTGAAGTCCACACGTCTTAAAGTTGCCAAGTTTGGAGACCTCTGACTTATGGCCATATGGATCACATGTGTTTCTACGGAAATCCAAGTTTAAGAAGTGCACTTCCAACTTGGTCTGGAGATCTCATACTTGGTAACCTGGCATGGCACAAGTTTACAAGTCCATATAAAATGTGGAAGTGCACTTTAAGCTTTGCTTGGTTTTAATTCGGATTGTTGTTGCCCTGTTGTAGCTGCTTACCCTTGGTTAACTACTTCGAATCCTTTGAAGCAGGGTAGCCAAGACATGTGAAATGAATGAAGAGAGTTTTACATTGGAATACACAGCCTTCCATGGATTGTACATGTAATGTGCTTGAACCTAGCTGCTGTTGTTTTTTCAATTGCAGCGTTGTTTTAACATGCCAAATCACCTGCTCCCCTTGCCTCACGCCTGCTAAAACCTTCTCCACGGTCGTCCCGTCCTCTGTTCAAGATTTGCACAGGCGAAGCACAAAGAGGAATTGTTACCAAATAAGCAGTAGTCACACACTTCTACCAATAGCCTTTGGAGGGCTGGTTACCATGGAATCCACCATCTGTTCACTCCCCACTGGAATGTGATTATCCTTGGTGTGTTGGGAACTGGGAAAAGCAGGGGTGTGTGTGCTGCCTGCAATTATCTGCAATGGAGTGTGTTAATGGGAGGCTTAGGCTAGCTTGCTGGAGAAACATGTAAATGTGCTTATTTATTTATTTTTTTTAAAAAAACAAAGCAAAAACGCAATTTTGCCACCCAGAAGACTGAATTTAGCTGGTGAAAGGTAAGTGCAGAATGCAAAAAAACCCCGTTTGGGTTATCGGTGGCAGCGTGGCTGATCTGATATTGATGTTTTATCAATGAGCTCTCATTGTCAGCCATTCTTTCTATAGATGTTGAACAGCCCGGAGGTTTGTGTGTGTGTGTGTGTGTGTGTTTCTGTAGCACAGAGCAAGAGAGAGGAAAGCTCTTTTGTCTTCTTTCCAGCAGCTTAATTTCGTATTGTTTTAAAGGGACAGTCTCAGCAAGCCATGCCTGAATTTGCTGTCTTTTAAATTTCTTCTTCTTCTTCTTTGCCTAATGTCCCTTTCTGCAGAGAAAGAATCTAAAGAATATATGGCACATTCACATGTTGGCTTGCCTAGAATAATAATGGCAAAATCCATATGATAAAAAGCTGTATTGGATGATTTGGAGGAGCTGGTTGTTTGTGCGGTGTGATGAAGACAATGGATATTTTGGTTTTGGTAAAATTGTGCACAAAATGCAGATGGAAACAGAGGTGACTGGAGACCCATCTCTCTGGAATCAGACTCCAGACCATTAGGGATTATTGTGCATTGACTTTTGGATAAGTTTTCAGAAGATGCATGCAGATGGGGGGGAAAAGCAACATGATTTTCTTGACATTTTTTCTTTTTTTGATAAAAGCTACAGCAGCATAAGCAATGTCTTTAGTTTTTTTCCATGCTGCTCTTTTTTTTAAAGAAAATAGAAGATAGAACTTCTCTATGGGTAGGATCGATCCATATTTATGATTAAACGAGGTTAAGTTCTAATCATGCATAGATTGATCGAGTGGGCTTTTGCTTCTTAAAACCATTTGTGAATTTATTTTAAGACAAGCATTATGGGTTTATACAAGATGGATTTGGAGGGGATTTTCTGCCCTTCCCCTTTTCATCTCATGTGCTCCATTCCTTTTGCTAAGGCTATCATTTTACGTGGAAAGAAGAAATAGCTTGAGTCCCTTTTAAATTAAACTATATCAGTTGGTTAATTCTACCAGTTGCCTATATATTTCCCATCTTAATAGATCAGAACTGGGCAGATAGCTCATGAATTTCTTAGACTTATAAAGATACACATCAGGTAAAAATTAAGTACATCATTTTTTCAAAAATAGCAGTAAATCCTAATGTGAAATCAGGGTGATGGGATGTAAAATCTAGCTTACATTAGCAACTGCCCTCTTAAGAAGGTCCTTTTTGGTCTCTGTGATTATTAAAAGGTGACCTTTCCTTCGGAGCTCTCTACAAGAGCAAGTATGAATGGAATAGTTTTCTCAATGTCTGCTCTTCAGCTTTTAACTCCCTTCCCAGAGGGATCTGCTAGAACTGAAGCATCTTCTAGGAGAAATGCAAGATTGCTTGTATTAGTCATAAGTGAGCAGTAGATTTGTGCTGAATGATGAATTGTCCTGTAGAACACAGTGAGTGTTATGGGATCTTCTGATTTTTTCCCCCTAATTGTATTATCAGAGTAGATATTAGATCTTCAACTTTAATGCAGATTGGATTGTACAGTTTAAAATGCTTCTTGCCTTTGCTGTCCTTCTATTTTTATCCAGGTAGTCCTTGACTTCCGACCACCATTGAGCCAGAAATTTCTGTTGCTAAGCAAGATAGTTGTTTAACGAGTTTTACATCCTTTTTTGCCACAGTTAAGCAAATCAGTGCAGTTGTTAAGTTAGTAATGTGGTGGTTAAGTGAATCTGTCTTCCCCTTGACCTTACTTGTCAGAAGGTCACAAAAAGGCCTTCCACTTGACCCTGGAACACTGCAACCGTCATAAATATGAGTCAATTGCCAAGCATCCACATTTTGATCATGCGACTATGGGGATGCTACAATGGTCGTTAGTGTGAAAACCAGTTATAAGTCATTTTTAGTGCCTTTGTAATTGAATACTTACTATACGAACAGTTGTAGAGGATTACCTGTAATCTGTTTAGTTGCCTTGCTCTTTGCTACCCAATAGTGTCCTATTGTCAAAAAGCCATTCCATTCTCCCTTGCTATCCCATATGCTTGTTATTGCTTTTATCTTTTGCTTATATATTTATTCACCTTTCTTTTTTCCTTGAATATTTCTTTGTTATCTGTTATAAAAGGACCGAAGTTCCCTAGCCCTGGTCTAGATAATGGGTGTCCAAACTTTTGGTTTGCCTGGGTCGACAATGAGTGAAGAGGAATTGTCTTGGGCCACATATAAAATATATAATATAATTAATGTATCTAAATCACATAATAATGTTACAAGTTTACAATCTTTTGTGGAATTTGAATTATTTGCCAATTCCTGGTATGTTTACTCAAAATTCAGTCTCTGTTTGCTTATGAGGGATTAGTACCTATAAAAGCAATAGCAATAACACTTAGACTTATATACTGCTTTACAGACCTCTCTAAGTGGTTTACATATTGCCCCCACCAATTTGGGTCCTCATTTTACCCATTTTACCCACCACAGAAGGATGGAAGGTTGTGTCAACCTTGAGCCTGGTGTGATTCGAACTGCCAAATTGCAGTCAGCCGGCAGTCAGCAGAAGTAGCCTGCAGTACTGCACTCTAACCACTGCGCCACCATGGCTCATAAAATAAATGTAAAGGTATAAATATAGATACATGCATCCAACTAAATGTTATTTCTTTGGAAACCTGGAAGATGTGATGATAATGGAGAAAGCTATCGGAATGAATGGGCTTTGGTAAGAAGAAGTCAGGAGCAGTATTCTCTGAAATCAGACTTTACTATCATTGATTAAAAGATTCTATTACTATTCTATTCTCCAAAGTAAATAGAAAAGAGATACTGGATCTTGGTCCAGTTGCAATTTTCTTTTGCAATACAATGGTGGTAGTACCTTCTTGAATCATATTCTTCAGAAATGAGAATTGTTTCCCTGTTATTTCCACTTAGAATACAGGTATAAGTCAGAAACTTGCTTTAGGGCCAGAGTTCTTGTACAGAAGAGCTCTGAATAGGATTGTCTATTAAATAAAATAAAATAAGAGATGTGTATTCTTCTTCTGAAATTAGACTGTTGCTTTGGGTAGGCAACGAACCATTCCTCAACATGCCATTTTTTGATGAAACAAGATGCAGTACCCAAATGCCATTTTCCCATGAGGATAACTATTCTCCATAATAGTAAGAATTGCCCAACTGGATCAGATTAGAAGACCTGTTATTCAAGCATCCTTATTTAATTTGTTTAGAGTTAGTGGCAAGCTTGACCATTCTCTTAACTGCCATCCTTATATGAAACTTCTCTGTGATCAAAGAAATTCCAAGTATTATATCCCAAAAGGACATTAGCCCCCAGTGTTAATTTGTGCATATTTCCATTTATTTTTATTTTTACAAAAAATGAACAATGTTAAATGTTTCAGAAACTGGAACCTGAGAAACCTGTATTTAAGATACAATATATACATGTCCATACCTAGTCTACCAACCTTCTGTTACATGGGATTGGAACATCAACTGACATCATTCTAAAGTCTAAAGCTTTGTTCTAATTAATATTTCATTATCTCGGATTATTAGAATCTGTAGCACATTTATACTCACATGGTTAACTTATTGTATCCTTGTACATTCATCTCTTCTTTTTACTATTGATAATATGTATTATTCCCCTTGATAGTATGTATTATTCCCCTATTTCCTTATGCTCAGATGTATGCTGTTTGTGTAGATGCTTCCTACTGTAGCTTTCATGTACTGTATAACTTTTGTTTTAACTGGTTGATTGAAATAAACATGTTCATATGTGTTAAATAAGCTGCTATTGCATGCTAGCTACCTAGTTGAATTCAGGCATTTAAATTTTTCATAAAGTTCAAATTTTGCTTTCTCAGTGTTACCTAGTTTGTGTGAACAATAAAAAATCTCAGAGAATCTAGTTGTTTAAATGAATGGAGATTGAGGCTTCATTCATGATTGTTGGATGGACCATTTCTGGAAGATGCATTGCTAAATTTATATCATCTTATATTGTTTAATAAGGGACAGGGTGGCTCAGTGGCTAAGACGCTGAGCTTGTTGATCAGAAAGGTTGGCAGTGCGGTGGTTCGAATTCCTAGCACCACGTAATGGAGTGAGCTACCGTTACTTGTCCCAGCTTCTGCCAACCTAGCAGTTCGAAAGCATGTAAAAATGCAAATAGAAAAATAGGGACCACTTTGGTGGGAAGGTAACAGCATTCCGTGAGCCTTCGGCATTTAGTCATGCTGGCCACATGACCACAGAGACATCTTTGGACAGCGCTGGCTCTTTGGCTTTGTAACGGAGATGAGCACTGCCCCCTAGAGCAGGAAACGACTAGCACGTATGTGAGGGGAACCTTTACCTTTATGTTGTTTAATGGACCTGATTTTCATGCTAAAAGCAGTGCTTGTTTATATCTGTAATATTGGAATCCCAGTTAGCTACAACTTATTTCATACCAATTGTTAGAAATTTTGGGATGATGGTGAATGCATTTGAAACTTTGAGACATGGTTGTCAGAATTCTCAAAATAGGCCTACCATGGGCCAATGGGACCTCCAGTTGACTGCTAATGGTTGGCATGATATATAATGATGGGATTATCTCCAAGATAAACTCTACTACCTCAAATTATCACTGTCTCTTTTTGTGGTCAGATGGGCACACATCTAGCAAAGTGCTGAGATGCAATCATCCACCAACTTCTGTTTTCATATTGATGTGACCTATAGCATAGCCACACAATGCGGACATGCAAGATAATGCTAAAGGGTAGTGCTTTCCTTTGCAATAAGTCAGCTTCCTTTTTTATAAAATAATCTTTGAAAGGTAAATATGGATAAAACATGGGGGGTTGTATCTACATGGCTATCCCTATTTTTTTGTTGATCTTGCTCCAATTATTTATATAGCTCACAAGCAACTTGGCTTAGGAAATTCTGTCAGGGAATTGCTAGAGGAAAATAGGAATTGTATAGATATTGTGCATCCATGCTACAATAAATGCCAGACTGAATCTTCGATTGCTTTCTGAACAGAAGAAAAATTACCCCATTGCTTTTGTTCAGGAATCAGAATGGTCACATGGGGCTCCACCACATATGTTGTAGTCCCATATAAGTGGTTGAAAAGAAAACCTAGTATGGAGTAATTAAGTTTGACTCAATGTATAGAAGTCTAGATGAATGGTAATCAACTGACCCAATTGTTTCCTTCAAACAGAAAACTCTTTCTGCTTCTCTCTTTGACACATTATTCTGGAATGTTGATGTGAATGACTTAGAGTTCTCTTTTGCATTCAAGCTGATGGCCTGTAGATTTCATTTTATTTTTGTTACATTTTCAAGGTTCTGGTATAAAAGATACTGTTAAAAAGTCGGTGAGTTCTAGTTTAAGGGAGCATCTCTGCCTCAAGGTTAAATCTGGTAGATGTTCCAAAACGTTCCTTTTTTCAAGCCCTTGCATTCAACTACTGAATAGTGAAGAAAGGCTAATAATACTACATGTGGGAAGGCAAGCCAGCTGACAAGGTTTTGCTATTGCTGGGCAACTCTAAGAAGTCAAAATGCTTTGTCTTTTTAAAGAAAAAAATGTGGATGCCTCACATTGCCCTCCATTTTCCTCTAAAACTGAAATGGCTCTACTATATAGTAGGAAATAATAGTGAGTTGTTTCCAGCATTGGATTTGCCTGCATATCAGATTCCCTCCTGTAAGGCAAGGCATTCTGCTTTTGTGCAACCTTCCCTGTCTATTGCTGCCCCCCATGCCATATCACGTCCTGTTCCAGAGGGTCCATGATTGCATGAGTAGGGGTTGCAGTGAATAGCGGTCCATGTGTCAATCAGTTTAGCGCCAGGCTGGAAAAATGGAGGGATCCCACTGAGTGCCAGTGTGAGGTTATTATCTTTATATCATAATGCCGGTTGTTCATTTAATTCAGTACCTTGTTTTTCTGGCATTGAAGTCGAGTAGCCTGATGAGAAATGTTTGCACCAGGCAACTCAGTTAATTATATGGTTGCAGGAGAATGAGTCACTTTCTCTTTTTTAATGGCAGAATGACTAGTGTGGGAGACCAAAGGACTGCCTGCTATGGATATAGTGTACTTTGATTGTAGGAAAGCTTTTGACAAGGAACATCATGATATCCTTGTGGACAAGAAGTAAAAATATAGGCAAATAGATTTGAGGTTGATTGTACACACCAATAGCAATAGCACTTAGTTTTATATATTGCTTCACAGTGCTTTCCAGTCCCCTCTAAGTGGTTTATATACTGCTTCACAGTGCTTTCCAGTCCTCTCTAAGCGGGTTATTGCCCCCAACAATCTGTCTCCTCATTTTACCCACCTTGGAAGGATGGAAGTCTCAGTCAACCTTGAGCTGGTGAGAATCAAACTGTTGGCAGTCGGCAGAATTATCTTGCAATACTGCATTCTAACTACTGCACCACTGCAGCTCACAAAGCACCAAGGGTTCTTATAAATGGTCCAGAAGAGGAGTATTGAGTGAGTTACCCCACAGATCTTTTGTTGTTTCAGCGATATTCTCCCTATCTATAAATACTGTAACTTAAGAGAATGAAAATTTTATCATATCCTCACATGGCATGCTCATTACTGATTAACATCTAGGCAGAGAAAAAACCCTCAATTTGCCTTAACAGATTGAATGTTGTGTATCCAGTGGTGGGATTCAAATAATTTAACAACTGGTTTGCCCTGGGTCAGGTTGGCTGTCGTGGGAGATATGACCCATCCCCATTTTCCAGATCTGCCGCACATAATGGAACGAGCCTCTCACGATGGCCAACCTGGGCAAACCAGTTGTTAAATTACCCCCATCAAAGTGAATCCTGGGCACGGTGCTGCAATGGAGAAACGGGCGATGGAACAGCTGGCATGAAGGAAGGAGGAGGGAAAGCAATCTTCTCCTTTCCTCACGCCAGCTGCTCTGTTGCCCGTTTCTCCATTGCAGTGCAGTGCAGCACCCATGATCCACTTTGATAGTGGAGGTGGGTGGGTAATTTAACAACCAGTTTGCTTGATCTGATGCGAACCAGCTGAGTCCCACCACTGGCTATATCCAATAAGACAATACTATTCAGTTGTGACTGTAGGAGATGACTGGGCTGAGCCCAAGGGTCAAGCACAACATCAGTTGTGAGTCCCTTTGCGCCTACAAGAATGCCTGTAGTCATTTGAACCATTTTGCTTCCTGATTTCTTGCACCTGACAGTGATAAATGTAAGGTTCTACTTATGGTAGGAAAAGTTATAGGAGTGCTAATGGACCACCAGATGAGTGAGACCAAGCAGTGTGATGCAGCTTCTAAAAAGGACAGTGCAGATGGAGGCTGCATCAATCTGAGCATTATGTTCAACTCATGGAAAGCAATAGCTTTGCGCCAGTGCACTTTGCAGTATTGTATCCAGTTCTATGTCCAGCTTTGGGATATTGAAGTGCTGGAACCAGTTCATATGATAATGGAATTAGAAGCCAGGCTCTGTGAAATGTATTTGGCTTGCCAAAAGAGAAGAATAGGGAAGATACAATTGCAATCTGCAAATATATAAGAGGGGACAGTTTTAATTTTGGTTGAAACCAAACACAGGATAAATAATTGGGTTGAAATTAAAAGAGGTGTTACTAAGAGCTGTTAAGCATTGGAGCAATTTACCTCGAAAGTGGTCTGGTTAGTAGATTTCTGTGCTACCAGCGTGTTAGATTAAATGACCAATAAAGATCATTTAAACTCATACATTCTAAAATTCTGTGACTCTACAAATTGACTCTACAAATCCTTTAAGATGGGACAAATTCAATAGATCTGGCATGCTTCATTGAAAATTGAAGTGTCCTAAACATTGCAAGATTTTAATAGAGTTTCTAAGTAAGTATCCTTAGCCATAGCACAAATCCATCTCTTAAGAGGTGGTTACAAGAGGAAGGACAATGATAAAAGATAATTTAAATACATATGCATTGGTATATCTCTTTAGATTGGATAGTATAAATCTGCTTTGTTGTTGGATAAAGGAATTATTGTACTTAATTTTATAAATATGCATGGTAACTATATAAATGTATGCATGTGAATGAAGTATATGCATGCGCGCACACACACACACACCTGTTCCATGGCCTAATTGAAGAATGTAATACCTTGCATATCACACCAAAACTGGCTATTTTAGATGCAAAACATGAATTTTTAATTTTAATAAATACATGGTGTTAGTAGAAGATAAGAAAATAGCAGTTGTTTGGTGCTCCTGTGTTTCTATTTAAAGAAAAAAAATGGATGGGCTCATAATGTGCTGAACTAAACAAGGTTTTCCAAGATTTTGAGTCTTTGGAAATAAAATGCTGCCAAAGACCAGTCAACTGGGTTTTGAATTGGATACCAAAATATCCATGTCCATAGATCATCTTTTTTCTCATTTTGATGTGGCATGCTTTAAAAAATATCTTTGCTCTCTAATAATTCATTTCTGATGTGCTCAGCAGACTTCAGAGCAATTTTTGCTGCATATTCAGGGCAATAGGAATTGTCACTAAAGACCTTTCTTATCTGCTCTGCAATGATAGTATTGTAGCAGATGAGTCTAAATTGATCCAAAGTTTAATTATATATTTAATTAAAAGTCTTACACAGTCGTCCATCTTATATGTAATAATCCTGAGCAGCCCATAAAAATAATAGTAAAAACATAAAAAAACATATAAATTCAACATCATAAAGTTACTTCTGATGCCCCAAAACAACATTCTCCCTCCCATGTTAGTATTCATACCTATTGTGCTCAAGCCCATATAGTACAGAAAGGTTTGAAAGAGCTATTACTAAGGTGCAAATTAAGAGACTGGTTTGAATGGATAATCAATATAAGTCTATACTTAGGATTTGCCTCTCTTTGCTTAGGCTCAGTTTTATTTAGCTTTATTACTTTGTTTGTAATTCTTTCTTTCTGTTTATCCTTTTGTTCCCTGGAGGTGGGAGAGGCTTTTGAATTGGCTGTAATATGGTTTCGAAGTTTCATTATCCAGTTTCAGTAATGATAGAAGGTTTGCTTTATAGGGTGCTTTCTTTCTGTGGTAGTCTCAATTTTTAGGTACAAAAAATAACACTATAGAAAGGAAAAAAATAAGCATAATTGAATGTCAGAGAGCTAAAATAAAAGTTAGGTCTCATGGTTAGGTATCTAAATGGTTAGGAAAGTAGTAGGTTCTGCAAATTAAAACCTTGAAGGCATAAGTGTATGTTACTTGCTTTGCTTTTTGTTAAAACAACAGCAAGAGAGAAAAATGAAAATTACGTAAAGAAGCCTCCTTAGGTACATGTGTACACACACACACACACACACACACACACACAGAGTTCAAGACAAGAAAAAGAAACAACCTCTTATTTGTGAAAATCTTTATAAATGATGGAGAGGTAGAATTGCTTAATTCCTCTTTTGTTCACTCTTTCGACTTGGAATAAATAGAACAAATGGTGTAACAAGGAAGTTGGAGCACAAGATATTTTTTAAAAGCGATTAAAGAGCACCCAGATGCTGAATAAAGTTTGTAATATCTGAAAAATTGAAAGAACACTAAAAATGACAGAATGCTCTATATGAACGATATTGCCCCATTCCTAAAAAAGCTGGATTTAAAAACTATACATTGAGCAACTTGATGAAAAATTCTAAAATACATTAGGAAGCTCCTTGTGAGCATTTTGAAAAGAATGTATTAATTAACAAGAATCAGTTTGAAATTTTCAATCAAGCTATGCTAGGTAAACTTTATCTTGTTAAGGTTATTAGTCTTGTAGATCATGGGAACACCATGGATATAGTTTGTTTTTATTTCTGGAAGACACTTGATGTTTTTTTCTATCTAAACATATTATTCTCCCCTGCGCTGCTGCGAGCATCCAGAGATGGGAGGTGCTTCAGTCTGTCTCATGGAAAGGCTGGGCTTAAATCTGAGGACGCTCCTCCTCCTCCACATGACTCCTCCGTTGGGTCCCCAGTTTAGCTCAGCCTTTCTTGAGATAGGTTGTGGTTTGTGGCTTCTCCTGGTCGGAGCAGTGAATTTCTTCCTTGGTCAGGTCTAGTATTTAAAGATTTAATATTTAATTCTCCTGTTCCCTTGATCCCAGGGTTTGTTTCTCTTTCCCTTCCTTTTGTTTCCCTTTGTCCACCTCATGATTGTGTGAGGCTAGTGAGGCAGGGGCCTGCATGCCTCCCCTTGATTTTTTTTCCCCCTACAGCTCTCAGAGAGCAATCTCTTTCACTTTCTCAGTCAAATTCCTCCTTGGAGGAAGGTCCCTATCTACCAGAGGCTTTTTTTCTTTTTTTCCTTGTGCAGAGCGCAGATTACAGGCTCTTTGCCTACTCACCATTTTGTTCTCCTTAGGTCTTAGCTTACATACTATAAATTGCAGACAACTTGCCCTGAGGCTTCCCCCAAAGAACACCCCGAGGGCAGAGAGGTTCTAGACCCTGTACCTCCCCGCTGATCGGTTTTGCTTTCAGCAGACCGGGCGGTGTAATTTGTTTATATTGTGGGCTGTTCGTTGAGCGTGCCATGAGGCGGCCGCCATTTTGAAAATTGCAAAGAGGGCCTGTGTGTGACTTCCCCTTAGGTTTCCCTCCTTGGGGACCGGGGACTCTTTCAATCCCTACCTTCTGTTTATCACAAGGCATTATTGAGTTTACTGGCTTAATTTCCCACAGGCATGGTTACAGCTCATTACAGTATTCCTACTACTCGCAGACCTGATTGCGCTAACTGGGACCTGGTCTGGGGGGTGTTCTGATTCTCATTGGCTATATAGATATATATTTTAAAAAGGAGGAAGTTTATATTAGAGGTCTTTATCTGTATTATAGTTCCAGCTTGTTACTACAAATAAATAAATAAATAAAATAATAATAATATTACGGATAATAACAAGAATCATTACCAAGATTTATACAGATATATTATACATATCTATCTATCTATCTATCTATCTATCTATCTATCTATCTATATACAGACCTCCTTTCCTGTAAATACTATTATTCCTTGTAAATAATTTCTTCCTCCAATGTAAAAACAAAACAAAAAACAAACCAAATTATGGGGGACAAACCTTTATTTCAGGACTACCTGCCCTTCCCTAGGTCAGGCTCCTGGGTGTGCCAACCACCAAAACCACTTTCAATTATTGGTATATTTATCTCTAATAGCCTCACTTTTCTTTCTTACCTGCAATATTCAATATGGCAAGTAATTTTTACCCAAAGTCTAGAGCTGCCGCTAAGGACTGAGACAGGTCTAAAAAGCCCTCCAAGGCAGCAGAAAAAAGGATGCCCTCAGTTGGCATCAAGCCATGGAAAAGCAAGTAACAAGACACACCCAAGGGGCAGTTCTGACCTTGTCCCCCCTCTCAGCTGCTTTCCACTACCCAGGCTCATATACCTCCAGCTCCTAGGGTTCCTCCAGGAGGAGCTCTACTCCACCCATCCTCAGGAGGTCAGGGTAAAATTAGGACCCAAATTGTTGGGGGCAAGATGCTGACTCTGTAAACTGCTTTGACTTCCCCACTCTCTCCTCACGAGGGCTCCTGAAGCCACCTTTACACCGACGACTGCCAGTCTCAGACAGGAGGAGGACCCTCTGGACGACATTCCTGCCAAGGTCAGAAATGGGGTGGAATCAGCTTCAAAGGGGCATCTCAGCAGCGTATAGCAAGCCTTGCAGGTACTCAATATGTACATGAGATGGAGGATCCTCAGGATATCATGAATCAATTGGAGGTAGGATCAATTCTCACTACTGACCACGCCCCCTAGGAGGCTGACCAGTTAGAAAGAGCGATATCAGATGACGAAGGGCTTACCCCGGATCTTCCAGTTTTTTATGGGACTGTTTCAGCCCCAATTATTTAAATCCTTATTTTTTAAGACAAGGAATATGGCAGGGTTGGATAATCAGGGGACCCCGCCTCAGTCCTCAACTTCCCCTGGGAAGCGGATGACGTCAATGTCACTCAGCGTATTTCTGAGGCTGATGTCATTCCCGTCCCACACATGTTCTCCAATCTGCTGCAAAACTATGGGCCGCAGCAGCTGCATAGCATGCCCCCACAGGACAAAAAAAAATACAAAAACCTTGGCTCTGGAATTCCCTAAAATTCTAAGGACCCCGGAAGTAGTGAACCGATAATCGCCTTCACCTCCTCCTCTTCCATTCCGATGGAGGCGGAAGAGGTCCTCTAGACTGAGGATAAGAGGGTGGTGTTATCTCTCCACAGGGCACATGTCTCAGGAGACTGGGCCATTAAGGCTGCCATTTCCGCATCCTTTCTTACCCGATCATCCCTCAGATGGCTCCGCCATCTTACAGGCATCATTCCTTCCTCTAATATCGGCCCATCTGGATGCGGCTAAATTAAATGGGGCAGCAGTATTTCGGCTGATGCCACGTTCTAGGCAGTTCTCTTCTCCTCCAGGGCGATCAGTTCCCAGATAGCGGCCAGAAGATTGTTGTGGCTTAGACACCGGCAGGCCAATGCCAAACATAAATGGCGCCTGGCCCCAGCCCCACTCTTGGAGGACAAGCTGTTTGGACCGGGGCTTGAACCCCTCATGATAGAAACGCACGATAACAGGAAATCTCTCCTCTTCTTTCGCCACCCAGAGTCCAGGTCTCCTCTACCATTCCGCAGAGGTTGCTGCCATCGATCTTATCAGGGTCCCTACTACCCAAGTTTCAGCAGGTGACAGGATTCAGGCCTCCCTTGTCAGGTCAGATCCGGGAGACAGATTTAGAAGAGGTCTCAACCCCAGGAGGCAGTTTCGAGGGACAGGATCCAGTCCTTTCCACAAGTCTAAATGAAACCCTTCAGGAGATCCCTTGGGGGTCACTTGAAATTGTTCACTGATCAGTGGGTCTTCACCACTGACGCTGGGGTCACAGAAACCGTATGATTTGGTCTAGCCCTAGAGTTCTTGCCCCCCCCGGACTTTCCTGTTTTATGACCTGTCCCATCTCCAAACAGAGGCTCAAAAGAGCCTCTCATGGAGGCAGCTCTTTTGCATTTACTCCAACCCGGGCTCTCTAGCCAATACCTCCCTACCACCAGAGCAGAGGTTTGTTTACTCCCTCCCTTCTGTGGTTCCCCCCCCACAAAACAAAGATTGGGGGGGGGGTTGACATGCAACTCTTAACTTAAAACGTTTAATCCAATTCCTCGCCTATCAAAAATTTAAGATGACTACTCTCCAAGCCATCTTTCTGGGGATCAAACACCAAGACTTCCTTACCCCTATAGACCTTACTAAAGCCTCCTTACACGTCCCAATTCGCCCATCACATTCTAGAATTCTCAGTTTTTCCTTATATATAACACTCACTACGAATACACGGCCCTTCCCTTTGGTCTTGCTTCTGCCCCAGGACCCCTACTCAGGCCCTGGTTGCCTTGGTGTCATATCAGAGAAACGGGCCCGTTCGCATTCAAGGCTTCTTAGAGATAGCTTAATCTTAGCTTCTGATCACCGAGCAATTGGGGCCCTCTCTTTACACGAAACACATTTTCATCAACTCATTTCTCACTCAATAGGTTAAAAAGGCCAGTTGACTCCATCTGCTAGGATTAACCATTAGGCTCCATTATTGACATCACAGATGGCAGATGCTCCTCTCCGTAGACAGACTTGACAGCATCAAGGTATTCCTCCATCACATCAATTCAGTTAGGTGAATTAAGCTATGTCTTCTTCTCCACTGTTGGGGTAATTTGTGTCTTATATCTTTCTTATTTCCTTGGGCCCGGTTTTCCACGAGAGCCCTTCAGTTTTTCTGCTGCCCTACCAGCGCGCCGGAAGGGCGGATACCAACGCCCAAGTCATCCTTCCTGCAATAGCCATCCCATCCCTTAGTTGGTGAACTCGACCCAGAGGCAACAGTGGTTGCCCCTTCAGGAAGCCACGCAGGGTGACAGTCACCTCAGACACCACCCGGGTAGGAGGAGGAGCCCATCACCTTTCACACCAACACAGGTCCCTGGTCCAAGGCAGAGAATGCACACACCATAAACTGGTTGGAGATCCGAGCTCCTCGCGTAGCCGCCCCCATCACTGACTCGAGTGATGGTGGCACACATTGGATGTCGGAAGGGCGCTCTGTATTTATATTGATCGTACTTCCGCCCATCGATGCTCTGAAGCTCTCTTTGTTTCGTTTCTACTTAACTCCCTTGGGCTGAAGGTCTCCACTTCCACCCTTGGTAGGTGGCTGCGGGCCACCATAGCAAAGGCTTACGATTCGCAATCATTACCCGTGCCTCAAGGTTTTACGGCTCACTCCACAAGGAGTGCGGCTACCACAGCGGCTTGGGCTACCCAAGCCTCTATTGAGGAGATTTGTCGGGCAGCCACTTGGGCTCGCCCTCACCTTTTATTCATCATTACAAAGTTGATCTTTTTGCCTCTGCGGATGCTGCCTTCGGCAGGGGAGTGTTACAACAGGTTCTTTCGGCTCCAGACCTGCCTTTGCTTCCAACGGAGTCCCTCCCTTAGGACACTTCCCAGCTTTGGTATGTCTCATCTCTGGATGCTCGCAGCAGCTCAGGGGAGAATGGGCGTTGGGACTTACCTGATACGCCCTTTCTCTGTGAGCTGCGTAGAGCATCCAGCCCTCCCTTTCTTATTCTCCGTCTGGTGGGCGGGCCTGTTTCCGACCAGGGTCTTTTTAGGTAACTGTCGAAGTCGACTATTCCTGTACCTCGGCTTCGCAAAACTGGGGACGCAGAGGAGGAGTCACGTGGAGGAGGAGGAGCGTCCTCAGATTTAAGCCCAGCCTTTCCATGAGACAGACTGAAGCACCTCCCATCTCTGGATGCTCTACGCAGCTCACGGAGAAAGGGCGTATCAGGTAAGTCCCAACGCCCATTCTGAGATGATTCCCCAATGAAGACTCAAGCCTGATACTTTGTCAACCAAGAATAACAACCATGATTTGTTTAACAAGCGAGAACAAAGCACTGAAAGTGTATACAATGTAAGTAGTGATTTACAAGCTATAATGGCTGGATTAACTACATGCTACAACTTCCGTCATTACTTTTTATGCTTCTTGGGAAGATTGCGAGTTCCTTTTTGCCCCCAAATCGACACATAGCAATATTGGCTGCCTTTCAAATATACAGTAGTTGCTTTGCTTGCTGCCTTGTATTTTATCTGGCTTGTCCAGCAAAGAATCTCCAACTATAGCTGAAAAATTATTTTGTTAAACTCTATTAATCTATAAGGTTACATGCATTTTAATTGGATTAATAAAATGTGGGTTCTATATTAGAAGCAGCTAATTCTGCCTGGATAGGCAGAATTATTAGTATGAAATAGCCTGTTATGTGTGTGTTTTTCTTTTTAGAGATCATGAAATAATCTAATGTGCTAGATGTACTTAAAGTAGATGGTCTGTAATCCTAGCATCTTGTCTAAAATATCTCTCGCTTAGGGAAAGGTTGCTTGAGCAAAGAATTGGAGGCTATTTAGATATTCTCTCATAAAGATTCAGAGATTATTTCTCTCCTAAAGATAGAATTCTTTTGGTTATAATTTCCAAGCAGACTTTTTATTTATTAATTAAATTTATATGCCATTCAGCTCACTGTTAACTGACTTTGACATAGGCTGAATACCTGTGTTCAGTTTCCAATCTTCATTTTATTTAGTTTCCCATTCCTATTACAGACTGCTGTGGCATATCTAGTCTCTCCATGGGTCTGTTTTGGGATTTCCCCTTTCAATATTTTACCCCCACAACTTTCTTTTCTTTCAGTGTTTTTGCTAATAACTAAAACCCCAAGGTGTATGGAGCCTTTGACAGCTTTGAACATATTCATTAGCGTCCATCAAATCTCTCTATTAACCCAAATTTTTAATGTGCGAGAAGGAAGAAATCATTAAAATAGGAACAAACTATATTTAGTTGGTTTAACTATCTGGCTTTCATTTGATTTAAATTACACTGAGTTTAGCTTTGCCCTAGTTTTAGCCATTTTTAGGCCTGTTAGGACTCCAGTGATTCAAAATTTGAAAATTACACCAACAGCCAATAAAAGTTGGTTCAAATGTTACTGCTGGGAATTGTTCTGAAAGGGGAGGAGACCACGGTTGACTGATTCATGTTTCCATCCTCTACTTTTTTAGGAAAGGCAAGGAGTTGAGGAATTATATTCCAGAACAGTCTTTCATTTCTTCCTTGCTTCCCTGCCTTCTGCAGAGTATTTCAGCATTCTTGATGGTTGAGTTTTTGTTTGCATGATGGTGCAATTTTTAATTAAGTGTAGAGCGATGGGAACTGAAGTAAATCAATTCACTCAGATGGGGCACTGATCAGGTGATGTAACTTTTAGAAAACAAAGTTTAGGATTATAGTGCACAGCTCATCAAAATTATTGCCAGTTTAGCATGGCTAGAATAAGCTTTGAAAACAAATTGAATATGCATCAAAATACCATTACACTATACCCGTGATGGCGAATCTATGGCATGCGTGCCGGAAGTGGCACACAGAGCCATCTCTGTGGGCATGCAAGCCGTCTCCCCTGTTCAGTTCCACTGCGCATGCGCGCGCCTTCCCACCAGCCAGCTGATCTTTGGATATCTGCTGCGCATGTGTGGGGATAGGGTGCATGTGGGAGACGTGTGTGCTTGTGGGGAGGGCATGGGAGCCCCATGCGCATGTGCAGGGGGTGGGAGGGTGCAGGGGGGTTCTGTGCGCATGCACAGGGGGGTGGAGGGAGCACGAGGGAGGTCCTGTTGCATGTGGAGGGGGGAGCGCAGAGGGGGTTGCATGTGCATTGCATTATGGGTGTAGGCATGCGTGTGTGTACGCGCGCACTTTCGGCACGCAACAACAAAAAGGTTAGCCATCAATGCACTATACAAATCTACAGTATTGCTGGAAATAGTCACATTATAGAATCAACAAAAGGGGTTGCAATGGATCAGCGGTTAAAGATGCTGAGGTTGTCAGCTGAAAGGCTGACAGCCTGGGTTCAAGACCCAAGCACCACGTGATGGGGTGAGCTCCTGTTACATGCCCTAGCTCCTGCCAACCTAGCAGTTTGAAAGCATGGAGTAGATAAATAGGTACCACTTTGTTGGGAAGATAACAGCATTCCCGGTGCCTCAGTATATAGTTATGCTGGCTACATGATCATGGAAGTGTCTATGGAGAATGTTGGCTCCCTTGGCTAAGAAATAGAGATGAGGATTGGAGATGGGGTGTTACTCATCTCTTTCTTAGCTGAGGGAACCAGCATTGTCCAAAGACACTTCCGGACATGACTGGATAGGGGAAACTTTATCTTTCAATTTAGAATCAAAAAAGGATTGATTCCAAGCTATAACCCAAGCTATTATTGACTTGAAATTGTCCTGCAGGCTTAAACCAGGGGTATCAGACTCAAGGGCCAGATCCGCCCCAGGGTTTTAGATCTGGCCCTGGGACCGCCCTGGAAACAATTAAGGACCAACCTGCGGTGCCTCTGCCAGTGAAAACAGAGCTTGGGAGGGCTGTCTGCGGTCCTCCCGAGCTCTGTTTTCATTGGCAGAGGGTTGCAGGAAGCCGTCACAGCTGAAAATGGAGCTTGGGAGCCTGTTTTCACTGGCAGAGCGCTTGGGCCACCACAGGTGCCCCCGACACGAGTGATGTTGAGCTGGCCATGCCCACCTCTGCCCCCAAGGTCAAACACAACCCTGGTGCGGCCCTCAATAAAATCAAGTTTGACACCCCTGTCTTAAACCATCTTAAACACACTAAGTTGGATCCCTGCATGCATGATATGAAACACAATACAGAAGTTTTCTTTGCAAACTACTCAGTGTTATAAAGTAGTTTTCTTTGCAAACTACTCGGTGTTATAAAGGCACATCATCAGATACATTGTGGTAGGAAACTAGTTTTTATTTGGGCAAAGTTTCCTCTCTTTAGGAAGTTGCTAAAACTTCCAAATCGAAAAGTTTAAAAATTGTGGTCAAGATGAAGCATTCCTTATTCCTGGCTAAGGTCAGAACCTTTTATCCCAACTTTTCTGATAATAGAACCTTGTCCTTCTAGAAAATGACCATAGAAAGTAGCAGTTTGCTGTTCTTATAAATGCTCTTTTTGTTAGAGTCTGGAATAGAACTGTTGAAAATCTTGCAAGCCTATTTTCCTTTAAACTGATAACTTGTGAAACTAAACAATGTATTGTTCTCATTGGACCCAACTTTGCGGAATATTGCCAGAAACTCCTAGTTATCTGCATTCATTCTGCTTACTGTATCTACTTGCTTTGTTTTGCGTTTGACCTGTTTTTAAAGTTATATATTTTTGTAACAAGAGATGATGTTGATAGCATTTTAATAAAAGCTATAAATATATAGAAAGATGGATACATTTTTAAAGTGAGTTTCCAGCTTTTTTTTCAAGTGTTTACTATTAAATTCTGTACAAGTCTTCACTACCAATTTTTGATCAAGTCTTTATTCATTTTTGAGGCTATTTGTTGTGTACTTCATTATAATTTTAATAAGAAACTTATTTTAAAAGATTGTATGTTGGCTACTGTACATATATCAGCCAACCATCACCAGATAAATACAAGATAAAATGTTAATATGGTAAATAGTACTTTAAATAAGTGAAACCAGCTACTAACTATGAAACTGAGAATCCATTTAGTGTAGTGGTTAAGATGTTGACCTAAAAACCAGGAGACTATGAGTTCTAATTCTGTTTTAGGCATGGAAGCTGACTGGGCAACCTTGGGCCAGTCACTTTCTCTCAGCTCAACTCCCCTCAGAGGTTTGTTGTTGTGAGAAAAATAGTGGGAGGAAAGAATATTATGTAGGTGTGCCACCTTGGGTTGTTTATAAAACATAAAGGTGGAATAAAAAATAAATAAAAAATACAATACAAATAATGTCTATCAAAAGTAATAAGATCTGTAATATAAAGAGAAACTTAAAAGATTATCAACACATGAATATCTATTCAGAAATATTCAGAAATAACAAACTAAAACTAAACTCTCACAAATTTATAAATGGTTGTAATTGGAAAAGCCTATATAAAGCCCTATAAAATAAAAGCAAGAACAAACCTTTAGCAAATCAATATTTTCAAATATTATGTGTGCTAAATTTTATCTAACCTATAAGACTGAGAATTATCTTCACAGTATATCATTTGTAAACACACAGCAAATTTTTGTGCTTGAAATTCTGATTCGACTCTTTTGATCCTTAGGAATGAGAATTAAAACAACCACAACCTTTATTCCAATGGTGACTTTTTTACAAGTGAAAAAGGATGCTATTGATCTCCTTATACTTGTTAAGAGGAGTTGACATGGATTTAGGTTGGCTGGATTTAGGTTGGCTTTCTCTTGTTTCCACATGACGGTGGAACTATTTGTTATAACTCCTGAACTTGGCTTGAAATCTGTTTACCAGCTAAGCTATCACCCATCACATGCTCTTTATTAAAGCTCAAAAACTTTTATGTATCCAGAATGAGCAGAAACTTGCATTTTAAGAGAGCACAGCTTTATCTCTCTGGGTTTCTCTCTGTTCTCCAGACCCCATCCCTCAAACCTTCTTTCCAAGCAGTTTATAGGATCCAAATAATGAATTGTCAAGGGAACAACATTCTTTCTGGCATTAGTTTTACTTCGGCCCTCCTCATTTTTTCTTCTCTTTCTTCCTTTTATGTGCAATTTTAAAAGGTTGATAAGAAAAACAAAGAAAGTGATGAGGAAGACACAGCTCACCAGAAGTAGTTCAGTAAAGTATTACATTACATGTATTACTAGGTAGTCCTCAACTTACGACCATAATTGAGCCCAAAATTTATGTTGCTGAGACATTTGTTAACATGAGTTTTATCCCATTTTGTGACATTTCTTGCTATAACTGTTAAGTGAATTGCTGCAGTTGTTAAATTGGCAACACGGTTGTTAAGTGGGTTACCCCACTGACTTTGCTTGTCACAAAAGATGATCTCATGACCCCAGGACATTCCAAATGTCATAAAATAATCAGTGGAGCAACTTGCCTCCAGAAGTTGTGAATGCTCCAATACTGGAAGCTTTTAAGAAGAGATTGGATAACGATTTGTCTGAAATGATGTAGGGTTTCCTGCCTAAGCAGGGGGTTGGAACAGAAGACCTCCAAGGTCCCTTGCAACTCTATTTATTCTGTTCTCTTCTGTTCTATATTCTATTCTATTCTATTCTATTCTATTCTATTCTATTCTATTCTAGTCAGTTGCCAAGCATCCAAATTTTGATCATGTGACCATGGGGATGCCACAAGGGCCATAAGTGTGAAAAATGGTCATAATAGTCATTTTTGAATCCCGTTGTAACTTTGGTCACTAAATAAACTGTTGTAAGTCAAAGACCTTTCCTGCACCATCTACTTGCAAACAGATACCTTGGACTATCCGTTCTCCTTCCATTCACCGATTATTAGAGCCCTTGGACTTCCTTCCCTTTTATCTTTATCTTTAACGAAAACAAATATATGTACACAGACAAACCCAATACACAAGCCTGATGATGGCAGATGAGATTCTGCCGAAACGTCGCTACAACTTTAAAAGCACAACTATAAGGACGTGGGAAAATACCCGAACAAAGCTGAATACCATGTGTGTGTGTGTGTGTGTGTGTGTGTAAATAAATGTAGGTTGCTGACTTCTTGAACAGCCTAGAGAGCAAAGGGGAACCATATGTGGTAGAAGAAATTGTACCCTTGAACAAAGAAATTATTTCAGTGGTTGCAGCAAGTGACACAAATCAAAGTGTTAGAGGCAATGCAAATGTAATTAAACTTTCTCAAAATTACCAGTTACAGCTATACTGTAGAATAGGAAATGAATAAACTGTGCTGCTCAATTAACAGCGTTGTAAACGGCATTTTGATATTGTTTTTCTTTGTGGATTGAATTGATTCTATTCCTTATCACGGAGGTCAAAAATAGCCAACTTCTCTGTGCTATGTAATACAATAGGATGCCGGTATAGGTAATCCTCGATTAAAGACTGTATGGTTATGAACCCAATTGAACCCAACATGTATAAGTGCTAAGTGAAATATTTATGCTAAGTGAAATATTTGCTAAGTGAGGTTGTCCCATTTTACGATTTTTCTTGCCACTGTTGCTAAGTGAAGTGTTGCATTTGTTAAAGTCAGTAACAGGGTTGTTACATTAATCTGGATTTCCCCATTGACTTTGCTTGTCAGAAGGTCGCAAAAGTGGATCACATGACCTCAGGACACAGCAACTGACATAAATATGAAGCAGGTACCAACCGTTGGAATTCTGATTATGTGAGCAAGGGGATGCTGCAACGGTTGTAAGGGTGAAAAATGGCCATGCATCATTGTTTTCAGTGCTGTTGTGGCTTTGAACAGTCACTAAATGAACTGTTGTAAGTCGAGGACTACCTGTAATTGAAAATGGCAATTATTAGGTCATAGGACATGAAGATCATAACGATGGTCATCATGTGAGTGACCAATTTTATGACTTTTGCAATGGTCATTAAGGCCAAGTATATCAATATTACGTAGACTTGTATATCGCTTCTCAGTGCTTTACAGCCCTCTCTAAGCAGTTTACAGAGTCAGCATATTGCCCCCAACAGTCTGGGTCCTCATTTTACTGACATTGGAAGCATGGAAGGCTGAGTCAATCTTAAGCCTGGTGAGAATCGAACTGCCAAACTGCTGGCAGCTAGCAGTCAGCAGAATTAGCCTGCAGTACTGCATTCTAATCACTGTGCCACCCTGGCTCTAAGTATGTCTTAACATTTAATGTAATTTTCTTTTAGTAGTTACCAAAGAGGTAATTTGATAAGTTCCTGAAAGACAAAGGAAATCTTCACAGATACTACAGTCACCGTTTCCTTCTAAATTTCAAAATATGCTATTCTGGATAAACGGTGTATTTTCCTTTAAAATTGATGACATACTCAATCCATGTTTCATTTAAGGGTGTGAATAACGTTCTGAATTTAAGTAGACAAAAGAGGTTTAGTTAAGTATGCCACAAAATATCTAAGTCTTTTATATTTACTATGCTCTTGAAATAGAACTATTTAGAAATGCCAGCCACTGGGCTGGGTTTTGTTTTTAGAGTTTTTATGTGGATTAAACAGTTTTGAAGTACAGCAGACATATTGAGCTATGCCTCTTCCATTCTGAGGCCAGATTGCCTCAATTGCACCTTTACTCCACTGTATCCTAAGGCTTTCTCCAGGTGTTTGCTGTATCATGTATCCAGGAAACAGAATGCAATACAGAAGTAGGGCTGTGAGGTGCAGGATAAAAAGAAGTTGATCACCTGTCAGCTGGGCTTTGTTTTCCTTTCATGAAGCACTACAACTAGATTGATGTATACATTGTGCAAATATTAGCAAATGTGGCATGTGATAGACTTCAATATGAACTTTTTTAAAATTTAACTAAGAATATAATATTTGGTTCTTACCTAAAACCATTACTGATTTCATTAAACTAATGTCAATGAAACACATTTTAAAATGTTATTTGTCTTATTATTTGCAAGGAACACTCACTGCACATCCAGAAGGAATTTACCCTGGAAATAACATGGCTCTTCTCTCTTTGCTAGTTACCCTGAAGTACAAGTGATAGCAATAGCAACAGCATTTAGACTTAGATATCTCTTCAAAGTGCTTTACAGCCTTCTCTAAGCAGTTTACAGAATCAGCATATTGCCCCAACAATCTGGATCCTCATTTCCATCCTTGGGAAGGATGGAAGACTGAATCAACCTTGAACTGGTCAGGATCAAACCCTGGAAATGAGCAGAATTAGTCTGCAATACTGCATTCTAACCACTGCACCACCGTAGCTCTGAACACAATTCCAGCCTTTGTTTCCAATTTAGAAGGACCTTAGAGTCCTTCTAAAATATTTGTTGCTGCATATTCCAATAAAGAAACATCACAAGGGGCTGAATCACCCAACAATGTTTACTTATAGCTCTTAGACTTCAAAACTATTTGTTAAAACTGTTTCTTTTATGAATTCGGCTGTTCCCTACTTTAAGAGATGATTATGGTTTGCACCTAAATTACATATTTTATTCTGAAGCTTCTTATGTATGGCATTAGATACATTTTTAAAAAATGAAAAATCTCTTTTGAGTTGCAAAACATCAGACGAAAGTTTAGGATTGGTGAATTGGAAGGTATACAACTACTCACTTTCAGAAAAAGGGCTGTTCACAACAAGGCCTTGCACACGAGTCACCTCTGGTTTTGGTAAATATTGCTAGAGAACCAGTTTGGTCTTGTGGTTAAGGCACCAGGCTGGAAAGCAAGGGATTATGTATGTATGTATGTATGTATGTATGTATGTTATTTATTTATTTATTTATTTATTTATTTGGACTTGTATGGTGCCCCCTCTCCGAAAGGACTCAGGGGCTCACAACTAAAACAAACAATAAATTAATTACTTAAAACACTATTAAACATTACAAGCCCAATTAATATAAAATCCCAATACTATTATAAAATTTAGAAATTTAAATCCACCCCCTCCCAAGAGGTCAGCCCAGCCCGGCCTGCTCAAATAACCAGGTTTTCAAATCTTGACGGAAGGTGCGAAGGTCAGGGGCCAAACGGAGCCCCAGAGGTAACTGGTTCCATAAAGCGGGAACTGCCACAGAGTAGGTCCTTCAAGTCTTGAGTTCAAGTCTTGCTTTAGCCACAAAACCAGCTGGGTAAATTTGGACAGTCACTCTTTTTTAGCCCTACTACCCTCACAAGGTGGTGGTGTAGAGAAAATAGGAGAAGAAGGTCTTAGATATGTTCACTGTCTTAAATTATTTGTAGAAATAAGAAATATGGGATATTTCTATAATGGCTAATGGCTCCAGTGCCCTTTGGCTAAATTGCATAAATAGCTCCATTCTTAGAAGGGTTATAAGGGAGGGCCCTCAGGATAGGCAGCAGTCTTCCAAGGCTGCATATCCATATTAATTGTTAAAATACATAATTCATAACACTAAAAACATTTAAACATCAAACTTGTAAAAGAAACTCCAAAAGTTATTTCTAGGCAAACAATGTGGCTGTTTTGCAACTATTTTACCATGATATTATTTTATCATGGCTATATGTTCAGTCTAATCCAGTGCAGTCCATTGTCACATGCCAACAATTTTCAGTCTTCACAATCATTTATACTGTAATTAAGCTTTCTTAATGATTTGTGCATAGCCACCATTCATGGTGCCATTCTGCTCTAAAATTTTCTATTCCTCTCAAATAAGCTCACAGAACAAGATTTGTATGTTAAATACTTTCAGTGAAAACTCAATAGAAGTGGCACCGAGAATGCTCCCAGCTTAGGAAGAGGGAGGAAAAAATTACAACCGTTTACAAAAATGCCTATTCTATTAGGTAACCTTGCTTGGCTTTCTCTCTTAATACAGAGTTTGAAGAATTTAAACAGATGTAATAGCTGTTGAAAACCTTTTAGCTTCCCCTTGCATTTTCCTTCAGTGGTTTGAAAGCTTAAACAGCTAGTTTTCCATTTTAGCTATTTAACGGAAACAAAATCGATGCCTTTTCTACCTTCCCACAATTTCTAGCTCATTGGTGTGCTTTGTGATGCATTCTCTGCAGTGCAGAACCCTTAGGGGAGGCCAGGCAATTTGCTTATGATGCTTTTGAGTTATAAACTTGCAGAGTGCAGGGATGTGGAGCTCCTCCTAGGTCTGCTGGGCTGGAGAGAATTAAGCCTATCATATGATCTTGCCATTGCAAAAGTGAATTTTGTCGACACAACAGCATTAGATCGATGTGGTATCAAATACATGATTGCCATGGCATCTGATCTAGGTAAGGGGAAACCTGGTGCTGGTTGCTTCTGTTTAGAGGATTTACCACAGTCTTCTGAATTCAAATACTCTTTGCCTGCATGCTTTTCATAGTTTGGTGCATTATTCAAATTGATTTAAAACACATCTTGCTCTCTCTTCGGTAATTTAAAAATGCACTCTTGGAATGCTGTCATCTCCCCTCTTTGTTCCAAATTCGTGCTTTGTTGGCAAGCAGAAAGTTTTGGCTAATGTCGTATTTTAAAAAATACTGAGTTAGTTTTGGTGTTCTTGTTTGATTGCTTTAATTTGATTATGATTGAATTAGCTGTAATCTTAAGTGATTTTTTAAATTTCCCGTTGTCTACCTTGCACTTATGATATACTGTACTGTTCTTAGTTCCTCTTGCTATAAATCATTGGAGGTTGTGCTGAGTGATTCATTTATTTGTGCATTAACCATACAGCTTGGAATCAAATGATGAAGATCAAGTTTTCTTCTGAATAATATATTGCACAACAACACTAGTCCTTAATTTAAGCGACACCTTTAAAGATGTGTAGTAAACTGAAGTGAATTGAAATGCACATTTGAATTCAAGCATCCAAGGATTATAATAGCTGTCAGTTATATTTTAATCTAAAAGTACCTCAGAGCATCTATTCTACAAATTACAAATTCACTTTGTGGGATGAAAGTCAAAAAATGTATCTTAAGCATATTTTGATTCAAAGCATATTTATTTTAAAATGGGATTTCATATACATACCCAGTAACTTTTTTTAAAGAGAAAGAAGCATAGAGAAGTATCATTTGTGCCTCTGGGTCTGTCTCTGCAGACATGGGTGTAGTATGTGGGCATTAGGGTGAACCACCATAGATGTTGCAAAGTGACTCATTTAGGAACAGCTAATGCTATTAGCTGTTTATGAATACTGAGATATCAGCATTTAAGAAAATGCTTGATATGAATAGTATGTGTTATATTTCTTTGTCCACCATTACCAGCTTTCATGCAGAAATTAAAAGACTTGGCTTACTCTGTGAGTAAAATCTGTTGCATTCTCTTTGATAGTTTTTTCTTCTTCCTTTTAGTTTGCCATAGCATACTCCCCTATTACCTTTATCAAGTTTTTTGCTTCTAAGAACTTGCTGCAATTGGAGAGACTTCCTTTTTGGTTTCTGCTTTAAATCACTTCTTTCAGTTCATTGCCTCTAAGTAGTGAAGAGACTGCAAGTAATTCTGCCGTGTGTTTTTAGCAATAATGTCTGATCTAATGGAATCCATCCAGGATTAGGCAGGTCAGCTTCAGATGAGTACTGTAGTCCCTTTCTCCAAAGAAGCAAAATATTTGTCCATTGTTATGACTGATGGAGGTAATAAGCTTAGAGATTCAGTGGAAAGATGAGTCAAAGATGAGTTAGGAAATGGAGGCAGCAGATCAATAATAATTCTATTTATTATTATACACAGCTGCTTATAGTAACAAGATGAGACAAACTGTATATTCAAATACGTGTAAATATAATAACAAAGAAATAGTGATTTTTTCTTTTAGTGCCAAAGTGAACACTTGGTGAATACCTTAAGCGTTTGTTGTCTGTTGAGCTCTGACCATCTGGACTATGCATTGTGGTGATACACAATCCAAGCCAATAATAATTATTTTCCTTGCAGTGTTTAATTTTCAGACAGTTTCTTTTTCAACAATTTACAGTTCTAAATAGCACCGAAATGTGTCTTTGAGTCAGTCTTGTCTCCTAGTAACTCCTTGGACTAAACCTTGAGGTTTCCTTGGCAGGGTTTTTCAGAAGTGGCTTGCCATTGTCTTCTTTTTAGGGCTGAAAGAGCATTACTGGCTCAAGGTCAGTAACTGGCTTTGTGCCTAAGGTGGGGACTAGAACTCACAGTCTCCTGATTTCTGGCCTGGTGTCTTAAACATTACACTAGTCTGGCTTTCCAAATGTGTGTGTAAATGTGTAATTTAATGTAAATGTGAAAATCCAAAACATAGATTCTTCATTGACAAAGTTTGCTTTGTGAACAATTACAGTGTGCCCTGATTGGAGCAGGCACAGGGATATCCAATGTGGCCATTATAGAATATATATAATGTCCACATGTGCTGAGTAACCAAGCTCTGAAATGTAATGCAGAGTAGAATTGATATGGTGGAGTGTTAGGACATAACCAGAGTTTAGAATTGGGTTAGTTGACTGCTGTTTCTTCCCTCTTCTCCTTGTGGATGCCAACAAAAGCCACATTTTTTCAGAAATGGAACATCCTGAGCCATGCAGCTACTTATGAAGTGAATATCCAACCTTTCAGGAAATCCACTTCTCATTTGCTTTCTTGATATTTAACACCTGTCATATAGTGGACTTTTCTTCAGTTGAATTTTGTTACTCAGGAGAGTTACTAGTAAGGGTGCAACCCATCTCAGCTTTGCTTTCAGTACATACAAGGAAGGAAAACTTGTGGTGCAAGTACAAGAGGTGGATGGTATAGCTGGGTGTCCATAAATGTCCTGAACTGTTTCTTTAGCAGATTTTTATTTATAAATCATATGGCCATCCATCTTACAAAATGTGACTCTGGACAGTGTACAATAAAACCATAAATATTAAACAGTGCGGTTAAAATATTGGTGTTATTATTTTTAAAAAGCTAGGCAAAAGCATTGGATGTTATGAGCAGTAGAGTTCTTGATATGATAGCAGAGATTATGATAATTTAGAAGTTTGGAGCACAATAAAGTCATCAATTGTTGGCAAAATTAATCTCTCTGGACCTTCATCCTTGCATCCTAAACTCCCCAAAGAACCAGGTATGATGAGGACAAGGCAAATAATCCATAATACCGGAAGAACAATAAAGGTCATAATCTTCTGCATAAAAGAATCCAGTAGCTTTATCTTAATATTTTTAATTCTGTAGAATCATTCTGGAGAAACAAGTAATGGCAAATATTTCCCACAACATTAGCTATCAGAGGAACAGAAAACTGAAAAGTCCTGAAATATAATTTTCCTCTGACAAGAAGTCAGGGAATAACAAGGAAAAGGGAGAGAATACAAAATGATGGCCGGAATAATTTGTAAATTAATTTGCAGATTAAAGTTGATTTAGCATCACATACATAAAGCAATCAAGGGTTGCATGATTTCCTGGATTATTGGTTAAACATAAAATATAGTTAGTTTATGTTTGTCAGAATTCTATTTCTGCAGTATTAGTTCTGGCTTGGGTAAGATTGTTTGAGGGGATGTTTTTTCTAAATAATATAACATTATTATTTAGTTACCATAATTTTTATTTCCATTTTAAAGGGATTAACAGTAGAAAAGAATGTTTAACGACTTCACAAGGCACAGCTGGAATCTTTTCTGACTTCGATTAAAAACTTTTGGACCCTTCCTAAAGAATTCCAAAGAGATTAGGAATAGGAAATGCTGTTCCTCATAAAAAAAAGAAACTTTTTGTGTGAATATACAGGACGAGAAAGGCTGCTCTTTCCTCTGTACTCTATAAGCCTGAGGCTAAACTATAAAATGAAGTTGGTGAGGATTGTCACAGAATGGAATATTGTAGATGATCTGCTGAACTTTTCTTTTAAGGTTTAGCAATGCATTTCTCATTATAAATGTCATCATTCTCCTGTTCAAAAAATTCAGGGAGTTTTAAAATTCTATTGAATTTCCCTTTAACACATCTATACATTTGAAGAGCATGTCTAGTTTTCTTGGTAAGACTTTGCATACTATTAAGTAAATATAGAAAATGCTTTTTACAGTAAAGACACATTACTAGAACTAGGAAGCTAATATTTTTAGAAACAGGATGTAACAGCTCTGACAAATACCAGAAGTTTAAAATGCCCGTAATATTACCTATAAGTTAATTATCTTAAATTCAACATGAATGATACTGGGCTACAATACTGCTGTCTCAAGGTTTTCCCCATAAAGTACTGCAAAGCTTAATTATTATTCCTTGAAGATAGTGGCACTCAGAAGGCACAATATGTCTCCTTTCTACTCATTTCCAGAACATTTAGTATCCTTCCTTTTCCTAATCTTAACAGAGTAAAATCCCACCACCAAACTCATAAATTAGGGAAAACAAGGAGGATCCAGAAATGTGCTTAAAGCATTTTGTGTTAATTATTCCCTTAAGATAAATCTGCTAGACTGATACAGCTTTTTTTCTGGCAAATGGTCTCTCAGGTAATATATATTAAAATAATAAATTAAAACAAAGTCACAGTAGTGTTCAAAGAGAAAAATTGTTCCTTATTGATGCAGAATAGAAAAATATCTATTTCTACTGCTACCTTCTGTATAGGTTGAATTTAAAATAGATCCTCTTCTGTTCCCTTTCCCTCTGCATGCCTGTCACTATTATCAGTTTAAGCATGGTTTAGTCATTTTAAGCATATTTCCTTTGTGGATAACTTTCTTACATTTTGAGGTCCCAATTTCAATATGACTAACATTTCATAATCTGCCTGCTGCTTATTCAGTTTTTATTATTAACTCATAGTCATTGACATGACACATTTTTTTATGTTGCTGCTAGGAAATATGAGGTACACACTGCCCTGGCCTTTGGTGACTCTCATTAGCCAAATTCTGCAGCTGTAGTCCCAGAGCGTCACATGGCAAGTCCCATCTCTGCTTTCACAGCTGTATTTGTGTTTTGTTTTTTCCTTAATAACTGGCAGTCATTTGGACTTTTTTTTAAAAAAAATTAAGTCCTCCTCCTTAATAATGTTAACCCAGCCAAATATAAAATATCCCCTTGGCTGAACTGAGGTAATGGATCCTTGGCTTGCTATCTGAATCCTTTGCAAGTTGTTATCTGTGGTTTTGGAGCTGAGATGGAAGGAAGTGAATAGTTTAGGATATAAGCAATTCAAATTGGAATTGATGACTTTTAATTATGCATTTAGATATTTAGGACAAAATGAAGACAGGGTGTTTTTTTGACATTGCATCAAAATAATATTGATTACTGGAATTTGGAGGCATACCTGTTAACTGTAATAATCTTGTAATAAATTCATAAGTGGATAAACTTACTTCTGCTGGTAGTTCTGTATTTTTGCTTGTTGCAGAATGTTTAGGCAAGGGAGAATTGCACTGATAATGAGGATGATGATGAACACTTTGCTATGGACATCCCTGAATAGAAAACACACTTACCTAGTTGCACATTTGGTTTGTGCAATGTATCAAGAAGATGGTCTTTATACTCAGCCATGTTTACATTGGCTTTTTCTATTTATAGGTGGCAGTAGATGTCCAAAGACCTTAGTCACGTCAGCCTGCTCTTTAAACAGTACAATTCGGCTGTACAAGCCAAGCATCTGCAATGAAGTGGTTCAAGGAGTAAATGGAAACGATCCAGTTAAGTATTCTGTGTGGCCAGCTTCAAACTACAAGCCACAAGGTAAGTAGTATCTCAAACGTATACCTGACATTGATTTCAGGATCCTGTGTCAGTTCCTTGAATTAGTGGTACAAGACATGTTGCGCCAATAAAACTGCTGAATGAATGAAGCTTTAGCCAGGAAATGTGGCATTATGAGCAGACTAGATTGAAAATATGAGAAATGAATATAGTTCAGTCTAGTGGTTGAGGTACCAGGCTAAAAGCCAGGAGCCTGTGAGCCTGTTAGGCATGAAAGCCAGCTGGATGATCTTGGCCCAGTCACTTTCTTTAGCCCAACTCTGCCTCACAGGGTTGTTGTGAGGAAAATTGAAGGAAGTAGTATTGTGAGTGTTTGCCACCTTGAATTATTTATAAAAATAATGAAGGTGGGATGATAATAAAAAAATAACAAAGGAAGACAACTGAAGACCTTGTTCTACCAGCGGGCCTGGGGAACACAGAGTGGAATGCAGCCCATTAAATGGCTCGTGTGATGCATTGTCGCCGGGGTGGGTGGGGTTATTTTATTAATTTATTATGTAATTATTCTCTTTAAATTAGTTTTATTGTTTTATATATGAGATTTTTATATTCCTGTAAGGTGCCTTGCGTGAACAGGCGGAAATATAAATTCCCTAAAGCAAACAAATAAATAAATAAATATCATTTTAGTATTAAAAGATTATTTTATTTAAAATAATTCTTTTTCTGACTTGAAGCCATTCTATACTGCAAATCAGCTTCCACAGTTCTTTAGAAGAAATTTTGAGTTGGGAGGGAAAAGTGTTTCCTAGATGTGTGGCTCTGTCAATTGGGCCTTTTCCTGCTTAAAGAGAAGCGGCATAAGGATCGTGTGCCAAGTTTCTGGAATTGTTTCCAACCCTTTTAATGAGCAGAGGTCCAAAGAGAGGGCTGTACGTTTTCTGTGTATATTTTCATTTTACATCTGTCTGGGTTTCACTCTCCTTTTGTATTGTGTAGGTGTGTGTGTGATGCTTGTGCACTGGAAGGCATAGGATGGGAGTGTGTGCTCTACCTTAGGTCACGTAATTGGAATAGAGCAGAGTTCCCCAAACTTTGTGGCTATGCGGAGGGTTGGGGTGGGGTGGGGAGAGGGGATGGTTCAGTGCAAGCAGCTGGTATGCGTGCGTGTAGCTCCATTTGCATAAGCGGCATGCACATGTGCCCGCTATTCATGCAAATGGAGCATGCATGCTTGTAGTCACCGGTTGCTCGTGCAAGTGGGGATATGTGTGCTGGCCCGCCATTTCTGCGGCCTGGTTGCAAACACTTCACGGCTCAATATTGGGCTGCGGCCCAAAGGTTGGGGACCCCTGGAATAGAGCATTTGTCAACATTTTGAGCAGCTGCCAAAGTGCCTCTCTTATAGGGATTTATTGGGAGGATAACTGGGGGAACTGTAGCCCTCAGCCTCCTCTAACACAAATTCTTTCATAAGTTTTATTTTATTTATTTACCAAACTGATACGCCACCCGTCTCACCTATGTGACTGTGGCCAGTTTACAATTAAAAGCCACACAGCCATTTAAAAGAGAGACAGATAAAAGCAAAGTTAAAACAGGAATAAAAACAAGTTAAAAAGTTGGAAGGAGCACCCTCAAGTCACCAACTACCCCAGGGCTGCATGCCACTTTTAGATCCCCATGCCAATTGGCAGAGTCAGGTCTTGATCCTCTTCCAGAAGGCCAGCTGAGTGGGACCCCACACCACCACCAGGGACAAGATATTCCATAGGGTGGGGGAAACAGCTGAGAAAGCTCTCTTCTCAGAGTCTTGATGATCAAAATCCTTTGATTGACAGGGTCTGCAACATACCTTCCCTGTCTGATCAGGTGCGATGAGTGGATGTAATTAAAACAGTTCCTCGAGTAACCTGGTCCCATGCCATATAGGGCTTTAAAAGTAATAACCAACACTTTGAATTGGACCTGGAAGTAAACTGGCACCCAATGCAGCTCATGTAGTAGAGGTATTATACAGGGGTGGGCTTCAAAAATTTTAGCAAATGGTTCTCTGCCCGGTTGCTGGGTGGGCATGGCCAGGGTGAGCCTGGCCTAGTCGGCCTCCTGCACCACTTTTTTGCCCTCCCGGGCTCCAGAGGCTTTCTTTGAGCCTCCGGGAGGTGAACACGGCCTCCCTGGACTCTGGAGGCTCTTTGAAAGCCAGAAACAGGCCCATTTCTGGCCTTCCCGAACTTCTGGGGGGGGGCGTATTTTACCCTCCCTGAGCCTCCATGTGCGCCCTGCACTTCCAAAGCAGGCCCTGTGGGGACTCCTAGGAGGAGCGGGGTGAGGTGTGTGGGGCCAGCCTGAAGTGGGATTTGGGGTTTCTCCGAACTGCACAGAATCTTAACTAGGGCTCTCCTGAACCCTGCAAACCCCCAGCAGCTATTCTTCAAAGATAGCCCCATGTAGAATGCATTGCAATAACATACAGTACTACCGTGTTTCCCCGAAAATAAGACACTGTCTTATATATTTTTTGGCTCCCAAAAACATACTAGGTCTTATTTTCGGGGTAGGTCTTATATATTTATGGTGCCAAATAGTGGGTGTGAGTGTGTAGGGGGCTGTTTGGCGGGTGCAGTTGCTCCCTGAAAAGTCTTCCTGGAACTGGAGATTTACACTAGGTCTTATTTTCGGGGTAGGTCTTATATTAGGGCAGGTTTAGAAAATAGTGCTAGGTCTTACTTCAGGTCTTATTTTCGGGGAAACACGGTATCTCATGGCATTGTTCACAACTAGTACTCATATGTATGAATTAATCCTGAAACATCTCTACCTATGGCAGCTGTTCTCATTTTCATATTATTGGATGATCTTGGTTGATCCTAAAAGCTAAGCAGAGGGAGACATTGGGTGAGAGACCAACAGGAAATCCCAGGGATGTAGGCTAGACAGGGAAGTTGAAAGAACTTCTCAGAAGAAAATGGGAAACCATTTTCATGTTATTGCCCAGAAAAATACATGGCTGTCAATGCAGTATAATCATCTGGAGTTGACCTCAGGTCAAAGAAGACTTTGTCTCTACTCATTGGTCTTAGTGGATCAGGTGTGTTAGCATTATTGCTGGTTAGTGTGAGAGCAAAAAAATGTGTTCCCAGTGGGCACAGTCACCACAGTGGCATCCGTTTATTGAATTAAAGCTTGAATACAGTTGTTTTGTTAATATATTCCTCAGTTCCAGTACAACTAATTAGAAGGACACAGCATTGATTAGCACAGTTTTTCCAGATAATGTAAGCAGAAGGGTTGTTTAAATTAGTGATCAGAAGGTTATCAAAAGTTATAATTCCCTTGATATCAAAATTTCTCCATGGTGGAGAAATTAGTAAGAGAAATAGCAGCAAACAGAACAGAAACTATAGAATGGAGAAACTTTCCCAGATATCCTTACACACTTCACACACTTTGCACAGTGTTCCTTTTCATCTCTATAACATAAAAGTATTGGATTCTAAACAGCTAGTTTTCATCAATCTTGTCATGGAACATTTTTATAGTTTAGAGGACAATTTGGACAGTGTGTCTAGGTTTTCTTGTCTTGATTTGTGGTACATTTATTCCTCAATCATACTTCGATTTTCTCCTGGTGTATTGGTATATCATTGTTTTAGTTGAGCCTAACATTTCCAGTATCTTTAGATGGACTGAAGATCCTTCCTTAGATCTGAGTCTTCATCATATAGCTCATTAAGTTCGTTATGCATCTTGATTACTAGAAAATATTATTTGCTGGTCAGCTCTGCAGAGATTATATTCCATTCAAGCATGGACGCTATATTGTTCAGCTAGCCCTTGAGGTTTTCCTTGTCTCCTGTTACTTGCAAAAGTCAGAGGTAGCTTTGTTTTATTAAGTAAATTTTGTTAATTAAGTAATGTAATACCCAGAGCAAGCACTGGGTTTGAACTGTACTAGTTTATAGAAAAGGCTAACTCTTATTGTGGCATGCATGGAATAACCTATTTTAAGTGGAAATAAAGATAATTATTTAGCTTTGCTTTATTGAATGTCTAAGTAATTTTGAAGAACAGAGCTAATATCATGGAACTTAGTTTCTAACTCTGTGATCTTCACTGCTCTTTTCTGAATCTGTTTCAATTTTTTCTCTAAATCCTTCCTACGTCTGGTGCCCATATGTGAACATAACAGTGGAGGTGGGTATATAGCTAATGCAGGAAAAAAAGGCTATATTTTCCCAAGGCTATGTTTTGCAAATTATATTTATATTAATTTTGCTTATGTTGATATTGCACATTAGTTAATCTTTAATATGAGGGTCAGTCTCACAATAAGATGGTATCTAATTGTGTGTTTATTGTAGTGCAATAAATGGAAGGCATCTGAGTTCAAAATACTATCTGTGGCATAAACCATCTAATGACTCCTGCCTGATTCATCCAGTGGGTGAATTCTTTCTAACCATTCTCTGATAAGGACTGCTATTAGTGCCATAGTCCTACATGGGGATGAATTCATTCTTTCAAGTTTCTCTTGATGTCATAAGGGTACAATATTACACTGAACATTCTCATCTGCCTCTTAACTTGCTATCATAGCATCACATGGTCCCAATAAAGCAGGGGTTTCAAACTCACAGCCCGCAGGCCAGATGCATCATGCGCTGGCCACACTCAATTTAGCAAAGGGGAAAAAAAGTCACGATACGTCACGTGACGACAAAGAGTTTAACACTCTTGCAATAGAGCATCTCTGGAAATGTTCTTGGTCCAAAATAATGACTCATAGAATGATATATTAATCAGCGCACATGTGATTTCTTCTGAACTTGTTTCTTTCCAATTCAAGATAGTGATTAATGGAGAATTAGAGAGTGAACTTCACTGGCTGAATAATTTTGAACACTTAACTCCAAATCTTTACATTTATACTATGTAAGGAGAAACCTTGCTTCTTGAATTTAATTCAGAAAGACGTTTGCTTCTGTTATCATTTATTGGGATATTTTGCTTTATCCCTTCTTGAAGCTTTGAAGGTGAATTGTCTTTACTACAAACTGTAAGGCATTGATCTGTTGATAACTATTCCTGTGCTGTTGTTTTAGTTGGCTGCAGTTATTAAAAGAATGGATAAAAGAATGTCATAAAACTATGTATGATATTGAAAAAGAACTTAGATCTTTTCCTACTGTGGTAAAATCTCAGAATTTTAGGACAGAGATAGAATAGACTAGAAGTATTAATATGTTTCAACAGGTTTATGATTTATGTTCTTATTACAATATGCTGCTTTGAATAATTAATTAAGCACATGAATTTCAAGTTTCAGTGTAGGTGTTATGACAAATGATCTCATAATCTGTTTTTTTCCAGACTAGATTGAGAATTTATGTAGATAAGACACAAGATAATTGAAATTAAGCCTTTAGCATTTACTATACATTGTAAATAAAATATAATAAAATGATAGTTTGAATAACAATGGTTCTAAATATCTTTAGAAGAAACCTCTTTGTTCTGGATTACAGGACGGTGATTTATGCATTCCAGATAATTTGCACAGTAGCTATGTATTTTCTGGAAATGGAAGCAAATGTCAAGTTGTTTCAATTGAGATTAAATTTGATAGAATAGCAATACAGATATACATTGTATAACTGCATTGTAGTAAAAATATTTTAATTATGGTTGGTCACATAGTCATCCAGATGTTTAGTCTGGATTTCATATTTTTATCCACCTATTGAGTCCTTCCCATGACCTGAGATAGGCAGGTGTTGTTCTTCGATGGTGTTAAAGGTATTGTCCCTGGACTGTTCCAAGTAAAACTGCCTTTTGGAATTGATTGATGATGAGTTTGTTAATGATGATAGTGTTCATCTGGTGCTAAAGCTGGTTTGGGATTTTACCCAAAGCATCTATTACTATTGGTACCATTTTTGCTTTCTTTTGCCATAGTCTTTCTACTTCCATTTGCAGGTCTTAACATTTTGTGATATTCTCCAGTTCTTTCACTTCTCTTCTACAGTCTCCAGGAACCTCAGTGTGCACTATCCAGACTTTTTTTGTCTTTCTTATCCACAATTGCTAAGTCTGGGGTGTTATGTGGCAAGTACTTGTTTGTTTGAATGCTAAAGTCCCAAGCAATTTAGCTTCTTCATTTTCTATTTGTCTATTTTGTGATCCCATCAAGTTCTTGTTTGCAGACAAATAATCTTACAAATAATCCAGTGCACCATTGTTGCTATTTTCTCATGCCGTTGTTTGTAGTCAGTCTATATGATCTTCTTGCAACGGGTAACCAGCTAGTGCACATTTTGTTCAGTTTCTTTGCAGAGAAGACATTTACTGTTTGCTTATTCTCATCTCAATTCTGGCTTTATATGCATTTGTTCTTAATGTTTGGTCTTGTGCAGCCAGAATTAACCTATCTCTTTCTTCTTCTTCTTTTATAAGTTTTTTATTTTATTTAAAATAAAATAAAAACCCTATCTCTTTCTTCAAGTTTCCTGCTTTTAGCCATGGCCAGGTCTTGTTACCTGCTTTGTTGCTATTTAAAAAAAAGTACTGGCCATATAATATTTTGCCTTGCCTTGCCATGTCTCTTTTCTATTGTTCATGTGGCCTTTCTTGTAGGCCAATTTAGTCTTTACAATATTCAGTAAACCTTCTAGGTATAGTAGCTTCATTGAATCTACCTTGCTGTCCTTCAGATATTATTTCAATGCCCTTTTTATCATGAATATCAACAGAACACTTTCCCTGGTGTACAGTATGATTGGGCATTCAGAGATCTGTCTTGAAAGATGTCTGTCTTTAATGAAGTGGAAAATATTCAAAGTCTGTTTTTGCTGCTTCTGATTTGTATGCTGGCAGCCAGCAGTAGTCTCTGACCTGGTTTTCAACAATGCTGTTTGGTGCTTGCTTGCTTTCTGCAAAAATTGCTTTAATTCAGGCAGTCCCTAATCATCTGGAGTGACATTTTGGGTAACATAGAAGAGTGGGGGTGGAGAGATGGAAAATGTTTTTCAGTATGCCTCACCTTAGTTTCAAGGCCTTTGTGTGTTCTCTCTCTCACTTAATCTCTCTCTCTCTCCCTCTCTCTCTCATAAAATGATTGATTACTGTGTTGGTATAGTTGAATGGCCTATAACTGGCTGAACATCATATCGAAGAAACTTGCTGGGAACCCTCCTATGGTACATTTAGTCTGTGCTGAAAAAAATTATTTAACCAAAATTCTAGAACAAGACGCACCTTCATAATGCATGTACGTAGCGATTACAGATAGTCCTCAATTTAGGACCACAATTGAGCCAAAAATTTATGTTGCTGAGGGAAACATTTGTTAAGTGAGTTTTGCCCCATTTTACGACTTTTCTTGCCACTGTTGTTAAGTGAATCATTGCAGTTGTTAAGTTAGTACACAGTTATTAAAGTGAATCTGGCTTCCCCATTAATTTTGCTTGTCAAAAAGTTGCAAAAGGTAATCACATGACCCCAGGACAGTGCAAACGTCATAAATACGAACCAGTTGCCAAGCGTCTGAATTTTGATCACGTGACCATGGGGATGCTGCAACGGTCTTAAGTGTGAAACCGGTCATAAGTCACTTTTTTCAGTGTCATAACTTTGAACTGTCCTTAAATGAACTGTTGTTAAGTCGAGGACTATCTGCACTGTAAAGTACACCAAATATAGGAAATAATATTGCTTGACCAATGAGGATGAAATCTATTTTAGAGCAGAAGGAGTCTTTGTGGAACAATAACACTAATGGTGTTTTGCACAGAGCCAACTGATACTATTCCTTTATTGTCCCCGGTTATTTCCAAACAAAATGCTGGTGCGGTTTAGTATGCAGTGAGACATCAGTAGGAACACAAGTGAGCTGTGTTTTTCCTCATAATTAATTATTGGAGTTCTGTCACTTTGTTCTAAATCATACTCTCTAACCAGGAAGACACATTAGGAGCAGGGAACATCACAGCTGGGCTCCACTTAGAGTAGGTGGTACTTGTTCAGTGTCTTTTTTTTTTAAGAAACACTGGCCCTCCCAAACTGGCAGTTTTCTTCTCTTCTACCATCATTATACTTTCTGGCACAGCAATCTGGTTGCAGGGCTGCGTGTTTCTTGGCAAGGAAGCGAATCTTTAAACATGTACTACTTTTTCCACTTATTCAGCCTGGTACTTCTGGCGTTTCTTATGGAAAGAGGCAGCTATCTGATATTTGTCTTATGATTTTAAACACGATCGTTAATTCATTTAGCTGCTGCTGCCTCTTCTTCTTCTTCTTCTTCTTCTTCTTCTTCTTCTTCTTCTTCTTCTTCTTCTTCTTCTTCTTCTTCTTCTTCTTCTTCTTCTTCTTCTTAATTCTGTGTTCTCCTTTTGCCTTGCAAATTGGTTTCAGTTTCTCCCCTTGCCCTTCAGAAAATTTATCATCTCTGTGAATTGTATATTTCGTTTTTCAACCATTGTCTGTTGTTCGTTGGTCTGGATCAGTGGCACCCAACCTTTTGGATACGAGAGACTGGTTCCGTGGAGAAATTTTTTTTCCACGGAATGGAGGCGACGTCGCTTTGCATGCTGCCTGCATCCGGTGGATGGGATTTTGCTTGTTTGCGCAGCCCGGTTTCTGGCATGCTGCGGCATGGTGCTGATCCACAGACCAGGGGTTGAGGACCCCTGGCCTAGATCTCCTAGTCTGTCCTAGAGGAAAATTCAGTCATTGACTTGTGGCTGCAGTTGAGTTCATTTGTAAACCTTGATGATCATAAAACGAGTCATCACGTGATTATGCCCAATTTACAACCTTTTCGGTGTTAAGCAAATACCCTTGTTTGCTATGGGACTTTTTTTTTGCCAGACACTGGAAATAAATACCAGTTTCTAGGAAAGATACATGGTATATTACAGTCACATGACCACTAAGCGACCAGTTGTAAGTAAAGAACTCCCTGTATAGTCAGTTGTTATGGCACTTCCAATAAAAATAGAGTAATTGTGAAAATTGCCCTTCCAGTTATGTTCCCATCATTTCTGTTGGGAAGCACCCAACCTGGCAGCAGAATGGAACAACTTGCTGTTGCCAACTTGCCATGATAAACTCAACACAGCCAACTAACATGGCTAACTTGCTGCAGGACAATTTGACAATTTGATTCAATTATTTAAAATAATTAAAAATATTTTAATTTTTGTCTTTCACATTTCATTTTGCCCCTCCTTTGACATCCTTTCTTTAATTATTATATTTCACCATTTAACAGATTAACAGAGTTGGAAGGGACTTTTGTAGGTCTTCTGGTTTGTATTTACATATGGTGGTTTTATCCATACAAAAACAGATATTCATACAAGTACTTTGAAACAGGCCTTGAACAAACAGCAGTCAGTAATCAGCTACACCACAGAAGCATACATGGAGAGAGAGATATGCCCTCACAGAGTCTCACTTACATTACAGCCTCTTAAAGTGGTAGCAGTCAAATAACCCTGCTGACTCATTGCTAACATTGCATCATCATTACAACATTACAGCAGCTGGTCAGCTATTAAATCATCATTAACCTGACTAAATGGCAGTCCAGTCTCTTTTTGAAAGCTTCCAGTGATGAAGCTCCCACAACTTCTGAAGGCAAGCTGTTCCATTGGTTGATTGTTTTCACTGTAGAAAATTCCTTCTTATTTCTAGGTTGAATTTCTTCTTGATCAGTTCCCATCCATTATTCCTTGTCTGGCCTTCAGGTGCTTTGGAAAATAGCTTGACCCTTTCCTCTCTGTGGCAGCCCCTCAAATATTGGAACACTGCTATCATGTTTCCCCTAGTCCTTCTAGACTAGACTTAGCTATGCCAAGTACTTCTTGATGTTAGTATGACATGGTGAGTTGTCCAGTGGTGAGTTGGCCTTGATGAGTTGCAGCAAGTTATCCTAGAATCTCTTGGCAGGGAGGAGAGCACAAGCATGAAGTTAGTCTGGAGTCACTGCATCATCATGAATGGGCTAGGACCGATCCCCACTCTCTCCCCCTCAAGTTCCTGGAGCATTATCTATTTCAGGGTGTCAAACTCAAGGCCCAGGGGCCAGATCTGGTATGTGGGGTGCTTAGATCTGGCCTGGGGGCTGCCCTGGAAACAGTGAAGGACCAGTTTGTGGTGCCTCTGCCAGGAAAAAATGGAACTCGGGAGGGTCACATGTGGCCTTCTTGGGCTCAGTTTTCCCTGGCAGCGGGTTGCAGGAGGCTATTGCAGCTGGAAACGGCGCTCGGGTGCCCATTTTTGCTAGCATTTTTGCTCAGGCCCCTGACACAAATGATGTTTATCTGGCCACGTCCACCCTGGCCACGCCCAGCCCAGCCCCCTCCCAACATCAAACATAACCCTGATGGTGCCCACAATGAAATTGATTTTGACACCCCTGATCTATTTGTTCCCAAGATAAGGCTGCCAGTCTGGGGAAATTTCTGTATTAATAGGCAGAACATAATAAAGTAGTTAGTTTGAACTCTACATGTGTTGATCTCGTTGTTCGCGCCTGACAATTTCATTGCTTTTTCTTCTCTGAGTTTATTACAGAAGAAGATCAGTTGAAATGCTGCTGTGATTTTATTGTTACAATTGATTTTACTCTGTTGTATGCCATACTTTATATCCTGGAATAATTGATTTATAAATCTCTATGCGTTTCTGGTTGTGTGGAGCAGATTTGTTGGCTTGTAGATAATTTTGTTTGCGACAACTTCATGTGTTAGAATGATCAAGTACTGCAGCAATGGCCCACAACGGAATTAAAGTTCTTAATCTTTGTTGCTGGCATGGGGGTAGCAGTAGTAGCAGTAAAGCCTTTACTAGCTTCTTTTCTGTAGTTGTAATCTCCCTAACTATATGGAAACTGCAGCTTTTGGAGATCCATTTGGCTGGTAGCCCTGACATTAGTCCTTTCACCTAATTTGAGAAATCTGATAAAAAGCAATTTGGAGTTTCTCCATTCTCATTAAATGCTGGATTGATAAAGCATATTTAAGCTGCAATTGTTCCCTAATGTTGGCAGTGTTAAAAGCTTGCTCACATATTCTGTAATTGATACTTAGTGTGGCATTAGAAGTAAATTGTGCTTCTAGATGGAGAAAGAATCAAATAATCCACATCACCAGGCCATAAATATGTATATTCTTCTTGCATAAGCCTATATCTGTGATAGATGTAGTAGTATCTAGTAGTAAATGTAGTAGCAACTGGTGGCAGGCCATATACTAAATAATAATAAATAATGTAGTCGATGTAATTTCCCTGCTCTTTATTCTATGTTGGAAGACATCACATCTCCCTGCCTTTCTAGCCAGATTGTATGAAATCATGTAGGGCATGGGTGTCAAATTCGTGGCGTCATGTTGCCATCATTTGATGTTTCGCAATGTTTTTCCCTTTGCGGAGCTGGGGTGGGCGTGACCTGCGCATGGTTCTGGCCCACAAGCTGACAGTTTGACACCCCTGATGTAGGGAGAAAGTTGAAACTGGGCCTGCAGAGCTTTGAAATTGGATGGATTGTTTTTTGAATATCCCACATAGGTAGTCCTAGTTTAGCAATCACAATTAGGACCAGCAACTTGGTTGTTAAGCAAAGAGGGCATTAGTTGAAACCACGACTGTGCTTACAATTTTTTTTAAAGCTTTGCTTTATTGACCTGTAAAGGTCATTAACATTTGACACAAGAAAACTAACATCTGATTATATAAGGGGCTTCCCCTTTGATGATATGTTGCTTTGATGAGCTTTATTATGCAATGCTTTCAGATAAGAGAAAATTACTGACACTTCAGACATCTGAGAAAAATCTAAGTGTTTTCAATGTGATTACAGTGTCATTTCTAGAAAGAGAAGTTGAGATGCTCAGAATAAGTTGGTTAACTTCATATCTAACAATCTTATTGACCCCAAACCAGATCAGTGATGCTCTCTCTGTGATGTCCCAGTGCCTGGAGGCGGTACAGGTCTGGATGGGGAGTAATAGGCTTCGGCTCAACCCGACCAAGACTGAGTGGCTGTTTTTACCAGCATCTCGGCTTTCATTGAATGTACCATCTTTGGTCATGGGGGGAGAGGTGTTGCCCCTCGTGGATAGAGCGAGGAATCTGGGCGTCCTCCTGGATTCACAGCTCAGTTTGGAGGAACAGGTGGGGGCTGTGGCCAGGGGGGCATTTGCCCAGGTTTGGCTGGTTCACCAGCTCCGCCCTTATCTGAACTGAGATGCCCTTTGAACAGTCACTTATGCGCTTGTCACCTCTAGAATCGACTACTGCAATGCTCTTTACATGGGGCTGCCCTTGCGGACTACCCGGAGGTTACAGCTGGTGCAGAATGCAGCCGCGCGGGCTGTGATGGGAGTGTCCCGATACTCCCATGTTACACCCCTCCTGCGCAACTTGCATTGGTTGCTGGTTGCCTTCCGGGTGACCTTCAAGGTGCTAGTTACAACTTATAAAGCCCTAAATGGCTTGGGTCCAGGGTACTTGCGGGTATGCCTCCTGCCAGCATCATATTCCCATCGACCTGTTCGCTCCCATTGGAGGGGCCTCCTTGGGATACCGTTGGTCAGGCATTGTCGGCTGGCGGTCCCCAGGGCTAGGGCCTTCTCCGTTGGAGCGCCCGCCCTTTGGAATCAGCTCCCTGTGAAGCTCCGTTTGGCCCCTGATCTCCGCTCCTTCCGCCGGGACCTGAAAACCTGGTTGTTTCAACAGGCCAGCCTGGAATGACCCGGGTGGGGTTTTAGGGTTATTTAATTTGTTTTAATGTATTTTAATGTATTTGACTTGTCTTATTTAATTGATTTTTTATTGTAAATTTGGTTCTGTTTTAATGTTCTCTGCCCTGAGTCCTTAGGGAGAAGGGCGGCATACAAGTTGAATAAATTATTATTATTATTATTTATTATTATTATTGATTTCTGGATAATAATGAAAATAACTTAGGTTTATGATCTTTTGGGTGGACTATTGGTAGAATGAACAGTAGAGCGCCAGATTGCAAGTATATCTTTGTCTTTTTAGATATCTAGGATGTAAAAAAAAATAGGCCAAAGCACACCCACAAGACATATTAATGTATGCCAGTTAGTAATAAGAGTAGGCGTTGCTCTCTATTAAAGTGTTCTTTCAATGAATGAATAAATCTACCTTTAGGTGATCCAAGAAACATCCTTCAGCAGGGCATAATGTTGACAGATGTAATGTTAACTTCTAAATTATTAGAATATCAGTTATGAATCTATAATAATGAAAAAACTTGCCTTGAATATTTTGTAAATGAACTCCTGGCACCACTCTGACTTGAAGAATGTGAGTGTGGTACTTCAAAAGATTTTGAGGGCATCACATTGAAGAAGACAAGTTTCAAAGTCACTGCTTTGAATAGCACTGGTGTGTGAAATTCCGACGAATATGAAAAGTAGTGTTGCTTTTTCTTTGCAGTGCCTCCAAAGCCATTACATCTGCAGAATTCACAGTCATCCATTACCCACCAAACCCCTAAGTCTAAAGCTTTGTGTACCACGAAGCCAAGAATGGAGGAAATTACACCTATCTCTTCTTGTGTCTCGAAAGAAAAATCTAGTAAAGTGTCTGATCTCATCAGTCATTTTGAAGGAGGCAGGTAAACACATTTCATTTTATTCAAAGGTTGCAGATTGAAATGAGCATATGTGATGATAATAAATGAAGAGGAAGACCATGTTCCATTTTTTATGGCGAGTACAGACAGTTACTATGGTTGATTTATTAAATTGCACAATTTGAATGATGATAATGATGCATTATTGATTGGGCCGGATCAATTTTAGCCAGAAATGAAAACCAATATTATCACGGCACACAGGAGTGTGTGTGCTTACATACAATGATCAGAACTTAAGCAGAGTTGATAACTGATCTCTTTTTAAAGCTGCCTTCAGCAGGGATTAATTTTAGGGAGTGATACATGAAGAGTGAGTAAATGTAGGAAATAGAGAAGATCACCCAATTTATTTCTTTTTATAACCGCCTACATTTCCCCTCTTACTCATTATCACATCTCTTTTTTACTTTCTCTCCCCCTCAATGTGCAGCAGGCTGGGACAGATTTTACTTGGATAGAAATCTGAATTAATTGCTATTAGTAGACTTATGCAATGAGGATGAGGGTCATATGAGGCCCCAGGCCTGCTCATGATTTCTAGCCTGGGCTTAGGTCAAGCTGTGTTCATGCAGACTTTTGATAACAGAAAGATGAAAAGCTCAGTTAATTTTAGTAATGTTACCAAATTAGTATAATGTTGCTGGAAATCTCCTTTTCCCCTGTTAACATTTTCAATATAAAGCAAAGTCATGATTATTCACTTAAAAGAACTTGGGGTTTCGTTTGTGGTTTTAGAATTTGTTGTCTTTTATTTTTCAAGAGTTCTTGTCCGTTTCAAACATCAAGCTAATACTTAATACTACTGCAATTGAGTCCACAATTTATGTTGCTAAGTGAGAAATTTGTAAAGTGAGTTTTGCCCCATTTTACGACTTTTCTTGCCACATTTGTTAAGTGAATCACTGCAGGTGTTAAATTAGTAACACGGTTGTTAAGTGAATCTGGCATCCCCATTGAATTTGCTTGTCAGAAGGTCACAAAAGGGGATCACGTGACCCCGGAACGTTTTAATCATCATAAATATGAGTCAGTTGTCAAACATCCGAATACAAATCACATGACCATGGGGATCCTGCAACAGTCATAAGTGTAAGGCATCCAGAAAGTATCCATGATGTGAAAAATGGTCCTAAGTCATTTTTTCAGTGCCGTTGTAAACTTCGAATGGCCACTAAACGAACTGTTATAAGTCAAGGACTACCTGTATTGGTTGTTTGCACCCTAGCCATTTGCTGTTTTTAAGATTTCCATTCCAACAAGTTGCTGACATCCGTGCTTTTCTCATAAGTCATGATTACATTGTTCCTCTTATTCGTTCTGGAATGTAATTTTTTTCTTCTGTCCAATTCAGGAAAAAGAATCTGGTCATAATGAGATTCTTACTTCAGAAATCATATTTAATAGTATCATCTACAGTAGCAGAATTCTATTAGTACTGTGTTTGTCTTTCTTTGTTCCTTTCCAAGCTTAGAACTTGTGTCTTTCTAAGGAGAAACATCCTCTTTATAGCAATCCAAGAAGAAGTTGGATAAAATCTTTCCCTGAATGAGATAAGTCTTGACAAGAATAGGTCAAATAATTATTCTCCAAATAAATACTACAGAGTTAATTTACTAATATCAGATGTTCTTTGTATGGACGTGGCTTTCTTGATATCCTAAAAGTGGACAAAGTCTTGGTAGCAAATGGTCCACCTGCTTCATGTAATATCTCTGCTTCTTCTTGAGTGAAGCATCCTACTGCTTATATTATATAGATTTACCATCTCTCTTATCCAAACTTGTAGTTGCCATCTTATTATAGAAAGACACGATGTAGGTTCTATAGTTCCAACTTAAATGTTTTTATAGGAAGTTCATAATGTGCATTAAATGATAAAATATTAGACCTTTATGCATAAATTTGGGGCCTTCGTGTTGGTTAGCTTCATTCCAGAACAAAAATGTGTTGTCTTTTCATTCTAGAATTTTTTTCCTTGGTTTGTGGGTCTTATCTGCTGTGTGACCTAAGATGCAGGTGACTGGGAAATAGAAGATAAGGAGTCCTCATGTAAATGAGCTGGCAGTTGCAGTTTAACCATTTTTAATAAAGGTAATAAAAGGGCACCATTGCAATAGGGAATTGGGGGTGATTGAACTCCATTAAATATTTGGAATCTGGTGAAGTAAATTAGTCCAGCTGTTGAGCCCAGTAAAATTATCCTAGGGAGAAGCAAAGATAGATGGTATACATGGTAGAGGAACATCTGGCAGGAGGGAATGGTTACTTTGAGCAAAGTGATAAATAGCACTGGTAAATTGGAGTAGTGTAGAAAGAGGGACCACTAGATATACTCAACACCACCTCACACTGCATTTTGGGTGATATGCAGATCAGCATGCTAAGGTTAAAATAGGGCTTTAAACATACAGTCATGTTGTCAGAGCTGTTGTGATTTCTTTTAAATCTCCTTTTGTTCTAGTTACCTGCAAAGATAGATGACTATTGTGAGGTTGTGCTGCTGAGAGAAGAGTAGAAGAGACAGCAACTGTTGATGCTTGGCAGATTGTATGTGAGAGCTAGATTGGAAACCAATTGCTTTTGCCTCCTGTCTTTTTCATAGTGAGCAAAATTAATGAGGATTAAGCCAAAGTTACAACTTGGCTCATACATCATGCTAAATGCTTGGCTTTGTTTTGGCCAGGGTTACTGTATTACATCTGGACTGAAAAAATATCTAGGTTACTATTGGAAGGCAGCAAAAAATTAGAATTTTTTACAAGTTTTTTTTAAAGCTTTGCATGGTCATCATGATTTTTCCAATGCAGATAAAGGTAAAGATAATGGTTCCCCTCACACATACGTGCTAGGCGTTTCCGGCTCTAGGGGACGGTGCTCATCTCCGTTACAAAGCTGATGAGCCAGCACTGTCCGAAGACTTCTCCGTAGTCATGTGGCTGGCATGACTAAATGCCGAAGGCGCACAGAATGCTGTTACCTTCCCACCAAAGTGGTCCCTACTGTGTTTCCCCGAAAATAAGACACTGTCTTATATTTTTTTTGGCTCCCAAAAACACACTAGGTCTTATTTTCGGGGTAGGTTTCATATATTTATGGTGCCAAATAGTGGGTGTGAGTGTGTAGGGGGGGTGTTTCGTGGGTGCATGGTTGCTCCCTGAAAAGTCTTCCTGGAACTGGAGATTTACACTAGGTCTTATTTTCGGGGTAGGTCTTATATTAGGGCAGGTTTAGAAAATAGTGCTAGGTCTTACTTTCGGGGTAGGTCTTATTTTCGGGGAAACACAGTATTTGTCTACTTGCATTTTTACATGCTTTCGAACTGCTGGGTTGGCAGAAGCTGGGACAAGTAACAGGAACTCACTCTGTTACACGGCGCTAGAGATTTGAACTGCTGAACTGCTGACCTTTCTGATCTCAGTGTCTTAGCCACTGAGCCACCGCGTCCCTTTGGGGAACAGATATGGTAGCCCTATTTTTGGCTCAGCAAGTGTGAACTTAAAGTGTGGGTTACAAGCAATGGCTTAGTACATTGTATGAAGCTAGCAAAAACACATCATAGCCCAAACATAGACCTGTTGTTAAAACAATGATTATGTGGTTGCCCTCTTATTATGGAAATGCCCTTAGAAGCCACATTGGCACCACACTGTCTTCAGGAAGATGGAAAAGTAGGTTTTTGCTGGTATCTGGGATCTGAGAGTTTTATAATTGTTGTTTCTTCCCTTGTTTTGTTTTGGAATTTGATGGGATTGTTTCATGGATTTTTAAATGTCTGGATATAAATCATGGTTGTCCAACCTTATTGGCTTGCCTGGGCCGGGTTGAATGAAGAGGAATTATCTTGGGCTGTATACTATATTAACTATATAATATAGTAAATGTATCAAAATAACAAACTTCCTTTATGTTTTATATTTTTATTATCTTGTGGATCTGCATTACTAACTGTCCAGGGCCATATGTAGCCCATCGGCTATGGATTGGACATGCCTAATATAAATATTGTAATAAATGAATAAATAAGTTGGAATTTGTAATCCATAAATCATGGCTTTTTCCACAATAGACCATAGTTTGATCAACTTGATAATTACACAGATAATAATTATAATCTGTTTTAGCATTAGTATAAACAATGCTGCAGTAAACAATGCTGGTTAAATGAACAAGTAGCCCAACTCTCTGTAAGAGTTTCCTGTATTTGTTTGCATGCTTACAGTGTGGTGCATTTCAGATACAAATACAGCATAAAAAATATTATATTTGGGGGAAAGAATTAAAATATATAAAATCAGTGCCAGTAGTATGTGAACTGAATAGCTTCATTTAACACCAATATTAGTTACCATAGTTTTTTTTTAAATAGGCAAGGGGTGTGTACATATGTCTGCACAAAGAGTAGAAATATACCCAGATTGCATTTTTTCTGATTTCTTTTTCTATGTAAAAGGAATGTAATTATTAGACTTTTTGTTTAATCATTTATGCTGTTTGTTATGGTGATGGAATTGTGTATTGACTGGAACAAGAATCTGCATAAATCTGCAATTTAGTTGTTGCCTGATGCTTTCCAAAAGTTCGGGAGGGCAGGTCTGGAAAATTACTGCAAAGACCTTAGATGAGCAAATATTATACCTCTCCTTAGAAAAGCAATTGTTGATTGGGGCGGGGGAGGAGACACTATTTTAAAGAAAAACTTATGTACATTTATTTGATTTATTAGAGTTAACCTTCTTTTGATCAAGAGCTCAAACTAATCTACATAGGGTTCCCCTCTTTTCTTCTATAAGCAATCTGTTTCACAGATGAGAGAACAAGACTTTCCTCGCAGTTTCAGTATGAGTCTACCCTACCTTTATACTTCTGTCTTTCTATTAAACATACACAGAGATTAACCTTTTGGTTTTCTTTAATCTGCTGCTGGGAAAAAAGGCCAGAAAATTGTGCTGCTTTAGTCTGGCAACTTGGATGGATGGATATGATAGATAGATAGATTATAGATGATAGATAGACAGATAGACAGATAGATAGATGCATAGATAGATAGATGTTAGATAGATAGCAATAGCAATAGCAATAGCTTAGATTTTATATACCGCTTTATAGAGCTTTATAGCCCTCTAAGCGGTTTATCTAAGACAGACAGACAGAATAGACAGATATGCAGACAAATAACTTTCAGAGAAGGCCAGGCTAGGCTTTCCTCACTTCAATCTAATCAACAATCTCAATCCTTATCTCCTTATCAATGTTTAATAAGATTTCTGTTGTGAGTGAATCTCACAGTTGCTTTTTACTCTGGAGTCCTTGGTGCTCTCTGAGCTTGGTTGTTTGCTTGCAGATGTTTCATTACCTAATTAGATAACTTCATCAGTGCAAGTCAGTATGGAATTGCTTCGTGTTTTATATACAGTAGCTTGCTCTGTCACTATTGGAGAGGTGTGATTTTCTCCTGGATGGTTCCCTGACTAGTCTATTGTTTTAGTTTTTATACTAATTTTGCATATATGTTTACACATCAGGATTCAGTTTCTGTATTTTATTCTTTTTTAGCACATCCTTTTCCAATGAGCTGAAAAAAGAGTCCTCCGTTTTAAATGTTGGTAAACCTCAAGGAAAGTATGGACCGGTGCCATCACCTCAGCCAAAATTCCTCACCCAGCATCCCCTACACGAGCAGGGAAACAGTAGAGATTGGTCTCAGGATGTACAGAATCACACAGCCAATGGCATAATAGCACAGAATCAGTGGGACTGCCAAGACAAGAGGTCTGCCCACCGTGCCTGCAGGAGCATTCAAAATGACTGTGATGCAGGGGATAGCAGTTTGGTAAATGGAGAAAGAGGAAATACTACTACGGACTCATTGCCAACCACAGCAGCTTGCAAGGGGCAGAAGATCAAGAGCCATCACTGGGCTCCAGGTGCAAATTCATTCCCATCTGTAAAAGAAGCTGGAGAGATGATTGCCAGTAAGGAAGAGAAGCGGGTTGAGCCAACCAGTCAGCGAGACCCTAGCACAGAGACAAAGGTAAGAGGTCTGGCTTATGCAGAAAAGTGATTTACGCTTAACAGTATTTTGTAAAGAAGTTTCTGATTATCACAAGAACTGTTTTGGTACAGGTTCGGCACATATTCATAGGCATGTAGAAATTTGATATGACTTATTAGATTGCATTAGATTGGAGAGCCTTTTGAAATGGGGAGCCTTTACCGATAATCATTTCCTACCAACCACTTGTTCAAAGTTCAAATTTGTAATGGTGCTGAAAAAAGAGACTTACCATTGGTTTTTGAAGTGGCATCCAGTATTCACATGATGCTGATTCAAACACTTGACAATTTATGACAATCACAGCCTCCCATGGTTTATTATTTTATTTTATATTTTGTTTTATTTTATTATTTTTATATTTTATTTTTTTATTTTTGCACAGTTTTATTTTTTATGATTATAAGGATTATCCTGAGGGAAGATGGCAGCCAATAAATTTTATAAATAAATAAAATAAAATTTGTGACACTTCACAGTCAGCTTCTGACAAGAAAAAGTCGGCAGGAAAACCAGCAGGAGATTGGAAGTTATGGTCACTTGATGTTGCGTTTAACAAACCATGGTGATTTGCTTAAAGACTGCAGCTGGAACTATTATAAGTCGGTGCAGTCACATGGCATTTCACTTAATGACCATGCTGCTTAGCAACAGAGTTGTCATTCCCAATTGCAGTCAGTAAGTGAGAGCTAGCTGTATTTCATGATGTAAGTCTAGGTATTAGGGCCTTTCCAGACTGGGGAGCTACTCCTGGATCATTACCGAACCTCTTTATGGGACACCCAATTTTCAATTTTTCAAAATACTGAACTACTCCTCCTTTGAAGCAGGCGGCATCCCATTGGCTGAGGCTCTCCCAGTGCCCACCTCTCTGTTGATGTCCTTTACTTTTCTTGTGAATAGATACAAGACATTCAGCCAAGCAAGTCAAATGCAGAATGCAATACTTGCTGGCTTGAAGGCTATTGTTGACTTCTTCTTGTAGGTGAGCAGCAGAAAGCAAATGTCATCTCTGGCTCCACAGTGGCTGTGGTCAATAAAATTGTGGGTTTTTGTGAGAATGGCTCTGAGGGTTTGGGGACTGTGTGAAATTGCCCACTTGTTTCTCTGTCTGCGTAGGAGTGCACTTTCCATTCAACAGGGGATGCACTCTGGAGTAAGTGCCGTTCCTGTGAAACTGGGAGGAGTGATACACTTCATATCACCTTTAGACTAGATATTAAAGCAGTTTGTTATGAAGTTCCCTTCTCAATTGGAGTGGGCATTCTTGCTCAATTTAAAAACCTCTCTTGACTTCTCTAAATGACCAGAACAGTTCTTTTGCCTTTCTGAAGGTATTAATATTAGTGCTAATTCTGAGTGCAAACCAACACAGGAAAGTGGACCAAACAAATGAATTATTATTTGATAATAATATCCAGGAAAAAGCAACTATTGGGTGCTGATACAATGACACGTAAGAAAGTGATGGTGGATATCTAAAGAAGGTATCAGCTTGGCCTGATCTTCTTGCCATCTGAATCTCTGAATTAATGTTAAAGCATGCATCTTTTGATGGCAATTAACACAGGTAGTCCTCGATTCACAACAGTTCACTTAGTGATCATTTGAAGTTACAATGGCACTGAAAAAAGTGACTTACAACCAATTTTCACACTTATGACTGTTGCTTGACAACTGCTTCATATTTATGATTGTTGCAGTGCCCTGGGGTCATGTGATCTCCTTTTGTGGCCTTCTGATAAGCAAAGTCAATGTGGAAGCCAGATTCACCTAACAACTGTGTTATAAAAAGTCATAAAATAGGACAAAACACACTTAATTAATGTCTCATTTAACAACATAAATTTTGGGTTCAATTGTGATCGTAAGTCAAAGACTACCTGTATCATGTCCTATGAGAAATGTTTTTTGACAATTCATTCCATGGTTCTGCCATAATGGCAGGTATATTTAGGCTAGAAATAAGCTCTTCATGTGGGAATGAACACAACTTGGAAAAATAGCTTCATCAAGGTAGGTGTAAAATGGAAAAGATGTGTAAGAAGAAGTCAAAAATTGGGGGGGGGAACCCCAACCCAATAAAAATAGTGCATTCTGCAATACAATAAACAAAACCAAGGATTCATGAATGTATTTATTCCATCCTGATTTCAACTGTAATTTAGAAGCAATCAGATATGGTTTGCCTTTGTGGAATTTAGAATTAGGGTCCGAGTTTTTAATCGTAGCCAGCATTCTTGAGTACATTCCTATTTGCATGCAGTTCAAATAGAGTTTGAACTGGGTGAAGTTCTACTTTATTATTTATTTATTTTATTTATATTTATATTTTATTTTTTTTATTTTATTATGAGACTTCTAAGCCGCCCTATCTCCCGAAGGACTCAGGGCAGCTTACATTAAAAGAAGAATACAAAAATTACAAAAATTAAAACCGAATTAAATTAAGTAGGAACTCTCATAAGCTCAAAACAAAACTAACAACTAAAAATCCCCATCCCTCCATCAGTCCGGGTAGGCGAGCTGGAAAAGCCAAATCTTTAGGTCATAGCAGAAAGATCTAAGATCAGGGGCCACCCATAGCTCCAGGGGAAGTTGATTCCAGGGGGTGGGTGCTCCCACAGAGAAGGCCCTACCCCTAGGGGCCGCCAGCCGACATTGCCTGGCCGACAGCACCCCAAGGAGGCCCTGCCTATGGGCGCACACAGGACATTGGGAAGCCGTTGCTGGCCGCAGGGCTCCCTGCAAATACCCTGGTCCTAAGCCATGAAGGGCTTTATAGGTCAATACCAGCACCTTGAATCTCACCCGGAGGGCAACCGGTAACCAGTGCAGCTCGCGTAAAAGAGGTGTGGCATGGGAGTATTGGGACCCTCCCAGCACAACCCGCGCCGCTGCATTCTGGACAAGTTGAAGCCTCTGGATGGTCTTCAAGGACAGCCCCATGTAGAGAGTATTACAGTAGTCCAGACGGGAGGTGACGAGCGTGTGAGTGACTGTATGCAAGGCATCCCGGTCCAGGTAGGGGCGCAACTGTCTCACCAGACAAAGCTGGGCAAATGCCCCCCTGGCCACAGCTCCCACCTGCTCCTCCAAACTGAGCTGTGAGTCCAGGAGGACACCCAAGTTGCGGGCCCTATCTATGGGGGTAATATCTCTCCCCCCATAGCCAAAGATGGAATGTCCTGGACAACTCGAGATGCTGGTACATACAGCCACTCGGTCTTAGTCAGGTTGAGCTGGAGCCTGTTCCTCCCCATCCAGATCTGCACCGCTTCCAGGCACCTGGACATCATGTTGAGGGCGTCACTGGGTTGGTTTGGGGTGGAGATGAAAAGCTGGGTATCATCAGCATACTGATGATACCTCACCCCAAAACCACGGATGATCTCACCCAGCGGTTTCATATAGATGTTGAAAAGGAGGGGCGAGAGCACCGATCCCTGAGGCATCCCACAAAGGAGGGGCCTCTGGCCAATCTCTGCCCCCCTGCCAACACCACTTGCGTGCAGCCCGAGAGGTAGGAGGAGAACCACTGTAAAACGGTGCCCCCACTCCCAAACCCTTGAGATGCCGCAGCAGGATACCATGGTCGATGGTATCGAAAGCCACTGAGAGATCTAAAAGGACCAGGACAGAGGAATAACCCCTATCCCGTGCCCTCCAGAGATCATCCACCAGAGTGACCAACGCCGTCTCTGTGCTGTACCTGGGCCTGAAACCCGATTAGTACGGATCAAGATAATCAGTCTCCTCCAGGATCACCGGGAGCTGTTGTGCCACCATGCTGTCAACAACCTTTGCCACAAAGCAAAGGTTGGAAACAGGACGAAAGTTGTTCAAAATAGCTGGGTCCAAGGCAGGCTTCTTGAGGAGGGGCCTCACCACCGCCTCTTTCAAGGCGGAAGGGAAGACTCCCTCACTCAAAGATGTGTTAACCACTGCCTGGAACCAGCCTCGCATCACTTTCCTGGCGTCACTTTCCTGGCATAAACCAGCCAGGAAGGACACGGGTCCAGTAAACACGTGGCAGCACTTAGCTTCCCCATGATCCTGTCCACCTCATCAGGAGTCACAGAATCAAACTCTTCCCAGATGGAATCACCAAGACCCGTTGCTACATATTTGTACATTGTGACTCAAGGCGGCTTATAGGAGTTTAAAAACACACACACACACACACACACACACACACACACACACACGTCTTTGGTCATTCGGGTTTTCTCCCGCATAAAATTGGAAGTATCTGGGCAACGTTTCGACGAAATCTCATCCGTCATCTTCAGGCTGGAGTCTTCAGCTTCATTTTTCTGGGAGAAGTGTGTGATAGTGGCTGTTTTTTCCTTTTTAAACTGCCAGAGGGGGTGTGTTTTTTGGGTGGAAGCTTGGCTGTGTTCTGATTGGGTGGAGGTGTGTTCTGATTGGGTGGAGGCTTGGCTGTGTTCTGATTGGGTGGAGATGTGCTCTGATTGGGTGGGGGCTTAGCTGTGCTCTGAATGGGTGGGGGTGTGTTTTGAGTGGGTGGGCTGGCCTCAGCTGCCAGCCTCAGACTTGAACTGGTGAGTCATGCTGCTTTTGTTTGGCTCTGTGTTTGTGGTCGTGCCATGTTTTCATAGTGGGTGTCAGTTTGCTTCTTGTGTGGATTGGAGGGGTTTAAAGTGGCTAATGTTGCAGCTGTAGTTTGGTTTTTGTTTTATGGTCATGTATCGTCATCGGTGTGGTTTCGGACTTGCTTTTTGAATGGCTGTTTGGTGGTGACTTCATGTGATGTTATCATGAGTTTGGGTCTGGTGTCATACTTGGTGGTTGGGACTCGTTTGTCAATTAGGGTGGGTTTCCAAATGGCAGGTAGGCGAGAGGTATCTTCTCGTTTATTCATGCTGTGGGGGTGTTTTTCTATCTCGATGGCTTCTCTGATTATTCTGTTGTTAAAGTGTTCAATTTTGGCGATAGTTCTGGTTTTTTTAAAATCAATTTCGTGTCCAGTGGCTTTAAAGTGTTGGACTAGGGATGAAGTTTGTTCTCCTTTTCTGACTGAGTTCTTGTGTTCTTCAATGCATGCATTTATTCTTCTGTTGGTTTGTCTGATGTATATGGTGGGGCAGGTGGTGCATGGGATTTCATATACTCCTTGGTTTTCTAACTCAATCAATGTATTTGGGGTTTCTTAGGATGGTGGATATTTTTCTGTCTGTGCAGAATGTTGTCTTGATATTGTGTTTGTGGGGGATCTTGCTGATTTTGTCATCGCAAACCTCTACATGGAACACTTTGAAACCCTCGCTCTAGAAAAATCCAACCACAAACCCAAACTCTGGCTCAGATACGTAGATGACACCTTCATAATCTGGCCACACTGCAAAGAAAAACTGGACCACTTCCTCACACACCTCAACAGCCTACAGTTTATTTATTTATAATTGGACTTGTATGCCGCCCCCTCTCCGCAAGGACTTGGGGCGGCTCACAACTAAAACACAACAACAATAAATATTTAAAAAAGAATTAAATCTAACAAGCCCAATCAATAAAAGCAATTAAAAATAAATTTAACCCCCCCCAGGAGGTCAGTCCAGCCCAGCCTGTTCAAACAACCAGGTCTTCAGATTGCGGCGGAAGGAGCGAAGATCAGGAGCCAAACGGAGCTCCAAAGAGAGTTGATTCCACAAGGCGGGGGGCGCAACAGAGTAGGCCCTTCCCCGAGGCACCGCCAGCCGACATTGTCTAGCCGATGGCACCCCGAGGAGTCCCCGTCTGTGTGCACGCACAGGGCGATTGGTATTTGATATTGGCAGGAGACGCTCCCGCAAGTACCCCGGACTCAAATCATAAAGGACTTTGAATGTTAATACCAACACCTTGAATCTCACCCGGAGGGCAACCGGTAACCAATGCAGCTCGCACGGGAGGGGTGTAACATGGGAGTATCGGGAAACTCCCATCACAACCCGCGCAGCCGCATTCTGCACCAGCTGAAACCTCCGGATGGTATGCAAGGGCAGTCCTAGATAGAGAGCGTTGCAGTAGTCAAGTTGGGACATCACAAGTGCATGAGTGATTGTGCGAAGGGCATCTTGGTCCAGATATGGGCGCAGCTGGCGAACCAGTCGAACCTGTGCAAAAGCCTCCCTGGTCATGGCCCCCACCTGCTCCTCCAAACTAAGCCGGGAGTCCAGGAGGACTCCCAGGTTCTGAGCCCTGTCCACAGGGGGCAACACCTCTCCCCCTATGACCAAAGATGGAATCAATTGACTGGGCTGAGATGCCTGTACGCACAACCACTCAGTCTTGGCCAGATTGAGCTGTAGTCCGTTCCTGCCCGTCCAGATCCATACTGCATCCAGACACCGGGTCATCACGGAGAGGGCATCACTGATTTGGCTTGGGGTGGAGATATACAACTGGGTATCATCAGCTTACTGGTGATACCTCACCCCAAAGCCACGAATGATCTCGACCAGCGGCTTCATATAGATGTTGAACAGGAGGGGAGAGAGGACTGACCCCTGAGGAACCCCACAAGTGAGTGCCCTCGGGGCCGACCTCTGCCCTCCTGCCAACACCCGATTGCCCCGAGAGGTAGGAGGAGAACCACTGCAAAACAGTACCCCCCACTCCCAACCCCCCGAGGCGCCACAATAAGATACCATGGTCGATGGTATCGAAAGCCGCTGAGAGATCTAATAGGACTAGGACAGAGGAAAATCCCCTGTCCCGTGCCCTCCAGAGATCATCCATCAGTGCGACCAATGCCGGAAGCCCGACTGATACGGATCTAGATAGTCCGCTTCCTCCAGGAAAAGCGGAAACTGCTGAGCCACCACACTCTCAACAACCTTTGCCAAAAAGTGAAGGTTGGAGACTGGACAAAAGTTGATTAAAATGGCTGGGTCCAGAGCAGGCTTCTTCAGGAGGGGTCTCACCACTGCCTCTTTCAAGGCAGCAGGAAAAGACCCCTCCCTCAGTGAGGCATTAACAACTGCCCGGAGCCAGCCGCACGTGGTCTCCCTGGAGGCATACACCATCCAGGAAGGACATAGGTCCAATAAACATGTGGTAGAACTCAGTCGTCGCATAATCCTGTCCACTTCATCCTCAGAAACAGGATCAAACTCAGCCCAGATGACATCGGCCAGACTCTCTGTAACTCCCTCCTCAGACCACTGCAAATGAGAGTTCAACCCCTCCTGGATCCGAGCGATTTTATCCGACAGATATTGTCCAAATTCCTCAGCCCTACCCTGCAGAGGGTCCACCTCCACCTCCTGATGTAAAAGGGAGCATGTGACCCTGAACAGGGCAGCTAGGCGATTATCTGCGGATGCTATGAGGGCGGAGAGGTAAACCCTCCTTGCCGCCCTCAGAGCTCCCAGGTAAGTCCTAATATAGGCTCTTAACTGGGTTCGGTCAGATTCGGAACAGGTCGACCTCCATCTGCTCTCTAAACCCCTCCTACGCCGCTTCATCTCCCGGAGCTCCTCTGTAAACCAGGGAGCCACCCGGGATCTGCGGCAAGTGAGGGGACATAAGGGGACAACCCAGTTGAGGGCCTCCGCGGCAGCCTGTTGCCATGCAGCCGCCAGCACCTCGGCCAAGCTGTGGACAAGGGAAGCGGGCAGAAATCCCAGCTCTGCCTGGAACCTCTCTGGGTCCATCAGGCGTCTGGGGCGGAACCATTTCAGCGGTTCCTCATCCCAGCGGCGTGGGGCGGCCTGTTGGAAGACCAGCCATAGGAGATAGTGATCTGACCATGCAACGGGTTGGACATTAACACTGCCAGCCCCCAGATCACTACGCCACTGCTCCGAGACAAAAATAAGGTCAAGCGTGTTGCTCTCCTCGTGCGTGGGACCCTGTATTATCTGGATCAGGCCCATAGCCACCATGGAAGCCATGAACTCCTGGGTCAAACCCGACACCCCCAGGGAGGGCAAGTTGAAGTCACCCAAGACCAAAAGGTCTGGGAACTCCACCGCCACTCCCGAGAGGGTATCGAGGAACCCAGGCAGGGCTGCTGCCTCACAGCTGGAGGAAAGGTATGCAAGCAGCAGGCCCAGCCAGGCCCCAAATGCAGGAGGAGGGCCTCACACCCACCTGTCTGCGGAACAGAGACCTCCCTTGGAATCAAGGACTCCCGAATAACAACAGCCACCCCACCACCCTACCCTGGGCTCTAGGCTGATGCAAAACCCGAAAACCTGGGGGGCATAAATCAACCAGAGGAACTCCACCCTCCGGCCCCAACCAGGTTTCAGTGATGCAGGCCAGGTCCGCGGCCTCCTCCTCGATCACTTCCTGGAGGTGGGATGCCTTATTAGCCACGGACCTGACATTAAATACACCAGCCAGAGCCCAGGGGCTCCAGGTCCCGTATCCCCAGGGGAGTGGGCAGAGGCATGGGGGTCGGAGCGCGCCACAGCTCACAAACAGCGGCAGCGCGCTCCCTGTTCATGATACGGCCCCCTTCCTCTCCATCCCCTGCCAAATCCAATCACCCTGGGAATCATTCCTGCCTTGCTTTCCAGCGCCCTGAAGACCCCTCTCCCCCCTCCCCCACACCATGATCCACAACCAGGCTGGACTGAGCTCCCACTAATCCGGGCGGTGATTCAGCAAATACCCGCCCAGACCCCCTGAACCCCTTAAAAATCTAATTAAAAAATTTAACAAAGAGGTCTTGGCACCCCTCTTTCCCTTTTGCCCCAGACCCCCACCCCTATCCATGCGATGTCACCTCTTGGGATTCCAAAATCCGTCATCGAGGTAGGCCGATGGAAGTCCAGCAGGCCATATCCTGGACAGAGGGGAGTCCCTTAAGGCCTGCAATTCCGCGGGAAGGTAAGTCCGCATAATAAAAACAGATGGTCCATAATTCGGGGAGAGATGGTATACAAAAGGAAGCTTCCTGATGGAATACACAGTCCAAGTAGGATGTTCCAGCCAATTGAAATTGTCCAAACCCCAGCTGTCCTCTCACGACAACCAGGGGGAGGAGATGGCAAGACCTCCATGGAACAACCACCACGCTCTCACCGTTAGTGAAAATTCCAATGGCTGGGGCCCAGATGGTAAGGCCAGTTGGTACAGCCGGCCAGCCTGCGAGGGGGAGTGCCCCGCCCCCGCTGTCCTCACACCACAGCAGGGTGGGTGCACTCCCCAGATGCTCACCGGCGTCCTCTCACCACGGCAGAGAGCATCCCAGCAGGCCACATCAGAACTGAGAAAGGAGAAGACATTACAAAAAAAAGGGGGGGAAACCCCATCCATTTATCAACCGGCAAATCCCCAAGTCTGGGCAAAGTCCATTCTGGCGGCTCTCACCACGCCGGATGCCATGGGTTGTCAACCTTGGGGCTGCCGGGACACCACTGGAGTTGTTAATAACCACCAGTCCTGGAACCAGCACAGGGAAAAGGCCCAGATAGTAGGCGAAGGGGCGAAGTTGACAAGGTGTCAAAGGCAGGAACAGGGAAGGAAGGTGCAGCAGGTAACCAAAGGTCAGCCACAGCCAGCATAACAGGCGGTGGCCACCCAACAGAGGAAAATTGGCAATAGCCTCCAGGCTTCCAGGTTCTCAGCCCCCAGCGGGTCTCCAGCAGCCTCCAGGCCTCCAGCAGCCTCCAGGCCCCCAGGCCCCGCCTCCAGGCCTCCAAACCATCGAGCCTTCAGCCTCTGCCATCGCCACTAAGTCCTCCTCGGGCGTTGCTCTGCCACCACCATCAACGCCGTCACTGCCCTCACCATGCTCCAACTGCTCTGGTCCCCACCGGGCCCAACGGCCATCGTCGCCATCCTCTCAGCCGGCGCTGGGTCCAGGCGCCGTCTACGACGCCAACGGTGAGGTAAGAACCCCCACCGTTGCATATCGAGGCCGCCGCCACCTTCGCCTGCAGATTCAAGCAGACGCGACCCTGGGTCCAGACACTGTTATAACACAGCGTTGCGTTCACTGGCGCCGGCCTAAAAACCTCAGCCGAACGCCAGGAACCTTCTCCCATCAGCTTCCAGGTCCAGTGGGGTGAAAACAGACCCCCTAGTTGCTCCTCGGGCACTAATCCAAAACGTCCCTGCATGGAGCTCTAACCATGGGCGGCCATCTTCACACGCATGTGCAGATCAAAAGCCGCCATGGAAACAGAAGCTAACAATCAACTTCCCTTCCTTGATGTCTTAGTCTACAAGAAAACCAATGGCTCCCAAGGACACACCATCTACCAGAAGAAAACACACACAAACCACTACTTGAAGCACTCTCACACCACCACCCAGCACAGATCAACTCCATAGCCAAGACACTCATCTCCAGAACAAAATGTCTAGCTGACGAACAACACCTAAAAACTGAACTACACACTCTCACTAACGTACTAACATCCAACAGATTCCAAAGAAACAAGACTACCAACTTAATCCGACAAGAGATACCCACAAAAATCCAAGACAGAGAACAAGAAAATGGCAAAGCCCTCCTCCCATACATAAAAGGGACCACAGACAGAATCAGCAAGATCCTCCATATATATATGCAGGTCTTGGCATGTTTGGGTCTTTTCCTGTGTAAGATTGAGAGTATCTCGTGACGTTTCGATGAGGTCCCACTCGCCACCTTCAGGCTGGTACTTTCGCTTCGTGCTTGTGCGAGCAAAGTGTGATTGGAGCTGCCGTCTCTCTATAAATACTGTTGGGGAAGTATGGTGTGCTGGCTCTGTTGTAAGCGGGTTGGTTGGCTGTATTGTTACTTCTTGACTGGTTGATGGAGTTGATGTTTGCAGATTGGTTGGCTTTTTCGTAAGACCCTGTGTGGCTGAGGTACTGGCTGTGTGTCTCTCAGCCTTTTGTGTTGTAATGACCTGGGTAATGGGCTGTGTGATGACCTTCTGAATTCTATTGTTGTGACATCCTGGGTCTTGTGCTGTAATCTCCTAGGTCGTTGGCTGTGTTGTAACATCCTGAGGTTTTGTGGTGTAACCTCCTGAGTTCTGTGATGTGATGTCCTGAGCGGATGGCTGTGATGTAATGTTCCGGGCTTTGGTTTGGCTCTGAGTTTGAGGTCTGGCTATGTGTTCATGGTGTGTGTCAGTTTGCTTAGTTTGGGGGTTGGAGGGTGTAACAGCTGGTGATGCAGCCGTGGTCTGGTTTCTGGACGGTGGTTGTCTTTTGTCTATGGGATGGGTTTGGGTTTGAGTCTGGTGAGGGAAAGTGGTGGTGGCGTCATGTGTTGTTTTGGGTCCAGTGTTGGTTTTCGTGGCTGGGACTCATTTGTTGATTAGGGTTAGTTTCCAGATGTCTGGTAGGCAGGAAGTATCGTCCCATTTATTCATGTTATGGGGGTGTGTCTCTATTTCGATGGCTTCCCTAAATATTCTCTTGTTGAAGTGTTCAGTATTGGAGATTAATTTGGTTCCCTCAAAATCAATTTCATGTCCTGTGGCTTTAAGGTACTGGAAAAGGGAGGAAGTATTTTCTTCTTTTCTGACTGCATTCATGTGTTCTGCGATGCGTGCATTTATTCTCCTGTTGTTTTGTCTAATGTATGTGGCTGGGCAATTTTTGTGTGGTATTTCATAAACTCCTTGGTTTTCTAGCTGGATCTTGTCCTTGGGGTTTCTTAAGAAGTTGGCTATTTTTTGGTCAGTGCCAAAGGCTGTCCTGATATTATGTTTGTGGAGAATTTTGCTGATTTTATCTGTGGTGCTTTTGATGTAGGGGAGGAGGGCGATACCATTATCCTGTTCTGTGTCTCGGTTTTTTGGGGGGGTCTCCCTTAGGATTAGGTTGGTAATTGTGTTTCTTTGGAATCCATTGGAAATTAATACATTAGTGAGGGTGTGTAATTCTGTTCTCAGGTGGTCTTTGTCGGCTAGGCGTTTGGTTCTGGAGATGAGGGTCTTGGCTATGGAGTTGATCTGTGCAGGGTGGTGATGGGATTGTGCACTTAAGTAGTGGTTGGTGTGTGTTTTCTTCCAGTAGGTGGTGTGTCCTAGGGAGCCATTGGGTTTTTTGTAAATTAGGACTTCCAGGAAGGGAAGTTGGTTGTTGGCTTCTGTTTCCATGGTGAATTGTATTTTGGGGTGTAGGCTGTTGAGATGTGTGAGGAAGTTGTCCAGTTTTTCTTTCCTGTGTGGCCAAATTATGAAAGTGTCATCTACATATCTAAGCCAGAGTTTGGGTTTGTGTTCGGATTTGTCTAGAGCATTGGTTTCAAAGTGTTCCATGTATAGGTTAGCGATGACAGGTGAGAGGGGTGATCCATAGGTGCTCCTTCTATCTGTTTGTATCTTTGTCCATTGTGGATGAAGTATGTGTTGGTTAGGCAGTGGTTGGTCAGATCTAGGATGTGCTAAGGGGGTTGTATTTGTTTTGGATAGCTGTCAAGGCTTCTTTAATAGGTACTTGGGTGAAGAGGGATATGACATAGAAGCTCACAAGTAGGTCACTGGGTTGTAGGTTTTATTTCTTTATTGTTTCTATGAAGTGGAAAGAGTTTCTTATGTGTGAGGTGATGGATTCTGTGTAGGGCTGGAGTTGTTTGGCGAGAAATTTGGCAAGGTTCTGTAGAGGTGAGCCTATGGAGCTGACTATGGGTCTGAGTGGTGTTCCTTCTTTGTGTATCTTGGGGAGGCCATAGAGCTTAGGGCATCTAGATGATTTTTCTCTGGGGATGATTCTTTGTTGGATCTCTTCACTGATGGGTGAGGCTTTTATTTTGGATTTGGTGGTTTTCTCCAGGTAGGTGGTGGGGTCTGTGTTTAGAGGTTTGTAAGCGGGGTCTTGGAGTAGGTTGGATAGTTTGGATTGGTAGTCAGATGTGTTCATCACGACTGTGGCGTTGCCTTTGTCTGCTGGGAAAATGATTATGTTGTTGTCTTTCCTCAAGTTGGTGAGTGCTTTTTGTTCTTCTTTGTGTAAGTTGCTTCTGGGTGGACTACTGGAGCAGAGGATGTTGGTGACTTCAAGTCTGATTTTATTGGCTACATCTGGGTTAATTTTGGTTAGGCTAGCTTCAACTCTGCATATGATGTTTGGTGGGGATGCGTTTGGGGGCGACTGCAAAGTTGAATCCCTTGGAAAGGACATTGGTTTCTGCTATGGTGAAGGTTCTGTCTGATATGTTGTGTACTGTTTGTTTCATGCATTGTTGGGGGTTGGGCTTCTGGCATTTCTCTAGTCTGTGGAGTTAGTTGGTGTGTGTGGGTTTGGGTTTGAGTCCACATGTAATTGGATTATAACATAAAATGTATACTGGCCTAAACAAAGCTGTTTAAGGGAATTCGATTGCATTTGTAACAAAGATTTTCCTTTGGTGGCATAATTTGTGTAAAGATTTTTAGATGGAAAATAAGGTATAATAGAATAACGGATACAGGAGCTGTTTGTTCACTTATTTCCTATTATACAAGTCTCCTGCTCCAAAGCAACCTTTCATTACACATTCCCAGCCAGCTTTTGACAAGCATAGTCAATGGAAGAAGCTGGATTTGCTTAATGATGGTGTGATTCATTTAACAACTTCGATGATTTGCTTAACAGCCATTAAAAAAGCTTGTAAATTAGAATAGAATAGAATTCTTTATTGGCCAAGTGTGATTGGACACACAAGGAATTTGTCTTGGTGCAAATGCTCTCAGTATACATAAAAGAAAAGATACATTCGTCAAGAGTCAAGAATCATAAGGTACAACACTTAATGATAGTCATAGGGTACAATAAGTCAAATCATACTAGGAAACAGTCAATATAAATCGTAAGGATACAAGCGACAAAGTTACAGTCATACAGTCACAAGTGGGAGAGGATGGGTGATAAGGAGTGATGAGAAGATTAGTAATGCAGACTTTGTAATAGTTGAACAGTGTTGAGGGAATTATTTGTTTAGCAGAGTGATGGCTTTTGTGAAAAAAATGTTTTTGTGTCTAGTTTTTCTAGTTTTTCTAGTGTCGTTTTGAGGGAAGGAGTTGAAACAGTTTATGTCCGGGATGAGAGGGGTCTGTAAATATAAAATTGGACACAACTCACTTAACAACTGGCTTGCTGGAAATTCTGTGGTTGTCAGTTGTAAATTGAGGAGCATGTGTATGTGTTTTTTTAACATAAATTACTGTTGGCCAGTGAGTGCAAAGTTGGCTCAGATGCTGTCAAAAGATGGTGGCTCTAGATATGATCAGAACAACCATCATATTCTTATACATATTTATTTATTTATTTATTTATTTTATTGGACTTATATGCCGCCCCATCTCCGAAGACTCGGGCGGCTCACAGTTAAAACATACAAATACAATAAATAATTAAAAAGAAATTAAATCACTATAAGGTCCAATAAAACCGAATTAAAAATTAAAACTGTCCCATGCCCCCGGTAAGGTAATCACAGCCCGACTTGGTCAAATAGCCAGGTCTTCAAATCGCGGCGGAAGGTGCGGAGGTCAGGGGCCAGGCGGAGGTCCAGAGGCAGTTGATTCCATAAGTCGGGGCCGCCACAGAATAGGCTCGCCATCGGGGGACCGCCAGCCGACATTGGCTTGCCGACGGGACCCCGAGGAGCCCCTGCCTGTGTGCCCGTACATATAAGATCTTATTGACAAGACATCGATATGACATTGACAATTTATTACAAGTTATATATTTAAGAAAAAGTTGCAACATTCAAAAGCATTTGGGAAAGTAAGAAATGGATAAAGCTTTCATGCAGTGATGTTAGATGTTACTTAACCTACAATATTAGAATTAAACACAGATACAGACCACTGTAAGTGGTCACAGTTGTTAGAAATGCCTTTGTAATGTGAGTTTATCAGAAATGGAAAAAACAAACAAGCAAAACAGTAAGTTTTTGTTGAATAAATTAATAGTTAGCACTTCTAATGTTAATACTGGCCCGAAAACTCCCTAAACTTTGGTACTGGGGGGAGAGAAATTGCTCCCCTCAGAACGAGTCTGCAACGTGGGAGTCCTTCTGGATCCACAGCTACAATTTGACCACCATCTTATGGCTGTGACCAGAGGGACTTTTGCACAGGTTTGCCTGTTACTCCAGTTGCGACCCTTCCTGGACTGGGGGGCTCTACACATGGTTGCTCATGCCCTTATCACCTCTCGATTGGACTACTGCAATGCGTTCTACATGGGGCTGCCCTTGAAGAGCACTCGGAGACTTCAGCTGGTGCAAAATGCAGCCGCGCGAGTGATCATGGGTGCACCTAGATGTGCCCATATAACATCTATCCTCCGCGAGCTACACTGGTTACCAGTGGTCTTCCGGGTGCAATTCAAGGTGCTAGTGACAACTTTTAAAGCCCTTCATGGCTTAGGAGCGGGATACCTGCGAGACTGCCTTCTGTGACCTTATGCCTCCCAGTGCCCAGTTAGATCTCACAGGGAGGGCTTGCTCTGGATACCGTCGGCCAGGCAATGTCGGCTGGCGCGTCCATGGGCTAGGGCCTTCTCTGTAGCGGCGCCATCCCTTTGGAATATGCTCCCTGTGGAGATTAGAACCATCCCAAATCTACTTGCCTTCCACAAAGCCGTTAAGACCTGGCTTTGTCGGAGGGCATGGCATTGAGACCTTGCTCTTCCCCCGTGTATGTTTTGGATTGGTATGAATGAGTTTTTGTTTTTATATTGTATAGAAATTGCTTTTATCCTTTTGTACATACTCGAGTTCCCCATTGGGGGAAGTGAGGCGGGATATAAATTTAATAAATAAATAAATAAATAAATAAATAAACCACATTAAAAAGCATTTATGCTTTCTTTTTTAAAAAATAGCTTCTTTTGTCATTTTGTTTCTCACAATAAAATAGACCGTGGACTGTTTGTATGCCATTCTGGTTTTTCATATAGTTTCCTGTGCTCAGCTGAGTTCTGAAAAAAATATATAATTGCTTGATGAACACGATAATTGCAAAAAAAAATGTAGGAATTACTTTTACACTATAAGACACACTTCCCCTCCAAAAAAAGTGGGTGGAAATGTCTGTGCATCTTATAGAGCGAATGTTGCTGAAGCCCCACCCACCCACTGGCCCCCACATCCGGCCTCTGCCTTCCAGCAATTTGCCTCCTTGCAGCAAACAGCCTGGTCAGTTTCAGTACAGCCTGATTTAGCACAAGCAGCTGATTGGTGGTTGGATGGCATCTCAGAATACCGCCTATCAGCTGTTCCAGGCTGCGGGGATGGCCGCTGCCACCACCTATCTCTGCCTCGGTGTGCCCCATTTTCAGCCTCTGCATGTCCTGTTTTCAGCCTCCATATGCCCCATTTTCAGCCCGCCGCCTATCGCCATCTTTGCCATTTGCCTGAAACGGGCTGAAAATGGGACATGCGGAGGCCGAAAATGGGGTGCACAGATGCCAAAAACTGGATGCGTGGAGGCTGAAAATGGGGCACGTGGAGGCTAAAAATGGGGCATGCGAAGGAGGCAATATGTGGCGGTGGCAATGGGTGACGGCGATGGGTGGCAGTGATCCCCGCAGCCTGGAACAGCTGATCGGTGATATTCCGGGAGGCTAAATCAAGCTGTGCTGAAGGTGACCAGGCTGTTTGCTGCAAGGAGACAAATTACTGGGAGGCAGAGGCAGATTTTTTTTTCTTGTTTTCCTCCCCAAAAGCTAGGTGCGTCTTATGGTCTGGAGAGTCTTATAATGCAGAAAATACAGTATGTTTTTAAAGCTTTCTTATAAATATAAAATTGCATGCTTTTCCAGGAAACAAATGAAGAGAAATGTTACAAAATTGCAAATGAGCTTTTGCACACTGAAAGAGCTTACGTGAGTAGACTGGCTCTCTTGGATCAGGTAAGTGTTTTTTCCACCTCCTTATTTTTGTGTGTGTGAAGAAATATTTTAATTCTGTATAAGAAGACATTCTTTTGCTTGAGTCACATGCAATACTAATCCATAATATGGTGAAAACCTGGTCTTAGACTTATGTATGAAATAAGTCATGTACAGGAAAGCTTTTTATCTGAACCTGTTTTGAAATTAGCTTGGATTAAAACTAAAGCATATTATGTTTATTTTCTCAAACAATCCCCAAACATCTTCAGTATCACTCTTTGAAATATGCTATGCATTCCACAATCATTTCATTCTTCCATCTTCATAAATGTATTATTTTCTACCAGTGTTTTCCTTTCCTTTAATGTAATAATCCTGGATTATTACATTATTATCAGTAGCTTTTGAAGATCGGCACTCAACTCCAGAGTCAGCAATATAGAACTGCAGGCATTGTGTCAAACCTGTGCCACCAATGTAATTTGCAGGTCTCCTAATTTAAATAATAATTCATTTTTAGTGGAATCTGATGAAACAGCCAAATTGTGAGATATTGAAATTACTGCCAAGATACTGGACAATATTTAATGATTTCTCAAGATATCATTCATGTATATTTGTAAATTTATCCAAGCACATATCCTCGTGGACCATAGATGGGAATTAATGTTTTAGATTACATCTTCCTGTGCCATTCTTTCTCTATCGGAAAGAGAAGAGTTATCGAGAATATTTCCTCCACTGTCCCATTTTCTCTCTCTCAGCAATGGGGTCCATTTTCTTCCTTTGGCAAACGCCAGCCTATGGCTATTGGTCACTCCTAATAACCACAAGAAAATTAAACCACCATTTAATTTTGCAACTAAGAAAGGGAAAATTCACGCTCATCTCCCAGTTGAAATGATGACTAACTACAAAATAATTAAGAATTACTCATATCCCATCAGAATAAAGTTCAATTTAAATTCCACAGTCCAAAAATTGTAAATGTCACACAGCCCACGAGTGTTGATTTTGCTCTCCTGATTCACTAGCCTGTTCTTTTTGTTTACAGTATAACTTTTCTCAGTAACCCAATACTGTATCTGAACATTTTTCATTATGGGAGTCTGTCTTTTGGATTGCCTTCTCACCTTCATTCTTTGCATAATTATTTCCCCCCTTTCTTCGGTCATTAGACCATAAATTGAGTTTTGAATATTTTTTAAAAACTTTGCCTTTTGTGTTGATTTGGATTTTTCTCTCTGATTTGAAATATAAGAAGCACTGCAGAGTTGCCAGTTTTGGAATAGAAATTAGACGCATCTTATTACCTTTAAATTTCTAGTGGTTTATTTTGACTACTGTCTTCTTACTGTAGCTGTTGGCTGCACTAATGAATGCAATTCCTTTCAATTTAATAAGGAGCTGCTTTGCTGTGAAGTGATTTACAAGCTTGGGAGTGGGCAGCCAAAGAAACAGAACAAATTAATAACAAAATAATATGATTATAAAAGCAAGCAGGTACCTAATTAAGAGCCCTGGTAGTGCAGTGGTTAGAATGCAGTATTTCAGGCTAACTTTGCCCACAACCAGGGAGTTCGATCCTGACCAGCTCAGTGTTGACTTAGCCTTCCATCATTCTGAGGTCGGTAAAATGAAGACCCAGATTTTGGGGAAATATAGTGACATTTGTAAACCACTTAGAGAATGCTGTAGTGTAAAGCATTATGGAACGGTAAATAAGTCTAAGTGCTATTGCTATTGATAATTAAAAGAATACCATATTAGAAACTTTTAAATTGAGTATTTGGCTGGCAAGTTCAGATTAGTGCCTGTCATTAATTTGCAATATTTGGACCTGCCTTATCTTTTCATTAACATCTCATGGATAATACAGGATTCTACTTTGTCCCTATGCTTCAGGCCGAATTCTGTATTTTTCCTTCTTTCTATCCTTGTTTCAGGATGCCCATCAATCTTATCTCCTTAATCTGTCATTTTCTCATATTCCTGCATTTCCCATTAAAAGTTTTTGTCTTTTGCCTAATCCTTCATTCTCCAAGTCCTGTCCAAAACTTTTTGCCTTTGACTGATATTCTCATTTCAAATTTCTGACACCTTTGCTGATTTTCTCCAGCTACTTTTACTCACCTGTCTTTCTCTTCAATTGCTTCTTTGCTTGTTTTTAGCCAACCATAGTTTAATGAAGTCTTTTTCAAGCTACACCCTATAGAGCTGCTAGATTTGGGAGATTCTGTGAGTTAACCCTAACATACCAGTTTAGCCTCTTTGAAATTGTTGAAGAGAAAAGGAGGTGACATGGACCCCTGAAGTATGCTTGTGATTTTTTAAAAATTTTCCCTAAACTAAACCCTATATTTTGTCTTTTATAGAGAATGTGTAAGCAAATGGTACTTGCAAGCACATTAAAAAATATTGAGGGCATCTGAGCAAGTTACTCTGTGTTCCTACATTTTGCCCTTTTAAAAAAGCTATAAATTTTATATTATATTTTCCAAAATTCCAAAACATAATATAGAGCAGCTGTGTGGCAACACCCAGTTGACTTTGGCTCATCTTAAAAACCTAATCTTGGGTGGACCTGGCTATACTTGGATGGAAAACTACTAGCAAATCCTTGAGCTTCAGGCTAGACAGGGAAGTTTTTAAAAAAAATCCCAGAAGGCAGCAGTAGCATATCACTTCTGTATTGATTCTAGGAAAACTAGATAGATGTGCCCATAAAATCACCAGGAATCTAAATAGACTGCTAAAAAGGAAATTTTACATCACTGAAATCAGTTTCCTAACTGCAAATCTGTTGGTTTATTAGACCTGAATTGTTTGTTTATTCATGTCAAAAGCATCACAATTATAATAAGGCATACTATTTGACATTAAGGTACAAAATAAAAGGTTTAAAATATGTGTACAAATTAAACATGTTGCCAGAAACTAGCAACACTGTGTTCCAACGCATGGCCATGTACACTGATCAGGACCTAAATTTATAACTTTGTACTCTTTAGTAATATTGGTAGAAAAATACACTCTTAAGGTTTTTGTAAAGATTGAGGTTAAGGTGATATTTTGACATGAAAGTTAACTCTGGTTTACATAAGAATGAGTTTTGAGGTTGCACATTCCATTCCACCACGTTTCTCCTGAGTTAAACAACTACAAAAATAGCTTGAAACTTCCCTTGGCAGAAAAATATGTGGATTCAAATGTAATTGGTTAATGACAATTATTTGAGAAGTGGACTTCATTTTATATAATAAAAAAACTTCATCTTCCATTATAGGTTGGTCACAACAAGTGTCAGCCTTTAGTAGACTATGTTCTTAAAAAGCTAAGCAGAATAAAAGTTACAAATTCCTCCCCCCCCCAAAAAAAAATCCTAAAAGAACATGAAGTCATTTTGTATTATTGCTAAGATTATAATTATACAGCCTCCAAATCCAGATAAAGCATGTTGCTCTTGTTTTATAGTTAGGTTAACTTCTTTTAGCAAGCTGATAGCAAGGCTAACTACAGTCAGGTCTTGTGGTGGTCTGATGAAGGAAACGATAAGGGATCCTGAGGCATTTATTTATCCCTATTTGGCCAGCCAGTAAATCATTACTCATTCAGAATACAGAATAACAGAATTGGAAGAGACCTTGGAGGTTGTCTAGTCCAATCCTCTGCTCAGGCAGGATATCCTAAACCAGGGGTGTCAAACTTGATTTCATTTGAGGTCCGTATTAGGGTTGTGTTTGACCTTGGAGGGGCAGGGGGACATGGCCAGCTGAGCATCGCCAGCTCGACGTCACTCGTGTCAGGGACACCTGTGGTGGCCCCTGTAGGGCTGGGAGATCCACTTATGCTAGTAGTTTGTTTTGCTAGCATTCTACCAGTGAAAATGCAGCTTGGGGTGTGTGTGTGTGTGGTCCCCTGGGCTCCACTTTCAGCTGGGATGGCCTCCTGCAGTGCTCTGCCAGCAAAAATGGAGCTGGGGGGGGAGCTCATGTGGCCCTCGCAAGCTTCATTTTCATTGGCAGAGCGCTGCAGGAGGCCAACCCTGCGAAAAACGGAGCTTGGGAGGGCCAAGCTCTGTTTTCGCTGGGAGAGGCACCACAGGTTGGTCCTTCACTGTTTCCAGGGTGGCCCTGCTCCCCAGATTTAAGCACCCTGCAGGCCAGATCCACCCCACAGGCCTTGAGTTTGATACCCCTGCCCTAAACCATTTCAGGCACTCAGAATTGTGTAATATGATGTGTCCGAGGGCCATGTTAAAGTAAGATGGGCAAGTATATAAATCAAATAACGAAATAAAGTGTAAGTGAAGGTTGCTATGTCAATCTGTTTCTGTGTTCAGTAAAAATGGAATACAAAGAAGCTTCGATGTGATGGCTCATCAGTGTAACATGGGAGTGAATATTTTGACTTAAATGAGCAGCAAATGTGAGGGAAGATGAGTTTTGAAGGAAAGGCAGAAAAAAAGAAGGAAGAAACAGCACATACATCAAAAATCTGCTGGCTCAGAAGATTGCATAGCTTTCCTAGAATAAAGACTGGCATGTTTGAAGGTCATTTCACAATGTGGTACTTCAGATTCACAGCGGAAAAAGGTTCTTTGGATATGTGAATGTAGTATCCGTCAGCAACTTTTTCTATGCAGGATGCAGGTACTTTAAGAAAATGCACAGGGGTGCAACATGGGTGCCCCCATTACTTCAGAAATCCATTTATGTCTTTGCACTGCACAGCTTTGCTTTGCAAAGATATCGTTCTGAAGGGCAAGAATAGGTAGCTAGCTCTGTATTGCCTCATTAAAACAAAGAGAGGTGGATTGTTAAAACATTATTATGGATTACCTGATATACCAATAAACAACAGCGACCTTTTATCTTGTGCTAACGTGAGGGGAGCAGGAATGCATTTATGCGTGTCTCTGTCTTCCATTCTTTGCAGGTTTTTTATTGCAAACTAATGGATGAAGCTAACCGGGGATCATTTCCAGCTGAAGTCGTTAATAAAATATTTTCCAATATTTCATCCATAAATCAGTTCCATAGTCAGTTCTTGCTACCTGAGCTTGAGAAAAGAATGCAGGAATGGTAAGCATAGTTCCAAATTGTTGAAGGACAGTTTGAAAAATAACATGAACATCATTCCCCCATAGAAGGGGAACCCAAAGAAGCATTTTACCTTGTGTAATTGAGATCCTTAAAGATTCTTTGTGAAAAAAAAACTGGAAATACAATATCCCTTTGCCTTAAAACTTGTCCTTCCATATGTGCAGATATCAAAAATATATGGATTGCAATTTCGGAGCGGGTGAGATCAATCTGTATTTGTAGAATAAAAAAGATTGATGATGATTTTGCAATAATTAATACTGATTTTAAGATAGGAAACAAAAGGATTTCTGATTGCAAAAGATCTGCTATTATCTCAATGCCTTTTCAGAACCAAATTTTAACTCCCCTCTATTGTGCATTGTACAAGAAATTCTGACATTTATTTCTGCTTTTTGATTGTGTGTGGAATTAAGACAGATGTTAAATTTAATTGTGGTTTAAGATTCATACACCCAGGTTGCTTTTTGGCTTACTTTATTAAAAAAATATTGTTCAGAATCCTATTTTTCTGAGTGGGTGTAGTTGATAATTACAATCATGCACTAATTTTCCCCAGATCAGATTTTAGAAGAAAGGGATACATGGCAGCTCTATTCCCAAACCTTAGCATGGGGTGGAAAACCTGTGGGCCCATAATCCATATATACCCCACTGAATTCAACTGTCAAAGTTCTCAGTAGCAAAACAAGTTGATTATTTTCAGCAGAAAGATTTTTATTATTTTTTAAAATTAAATAGAACACACCTATTTTGGTTTTTTACTTCTTCCCTTGGTCATCCAAATTTCTCTCAATTGAAAACTAGATCATATACTTCAATCCTGGTCAGTCCACCAATCCCAGTATCCATTGGGTGGAAAAACATAGAGGTGGGATGACTGTACAGATTGTCCTTGTGTAATTTTTCCTATTGTAGAATATTAGTTAGAACTTTGAAACTTGTGTCTCCCTTATGAATGATCAGTGTGGAAGATAAAATCTTTCATAAAGTATAGGCATTGGCTCCTGAACAATAGAGGCTACTGTTCTACTGTGGGAGGCTAATTAATTAATTGACAAGATGAGTGCGTTTCATGATAGGCTTTCACTTAAATAAATTGTAATCATTACATTTGAGAATATGAATTTGAGTCTGAAAATCCTTTGGCTAGATTATGATCTACTTAGGACTGCCCTTGTATACCATCCGGAGGCTCCAGCTGGTGCAGAATGCGGCTGCACGGGTTGTAATGGGAGCTTCCCGGTACTCCCATATTACGCCCCCCCTGTGCAACCTGCATTGGTTACCAGTTGCCCTCCAAGTGGGATTCAAGGTTCTTGTATTAACATTCAAAGTCCTACAAGGCATGGGTCCAGGGTACTTATGAGGGCAACTCTTGCTAGCATTGAATACCAACCGCCCTGTACGAGCGCACAGACAGGGGCTCCTCAGGGTGCCGTCTGCGACCCAGTGTCGCTTGGCGGTGACCCGGGAAGGCCTATTCTGTGGCAGCCCCCACTTTGTGGAACCAGCTTCCCCTGGGCTCCGTTTGGCCCCCGATCTCTGTACCTTCCATCATGATTTAAAGACCTGGCTATTTGGACAGTCCGGGCTGTGCTGACTGCCTAGGGTGGGGGGGATTGACTTTGTTTTAGATTGGGGTTTTTTGCTAATTTGACTTGGTTGTTTAATACGTTCTTAGTTAAATAATTTATTGTGTGGTTTTAGCTGTGAGCCGCCCCGAGTCCTTTTGGAGAGGGGGCGGCATACAAGTCAAATAAATAAAAATAAATAATGATTGTCATGCAAAAATAGGCATTAAGGCAGACAAACTAACAAAGAATTTACAGTACTAAAAGGCCCATGGTAAGTATTACTTGACTTTTAATGCATTATTCATGTGTTGTTGCTTTTTTCTCCTATTTAGGGACACCAACCCCAGAATCAGTGATATTCTGCAGAAACTGGCTCCTTTTCTCAAGATGTATGGAGAATATGTGAAGAATTTTGACAATGCAATGGAGCTGGTGAAAACTTGGACTGAGAGATCCCCTTGTTTCAAATCCATTATTCAAGATATTCAGGTAATATATGTGTCTATGGTATGTGTGTGAGAAATAATGATTTCATTTTACACACACACACACACACACACACACACACACAAAACCATTTCAATAGCATTTCATTTTGTTGCATGGTATAGTGCCTTCCAACTCAATTTGGAAGCACAGATAGGTGTTTAATAATCTACCCATGAAATGGTAAACTTAAGCAGGGGTGGGATCCGACCGGTGTAACTACCGGTTCAGTGATTTTACATTTTGCTGTGTGCGCATGTATATCGTTGTCATCTAGCTGCCTGGTCAGCTGAGCAGTGCTGCGCGCGGGTGCGCAGCAGTTGAAAAAGCACTTTTTTCCTGTTCTTTTTCAACCGCAGCTGTGTCGCGCAAAGCAGCTGCAGTTGAAAATGCAGGAAATAAAGGTCAGGTAAGAGCCTGGGCGGGTGGGTGGGCCAAAACAGCAGCAGACATAGAACCGGTTCTATGTATGCTTCCTGTTTGCTGCTTTTCATAGCAACTGGTTCTACAGAAGTGGACAGAACCGGTAAAATCCCACCCCTGAACTTAGGTTGCCTAAAGTGTAGGTCATATGTAGCTAATAAATACTAGGAGATCTAAAATTCCACAGAATTAAAATTATGACAACAGTTTTATTTCTTTCTTCTTTTTCTAGAAACAGAAAGTTTGTGGAAATCTAACTTTGCAGCATCACATGCTAGAACCTGTACAACGAATCCCAAGATATGAGATGCTGTTGAAGGATTATTTGAGAAAATTGCCTGCAGATTCTCTAGATTGGAAAGATGCTGAAAGTAATATTTGTGGGCATTGTGCATGAAGCAAAAGAGGAACTATCTTACAGCTTGCCGTTTTTGTTGTCAGGATGAAAAAAAATCTTACTTTCGTTTGCATTTTGGTTGTGCGCTGAAATGCAAGAGAAAATAAGTACATCAGCATATCAGTATGCACTTTCTTGCATACTATGCTGGAATAAGTTTTAAATTGTGATGAGCATTGCTGTTGTCTTTAACTAGTTGTAATTTTAAAGATATTCTTTTTAAATTGTGGTTTTCAGAAAGGGTTTTCCATTTTTTTTTCAAATTATTTCATTCATTTAATTCCATGAATGTTCACAATAGTTTCATGCAAACGTTTAAATAAGGGATTGGTTTGTTAACTCAAACCACAGAAAGATATATGTTTTTTTCCATAAGTCTGTTTCCTCAAATTAATGGACTCTGTTTTTTCTGAAATTTGAATAAGGAGGTTAAGATTTGTTTTCCTTCAGCATAGTGGCAGGGCTGGCCATATCCTTGCCTTTAATTGACCTCCGCAGATTTCATTCAGTATCAAAAAGACAAGCATAGCAGTCATTTTCATACATATTTCAGTTTGAAGTGACTGAGCTGGCAGTGACAAGTTGAATTAATAGCTGGATTTGCATTTTATAGAGCAGAAAAATTATTCTGCCAAGGGTTTGTTTAATGCTTCATTTCAGTAAAAGATGCATTATCACGACCATTTAATATTCAAGTTTAACATACCAATGTTGGCTGCAAGAAGTCTCTGTTGCTCTGGCTTTTTATTTTGTACTGATGTGAAAAGTTAGTTCTGAGGAAACTTGCTGTGCTATATGGTTTTGGCTATTTAATTGATTTTGGCAGCTTTTTAAAAAAAATACAGGATATATGCAAGTTAGCTTTTAAAATATTAATTTACATATTAATTAGGGAATGAGAATTAATCTTTTTAATTTACCATTTCTTCCCTAGAATCCTTGGAAATTATATCCACAGCTGCAAGTCACTCTAACAGTGCCATCCGGAAAATGGTGAGTAACATATTTGCCATTTTCTGTTTGCAGAATCTGCGTTTTAGTTATTATTCCAGGTAATCTTCAACTTGCAACCATAGCTGAGCCCAAAATTTCATTGCCAAACAAGACAGTTGCTAAGTGAGTTTTGCCCCGTTTTATGACCTTTCTTGCCATAGTTGTTAAGTGAATCTGGCTTTCCTAATGACTTTGCTTGTCAGAAAGTCACAAGGGTGAGCACATGACCCCAGGACACTGAAACGGTCAAAAAGACATTTGCCAAGTGTCCAAATTTTTATCACGTCACCATGGGGATGCAGCAATAGTCATACGTGTGAAAAACAGAGATGAGTCTCTTTTTTCAGTGCCATTGTAATTTCAAATAGCCACTAAACAAATAGTTGTAAGTCAAGGATTACCTGTGTTTAAATCGTATGGACAACTATCAATTTTATGGATGGCTGTGTGAGAAATACTATTTGTTTTAAAATATTAGATTTGTTTTCCCACAAGTTCCTACACTACCCACAAAGGCAATTAATGCAATTGCCATTTGTTTTGGCAAGTATGCTTGCTCCTGATTTTGTCATGGATCTTGTTTTTTGTAGGTGACCCAATATTTTGGCTTTTCTAATCCTGAGGAAACATGATGTTCTTTGGCTTTGACTTTCAGGAGAAAATTATATAACTGCTATCACTGAACAGAGTAGTTACACAATATACTGTACATCTTTTTTATGTGTTATATTTATAGAGTATGTTTGTGAATTTTTGAATCAATCTATATAAATCTTTATAAATATAGACTCTATATAATTCAATCTATATAAATAAATGAATTCTCTCCTTCTTGTTTCATCCTCATCATAACTGGTGAGGCTGTTGGTGTAGAAGAAGAGCAGGCAGAGTTAGGTGGTGGTGGTGGGATTAAACATGTTATAAGCTTAGAGTCCTTACATTGCCACAAACAATCCAAATTCAGCCTCTCTTGAATTCCTTATCTGCCACCAATTTAATATTGAACTTTAGATGACTAGATTCTTATGTATAGGCTTTTCATAAAACAACTGCAAGCAGCTTGCATCAATGTTGTCATTTCTTTTATTTGGATGAAAAAGGAAAATTTGAAGAAGTTACTAGAGGTGTATGAAATGTTAGGAGAAGAAGAAGATATTGTCAATCCTTCAAATGAACTGATAAAAGAAGGGCAAATACTGAAGCTTGCTGCTCGTAACACATCAGCTCAAGAAAGATATCTCTTCTTAGTAAGTATTTTCCTCTGACTTGGTACCATTTTAAATGTCTATAACACTAGATTTCTGTGTTTGTGCAGGTGAAGGGGAAGTGCTATTTCAGCGCTGTTGTTTTTCCTACAAAGAAAGATTTCCAAATTGACTTTCTGTAGTTCTTTTTTGAGTACAGCATTCCTAATTGTTCTTAACATAACTTGTGAAGCCATGCTAAACAAGAACATGGTTTCTTCCTAAATAGTCTATACAGGACCAGGAACCATGGTTGATACCAATTAGGACTAATGTTGATGCAATAAAAGGCTGAAACATGGTAAAATGATAAAGGACATTTTTGTATACTGAGAAAGGAGACTTCCTGGTTTGCAAGTGGAAGTTTACAAGAAAGCAGTGTGGAGCATTTGTGTGTTTGGAAGAGATGCTAATACATTCAAATTCATAAATACTAGATTAGTAAAAGGGTTCCCTTGCAATTGTTCACCAGGCTAGCTTCTCTTAATCCTATGTCTCCTACCTTTGAATGGAGAAGTAATGAATGGTATGTTTAAGTAGTACATCTTGTGCGATAGGAGGAAGAATGGCAAAATCTGGGGGTAGTGTTAAAAGAGGGATCAGTCTAGAATCCCTATATAGCCACAAGCAAACTAAGCCCAACCTCCCCCTTTGAATTCCACGGATCCTTATTTAGCTCCAAGCAGATGCTGTTAGTTGAGAAGATTCCTGTGCATAGGCACGTGTAGCAATAAATCAATTTAATTGGACTTTCATATGTAAACCCACGCCTGATATGTGCCTACTGAAAACATTGTTAGTTTCAAAAGTATTTTCTAGCTATTTTTTTCTGTCTTTTGTGAAGAGGAAATTAACTTTTTATATTTGTATTCCATTTGTATTCTTCCTAAAAGTCATGTTTATATTTAAAGTGCGATTCAACTCAGTCAATTTCTAGAAAAAGTTCATGTAACATGGAAGTGGTTAGAACAATCTTTCTTTGCTTAAAATTGTTCTCAGAAAATATTTCACACACACTGCAGCTTCCAGGCAAGAAACTTATTTTTGTACTTTCAAAACCAAAGAACTTTTTAAAAATAAACATTAAACAAAATAAAAATGGGTTCATTACTTTAGTGGTTTAATCCTTTATGAAATGTGTAATTAGTTTCCCAAACTCCTATTTTACACACTGGCAAATGTAGCATTTCTCTCAGGTTATACTATACGTTGAAAGTGAACTATAACAGTGAATATCCTGGAGGATTGTAGCAATGTTAGTTGTGCTAACCACTTATTAATATCTTTTTTTATTTTTCTTTCACTAAGATACAATTTTCACATTGCAATGTGAACATTTTTGTTTAATATAACCCACTAATTACAATTATGGACACTAATATCTTTTGATAATTGTTGGGTTTTTTTCCAGTTCAATAACATGTTGCTGTACTGTGTACCAAAATTCAGCTTAGTGGGATCTAAGTTTACAGTCCGGACAAGAGTTGGCATTGATGGTATGAAGATTGTAGAAACCCATAATGAAGAATATCCACACACTTTTCAAGTGTCTGGGAAAGAACGAACTTTAGAGTTGCAGGCCAGGTAAGAAGTGAATTGAAGACTTGCTTGAAGCGTAGTCACACTAAAGTAAAAGTTTATAGAGTCCTGGAACAGAGATATTGAAAACCAGCATATATCTGATTTGTATTTGGAAAGCACTGGTTCTTTTCATTCTTCTTAGTGAAATTCAAAATGCTTGAATGAAGAGCATGATGGTTTTTAAGCCATCGTTTTCAAACTTGGCAATTAAAAAATGTGGATTTCGACTCCCAGAATTCCTCAGCCAGCATGCTGGTAGCATTCCCCAGCTGCCTTTCTGTTGAAGTTTGACCTTTCCCCTAATCTCGCCAGCTCATAGTTAGATACAATTAGCCCTCAACTTAAAACCATGGTTTAATCGTTTAATGACCATTTGAAGTTACAACAGCACTGAAGAAAGTGACTCATGACTGTTTTTCACTTTTACAACTGTTGCAGCATCCCCATGGTCACATTATCAAAATTCAGGCACCTGGGATCATGTGATCACCATTTGTAACGTTCCCATTCAAGCAAAGTCAAAGGGGGAAGCTAAATTTGCTTAATGGCTGTATAATTCACTTAATAACTACAGGTATTCACTTAAAATGGTTGTAAAATGGGGTCAAAACTCATTTAACAACCACCTTGCTTAACAACAGAAATTTTGGGCTCAATTGTGGTCATAAGTTGAGACATTCCTGTACGGTTAGATGAACATCCCATTTCAATGGAAATGTTGAACAGGAGTGATCAAGTTTCTTGCTTGAGAATAAAGAGATCCCAGAATAACCTGTATTAAAATTAGAAAAATGACTTGGAACATTCCACTATTGAAACCAAATAAGTCCTTCTGGTAGATTGAAGAAATATACGAGATGTAGTTAATGCTATTAATTGAATTCTGTTTGTATTAAATAACACGGAATAATAGTTAATAGTCACGTTTGTTCATTTATGATTAGTAGATTGCAGGATGCTTGTCTCTATGATGTGAAGAGTTTCTTTAGGGTTCTTCCCATAGTACATAATCTCCTCTGCTTTTTAATGAGCACAAATAAAAATGCTAGATAAATGTTTGTAACGCCAGCTAACATCTTCCTTCTTATACTATTGAGTACACACCTTATACTGATAAACAGGTAATCTTCTTCATCCCCATAAAAATTGCATTAGTTTGCCCTAAGGATTTTCTTTACCAGAAGAACTGTCTTTGCTTGATTCCCTTTAGAGCGCAAATTGATGCTTGTGGTTATAAGGTGCATTTTGTTATAGAGATGATTGATTCCTGGTGATCTCATAAAGCCATTACTGCAACAGAGCTTAATGTTTAACAGAAAGAGAGCTTAATGTTTGATTAGATCAATTTATACAGTCTCTGTCTGTACTTCTGAGTCTTAAATTGCCCAGAGTATAACTTTACTAAACCTCCCATGTTCTAGCAGTTGACACAGATGATGAGACTTATTTTTATCATGCAAGTTACACAGTCTGAAATCATGGAACGGAACCATTGGTCTGTTTAGTAGTTACTCTGATTCCCTGAGCAATGAACTTAAAGGCAAGTCACAGCCTTGTGGTTTCCTTATTTGATGTTCTTAAGGTAAATATGACGTCCTGCAGGCATTCCTATAAACATAGGCATCCCTCTGATAGTATGAATATTTGATGGCAAAACCATTATTTGGAAATAGCAGGATGCAGTCAGGGTGCAACTCTATAAAGCAGCTACTATGTGCAACTATCGGATCTTTGCATATTCCAAACATCGTTTTGCTTTCAAATCTGCACAGCCCTAGTAAAATAAATCTTTCCATTCTGCAAACTGAAAGCATTAGAGCACTAATTTCCAGGCAGTGCTATATTATATTAAGATCACCTGCAGTGGATCTATTAATGTTTTGCTACAGAAGACTTAATATGGAAGCAATCGCTTGAGGCCAAACTTGCATACAACTTAGAGAGGGAACAGGAATGGAGAAGAAACTGCTAAGTGGCTTTTATGTAAATGACCTGCTGTCCACAACTATGGGGCTTCTTTTCCAGATCTGCTTTTAGAAACGATTTGAACAATGCACTCTTAGGCAGTGTACAAATTCATGAGATTAGATTTAGTTGTGGAGTTCAATTTGGCAGGAAAATGTTATATATGTAGTGACAAAGTTTACTGATCAGTACAATTCAGATCCAGTAGCTACAGCCTTAAATGACTTTATTTCTGGAGGGTTTAAGGGAAGCTCAGAGAGGAGAGAAATCCAGCCCTGAATTGAGCAGAACAGTTTGTGAAGTTTTAATAGAATTTGCATTCACACATGCAGAGGGCATTAGGACATTATTCTGAAATCATTCTGACCCCATTTCAAATGTCATATTTGAACAAAGGTTTAATCATGCACCAGCTTGAAAGGCATCAGCTTTTGAATCCAGGATCCAAATTCTTTCTTTTTCTTGCAATGAGACATTTTTAATGTTTTCAGTACTGTGCAATTTTTATATGCTTTGGCATTTGTATGCTTTGCCATGTAAAATGGCATTATAGCTTATTAACAGTTTCTGAATATGCTTTTAACCATTATCTCCAACTGTGTTCTTTAGCTCTGAACAAGACAAAGAAGAATGGATAAAGGTAACTAAACCTGACTTTTTATATCCAAATATGCAATAAATGTGCTAAGATTGATGCTTTATATGCAACCAGGTAACATGGTTATTCCACTGCTGCTGTTGTCACGATTCTTTTGAAATCAAACTTCCAGTGTTTGTTGATTTTAAAAAGTTAGTTACTGGAATCAAGCATGCATCTATCTCTAGTGTTCATTTTGGTCTGATATTCAATCATTTACTCTTCTGTTATGTTAAACTTCTTTCTCCATTTCATTGATTCCAGGCTCTTCAGAGTACTATAGATGCTTTTCAGCAAAGAAATGAAACATTCAGAAATGCAATTGCAAAAGAATATGATGACATGCCTATTGAAGTTTCTGTAAGTTGAGTGCAACTTTTGGGTTGTGTATACTCCTATCTGTTCAGATTAATTAAAAAACCCATATCAGAAACATTCTGAAAATAAGTCATGAAACATATTAGTTTGCCATTAGAATGGCCTTTCAGTCATGTAAACGCTCATATGGGCCTGTTTTTATTCACTGTAATGTTTCAATATGGATAGACCTGTTCAGTGATGTCTATCTGGGAGATGGACTGATTTGCCAAAAGAAACAGAAGAAGGGGGTAGATGGAAGCAGGCATAATAAGAGAGAGAGAAGATAGTAGTGTGAAATTCAGCAGGGCAAAGTGGTATCTGTCATCTACATGGCAAAGGTATTTATTTATATATCATTTCAATTAATGAGGCTGCCCCAACTTCAGACTAACTTGAAGATTTATTACAGGGGTGTCAAACTCAAGCCCCGGGGGCCGGATCTGGCCCACGGGATGCTTAGATCTGACCCACAGGACTGCCCTGGAAACAGCTAAGGATCGGCCCGCTGTACTCTGCCAGTGAAAACAAAACTCAGGAGGGCTGTGTGTGGCCCTCCCGAGCTCTGTTTTCACTGGCAGAGGATTGCAGGAGTACATCGCAGCCAAAAACAGAGCTTGGGAGCCCATTTTTGCTGGAAGAGCACTCGGGCCATCACAGGCGCCCCCAACACAAGTGACATTGAGCTGGCCACGCCCACCCTGGCCACAGCCTTCTAAGGTCAAACACAACCCTGATGCGTCCCTTAGTGAAATTGAGTTTGACACCTTTGATTTATTACATCTACAACTACCAAATTATTACTTCTAACAAAAAACAACAACAACATTTTATAGGGATGCTATTATGTATGATCAAATGATTGGATTTTGTTATCCAGGGCTTTACCAACTCACTTTCTTTCTTCTCGAGCTGTCTATTCTTTGGTTGTCTCTATGAACTAGTTTGCTCTGAAGTAGATTTCTCTAAAATTATTTCTTTGATGCTCATATTTGCATGAATTCATATTACAAAGTTATTGTCTTGAATTGTATTTATTTTTCCCCTGCCTAGTATTGATGGTACAGAATTATCCCCCAACTTAATTAAAATAGTTATTTTGAGCAAAGAACGCTTCTTTTGCTCAAAGCGGGAGAGTTATCATTTAAAGAAAGACCAATTAAAGACACCAAGTAGAGGAAAAAATACGATATAATCTTTGAAATGCCTCCGAACATAAATGGATGGTGGAGGGAATGGCTGCTACAAGGATTTTTAAATCGTGGCTATGATCAGAAGCAGTTCAAAATGATCATTCACACAATTTCTCAGTTTGTATATGATTTTATTATATTGAGATAAAAGTCAAGACTGTGAGATCAGACAAACATATATTGTGTGACAGTCTACTGTTAACAGGCAGAAATAAGTTATAAATCTTTCATTCCAATTACTGTTCAGTCATGATAAGAGTTACAAGAGTTTTATTTTGTCTTTTAAAAACACAGTGTGACTTCTTGCTCAACATTTCTCATTCCTTTTTCTATTGTAATTATTAAAAAAAAACTAAATCAAAGGATAGTTAATATTTGGAAAAGAAGCATTTCTTTAGGAAAAATGGAAATAATTCCAGAGGGAGACATAAAGAAATGCCAAGAGATATATACTATAATTACAGTCTATTCGTTATTCAGTCAACAAACAAAATATAAAAAGCATTTAAATTTAGACTTCATTTCTAATTATCATACAACATAGCTGTCTTTTTGGTTAATCCGTTTGTTCTGATCTTTGCAGAAATTCTCTTCATCCCCCTTCTTGCACACATAAAGAGGGCTATGCTCATTTGAATATCTTTCCCTGGTTTAAAGTCTACTGTAGTTATGAGATTGAAGCCCAGCTGCCATGAAAGTTAGGGTCCAAGTATCTATTTCTCTTTTCTTTTCCTGCAATTGCTAGCAGAATTTATTTGTGTATAGCTATTTTAATCTTTGGCATCCCCTGCCTTTTCCTACATCACTGGATTTGGTTATTGCTTGCAAGGGAAAATGCAAAGCATCAAACTAATCTTGAATATCTTTCAATCCTAAATATGCAGCTGTTGTTTATGGTAGCATACACACCTGTTATTTAGTTTTAAGATTAGCCTATCATTCCACTGGCTTTTCAGAGAGAGAGTTAATTACCTTTTCCTCTAATAATGTTCCACAATTTATTTATTTTTCTTCCCTGGAGACTGCTGAGCTGGGGAAGAGAGCCCCAAGATGGATCCGAGACAATGAAGTGACTATGTGTATGAAATGCAAAGAGCCATTTAATGCACTAACAAGGAGGAGACATCATTGCCGAGCTTGTGGGCATGTAAGCACAAAGCCACATCTGCTGGTTAACAGTTGCTGAAGCTGCCAAAAACTTGTTCAGAAACTCCATCTGGTGATTGCTTTTAAATGCTGTTTTGTTTCAGCTGACACTTGCCATGGCAGAAAGTCAGAATTTGTGAACCAAATCTGCGCCCCCTTACGGCCAATGCAGGAAACATTTCTGTAAATGGTTCCTTTTAACAACTGGAATGTTAAATTCATTTACATTTCATTTTATTGCGTTGCTGGTGTCCTTTATCAGATCTCTACTCTGAGCTGCCATAGGCTATTTGATCCTCTATTGCAGGGCTGTCAAACTCGTGGCCCACAGGCCAGATTCATCACGTTCTGGCCACGCCCACGCCTGGTTTAACGAAGGGGAAAAAAGTCATGTGATGCTGCCATGATGATGCGAGTTTGACGCTCCTGCTCTATTGGAATCTCTAATCATTATCCTTTAATGATAATCTGCAAACATTCAGATGGTTTCAGGTATATATTTGGAGATATTTTTCAGGGTACCAATTTTAATCTCTAGTTGAAATTTTTTTTATTTTGGATATGTTTAATTGTGTAATTCATAGATGTTAAGTTGCATATTCATATGGTTTGTGCACAGCACTTTTGGTATACAGCATATGTATTGACTGCCCAAGTCTAGTGACACTTGGGTGAACATGTTCATATACTCAGAAACAAGATTTTGGATTCCTGAATTAACCACAATACCAATGTTCATGATAGCTAACAATATGAAATTCAGTGATGGAAAAAGTAAGGTTCTAGATTTAGGCAAGAAAGACAGAATACAGTATATGTGGTACCTTGCTCAATAATACTAACTAACAGGGATCTTGGAGTCCTACTGGAAAATCATTTAAATATGAGCCAACAGTGTGCTGCAGCTGCCAAAAAAGCCAACACAGTTCCAGGTTTCATTAACAGAAGGATAGAATCAAGATCACATGAAATGTTAATACCACTTTATAATGCCTTGGTAAGGTCACACTTGGAACACTGCATCCAGTTTTGTTCGCCACGATTTAAAACGGATGTTGAGGCTCTAGAAAGAGTGCAGAGAAGAGCAACAAAGAAGATTGGGGGACTGGAGGCTAAAATATATAAAGAATCGTTGCTGGAATTGGGTACGTCTAGTTTAATGAAAAGAAGGACTAGGGGAGACATGATAGCAGTGTTCTGATATCTCAGGGGCTGCCACAAAGAAGAGGGAGTCAAGCTATTTCCCAAAACACCTGAGGGCAGGACAAGAAGCAATGGGTGGAAAGTAATCAAGCAGAAAAGCAACCTACCGTGTTTCCCCGAAAATAAGACACTGTCTTATTTTTTTTTGGCTCCCAAAAACACACTAGGTCTTATTTTTGGGGTAGGTCTTATATATTTATGGTGCCAAATAGTGGGTGTGAGTGTGTAGTGGGGGGGGGTGTTTGGGTGCAGTTGCTCCCTGAAAAGTCTTCCTGGAACTGGAGATTTACACTAGGTCTTATTTTCGGGGTAGGTCTTATATTAGGGCAGGTTTAGAAAATAGTGCTAGGTCTTACTTTCGGGGTAGGTCTTATTTTCGGGGAAACACGGTAGAACTAAGAAGAAATTTCCGGATAGTTAGAACAATTAATCAGTGGAATAACTTGCTTCCAGAAGTTCTAGGGGCTCAAACACTGGAAATTTTAAGAAGAGATTGGACAACCATTTGAAATGGTATGGGGTTTCCTGCCTGAGCAAGATATTGGACTAGCAGACCTCCAAGGTTCCTTCCAATTCTGTTATTTTGTTATTCTTTGAGTGTATTCTTTGAGTGTTGGTACTAAATGCCTGAAGAGTCCTGTTTTAGAATATTGAATGGATTTCATGTTTGGTTACTATCATTGTACAATAAATTAATCCTTTATTAAAAATCTCATCATGGCAAATGGTGTTTGGAAATGATGTTTGGAAGCAAACTGATGTTCCAAAATAACTCAGTTTTTCCTTATTTTTCTTAAGGTGGTTTGCTGGAAATGTTCTGATTACAAAGCTCATCTTGAGTATGATGGCAATAAGCTGAACAAAGTCTGTAAAGATTGCTACCACATTATAACAGGGTGCACTGATAGTGAAGAAAAGAAAAAAAGAGGAATCTTGGAGGTATGAAATTTAAAGAATTAAAGTGTGTTGGGTCTTGTTTATTGCTTATTTTACATTGCTTTGTATCTTTTGTTTTCTATTCTTAAAATATTTTAAGTTAATAAAATGGTTTATTAAATTAAAAGGAAGATCACACATATTCTAATACTGCATCCAGTTTTGGTCACCCTATTATAAAACATAGAGACTGGAAAAAGTGCAGAGAAGACCCACAAAGATGGATAGGGTGCTGGAGGCCAAAACATACAAAGAACTGGGAACATACGCAATATAGAACATAGGAACTGGGTATGTCGAGTCTAGTGAAAAGAAAGACTAGTGGTGACATGATAGCAGTGTTCCAAGATTTGAGAAGCTGCTACAAAGAAGTGGGAATCAACCTGAAACCACCAGAAAGCAAGACAAGAAGCAATGGATAGAAACTACAAGCAGAGAAGCGACCTAGAATTAAGGAGGAATTGTCTAACACGGAGCACAATTGATCAGCTTGCCTTCAAAAATTTTGGGTGCTATACCAGTGAAGGCTTTTAAGAAGAGCCTGGACATCTACTTGTCTGGAATGGTATAGGGCTGTGATGGTGAACTTATGGAACGCGTGCCACAGGTGGCACACAGAGCCCTCTCTGCGGGTACACGAGCCGTCGCCCCAGCTCAGCTCTACTGCACATGCGCACGCGGCTCCCACCAGCCAGCTGGTTTTCGAGTCTCTGCCGCGCATGTGCGAGGGGGCGCATGCGGGAGGTGCATGCGCATGCACAGAGGTGTGGGGAGTGTGGGGTGGTCGCATGAGCATGCGGGGGTGCGGGGGGAGTGCAGGGGGTGCAGTGCACCCCACCTCCGCGCTCCCTGTTTTGGGCCTAGTAGGCCTCCCTGCAGCCTCCTGGGAGCAAAAACGGGCTGTGGAGGGACTTTCGGCACACAACGACAAACAGGTTAGCCATCGCTGGTATAGGGTCTCCTGGTCGAGGAGAGGGGCTGTACTAGAAAACCTCCAAGGTCCCTTCCAATTCTGTAATTCTCTTAAAGTGACATTGATATTTCTCATATTTATTTAAAATTGCATGCAGTAAGGAAGGCACTGATGAGAACTAACTAGCCAAAGTTGTTGCAGAAAACTGTACATGACTCATTTATTGTATGCCAAGAAACCATTTTACAATACGCTGCCTCTAATGGCATCCATGGAATCGACCTAGCTAATTTGGACTAGCATTTTTGTTGGTCATAATTTTTGTTGGTCATAATGGCTGTGCTCAGTGCAAATTGTAATTTAGCACTGTATGCAGAAATACAAAGTCTCCACCTTCTTGCTCATTTTGGTTCCTCAGTCATGATTCTTCATGTACTGAAAATGACAGTATTTCTTGGATTTTCAGTGGACATAGTTTTGACTGCTAAAGGTAGAGAAGAGAAAGGAGAGAAAGAAAAGTGACAAAATTTAGGAGAAATGGGCAGATTTTACTAAAACAGTTCCATCCAGCAAATAAGCTTTTAAGTTTAAGTTTTAACAATTCAGTTGAAGTTTCCAATGCTGCTTGTTCTATCAGCTATTTTAAAAAGCCCATTATAGCTTCTTTATTACATCCAATGATTGTTTTGGTGCAGTAAACCCAAACCAACTGCTGTTTAGAGGCAAACCTACTCATAGTAGTTTGTTTACTTGGTGCAAACTTGACATAGTTACCTTTAAGAAGCACTTCGGAAGAGGCCAGAGGTGGAGGGGGGAAGTGGAAGGGGGAAGCTTTTCGTTATAAGCTACTTTACGAGTTCCCTTTTTTACTTCTAAATGGCACTTTGAGTTAAAATGAAGAAAATGTACCTTGGAACTGATTGATTATTAAATGTTTTGTAAAAGGTCAGCAATTCTTCCATTTCATTCTATTTCTGCAAGATTACATTGCTTCCATGTCATGCTTCTTTGATGAATAGTAAAATAGCAAGCCAGCAGTTGGGTGTAAGATTGTTCTCTTTCATTTTTGTTACTTAATTTGCTATGATTTTATTCCTTACCAATTATGGTGTGAGAAATTATGAACAATTATAACCATCTTTTAGAATTCTTCAACCACCTTCCTTTTATCTCTACAGATTGAATCAGCAGAAGTGTCGGGAAATAGTGTGATATGTAGTTTTCTACAGTATTTGGAAAAATCTAAAACATGGCAAAAGGCTTGGTGTGTGATACCTAAACATGAAGCCCTTGTTTTATATATGTATGGCGCTCCACAGGTATGTAAAAACAAATGGAAGCCAGATCATAGCAAAATTCTTTTCTTTCCTTAGGGCAGGGGTGTCAAACTCAAGGCCCCTGGGCTGGATCCGGCCTGTGGGGTGCTTAGATCTGGTCTGTGGGACTGCCCTGGAAACAGCAAAGGACCGGCCCGCGGGGTCACTGCCAGCAAAAACAACTTGGGAGGGCTGCATGTGGCCCTCCCAAGCTTCATTGTTGCTGGCAGAGGGTTACAGGGGGCCATTGCAGCTAAAAACTGAGCTTGCAAGGGTCACGCTCTGTTTTCACTGGCAGAGGGTTGCAGGAGGCTGTCATAGCCATAAACAGAGTTCAGGAGCCCATTTTCATTGGCAGAGCATTTGGGCCACCACAGGCATCCCTGACCTGGCCATGCCCACTCTGTCCCCCTGAGGTAAAATACATCTCTAATATGGCCCTCAATGAAATTGAGTTTGACACCCATGGCTTAGGGCAGTGGTGCTAACCTTTTTGGGCTCCTGTGCCAAAAATTGTGTGCATGCTTGTGCGCACTTGTGTACCAACACCCAGAAGGCAATGTGCAAGCCCCCCAGCCCCCTGTGCATGCGCGCACAATGCCCCCACCTCTCCTTAACTGCACTGCACCTCCCAGCTGATTTTTGGCATGTTTGAGGCCTTTTTCGGCCTCCCAGAGCCTTTGCAGGCCGAAAAATGGGCCTGTTTCGTCACTTCTGGTATTTCCAGAAATATAGGAAGTGACAAAGGGCCTATTTTTCACTCTGCAAAGGCTTTCCTCAAGCTTCTGGGAGGCTGAAAAAGGCCTCAAACAGGCTGAAAATCAGCTGTGAGGCACTCACATGCACATTGAGGTAAGTTTGCTTGCAGCTCGCGTGCTGGCACAAATGGTTCTGCGTGCCACCTGTGGGTAACATGATATCCTGCTTATCTTTCATTTACGATTTTGCAACTGTCATTCCTATTCTTTCTGAATTGTATTCTTCCTCCACTGTATGTAAAAGAGAGCTTACACAATAACAATCAGAACTGGCTATGACCACTGTGTATCTCTCCTCACCTTCTGTTTATAGAGGGTGATATATGATACAAGTAGTCCTTGACTTACAACCATTCATTTAGTAACCGTTCAAAATTACAACATACTGAAAAAAGTGACTTATCACCATTTTCCACACTTATAACCATTGCAGCATTCCCATGGTCACATGATCAAAATTCAGACACTTGGGAATTGGTTCATATTTATGATGGTTGTAGGGTCCTGGGATTATGTGATCCCCTTTTGCGACCTTCTGATAAGGAAATCGTCAATCTGGAAGCCAAATTCACTTAACAACCATATTACTAACTTAATGACTGTGTTGATTCACGTAACAACTGTGGCAAGAAAGGTAGTGAAATGGGGCAAAACTCACTGAACAACTGTCTCACTTAGCAACATAAATTTGGGCTGAATTGTGGCTGTTGAGACTACCTGTACCAGATTTGGATTTTATCAATCCATAGAGCCTCCAATAGAAACAGTAGCTTAGATTGTTTTTTCAGGACCTCTTATCTGCTAACTTGTGGGTCACCTGGAGTTTTGCACTTCAGTCTGGTGGCCATAGTGGGTGAAAGGGCAAGGAAGGAACAGACCCGGTCCCCTGGTGGCCTAGAAGGCAATTTTCTCCAGTTTTGCATTTTTCTTTTGCTGTGGTTGCATATTTGATCTTTTTGTTGGCCACCGGCCCCTCCAGCAGCCGAATCAGATGAGGAGGAGGCGTGGGAGTCAGGGTCACCATCAAGGCAACCCGAGTGCTCCAAGGGTGAAGAGGAAATGGAGCTGGAGAGAGAGAGGGAGAGAGAGAGAGGAGGAGTCTGGGCCATCCATCAGCCCTCAGATGGAGAGTCAAAGCCCCCAGGTCTGGAGGTGGCTGATGAGGAAGAAGAGGAAAAGCTGGGTCCAGTGCCTGACACACAGATGCGCAGAAGGCAGAGGAGAGGAGAGCAATGGAAATCTATGGGCCGATCCTTGGGACGGAAGAGCCACCGCTGCTAGCGAAGCTCCACCTTAGTTCTGGGGATAAAAGGCGGGATGGAGATGAATAGGTGTGGCAGACAACTATTATTCTCCTGCTGGACAAACTTCTTAGCCTGCTGTGTGTGTGTGAGAGAGAGAGAAACACTTTTTGCCAGGGCTGCTGGTGCTCCTAATAATCATTGATTTAACTACAGAGGGTTTGTCATGTTTGAGAGCTGGGTCAGAACAGATCTGTAAATTTTAATCCTGATAGGAATGAGGGCTTTGCCTTCCTCTGTCACTGATTTTCTCCTGTTGGAAACCAATTACAATTGCTTCTTTTGGGGGACTCCTCTCAAATGTTGCCTTTTTAAAGTGACCATTTCTGTTTCCATAGGATGTCAAAGCCTTGGCTACTATCCCACTTTTGGGCTACGCTGTAGATGACACCCCAAGAAGTGCTGACCTCCCGCATAGTTTCAAATTGACTCAGTCTAAATCTGTGCACAGTTTTGCAGCAGATAATGAAGAGCTGAAACAGAAGTGGTTGAAAATCATCTATTTAGCTGTTAAAGGTGAAACACCAGATTGCTGCAACGATTCACACATTAGTTTGGAGGATCAGCAGGAAAGCACTGCCAAACTGGAATCCACCAATGGTCTGTAAAGCTGTATTTGTCCCATTCCTATTGGGGTTGACACTACTTTCTAAAACAAATTTGAAAAGACGCCAGTCTTTCTGCCATGTTTCTTAGCACTTTATGTTGAAAAAGAACAAAAGAGTCCATATCGTTTTAGAGAAATTGTCCTTAACGTTTATGTTATGTTAATAAAATCAATGTACAGAAGCATTCCATATTTTCTTTTGATTCAATTAATGTCTTAGCCAAAAAGTCATCAATATTAATCTGATGCTGTTATTTCCAAGATTGTTATCGTACAACATAATACTATTGTGGATGGTACAGCTTTTTTCATAATGAAGTTGATCTCTTGGTAATTTTCTATGAATCACACATGTGTGTTTTTAGATATACCTCTACGTTGCCAAATAGATGTGTAGTGAAATTTAAAGTAAGAGTAGCTTACTGCATCTAAATTCTCGCACTATTTACACTGATGTGTTTATAAAAACTATAATTTTTTGGTTGTGAACCAAACAATATACAGAGTATCTAAACATTTCAAATGATCTATTTAAAAAGCTAAATCTTTCCTGTTAATTTTTTTTAATTGAACAATAAGAACATTATATACTGTTTGCAGGGTATGTTTTTACAGGAAAATGTACTATACTCGATTTTGATTTATCTTCATGATACTAAATGCTTGCCTATGGTTTTTAAAAATGAAGCATGCATCCTGTAGAATTTAAGCAGAGGATACTGAATTTAAGAGAGAATTGGTGGCTTGTTTATATAGAATAATATTGGTATTTTTATACATTAATACAGAACTGGAAAGAGTAGTAAAGGCATGTACTGGATGTATAGATTCTAGCTGTGGTTTGAAAAGCATAACTTCTCAATTCTGTTACCTTTGGAAAGTGGTGCTACATTTCTAAAATTATAACTGCTTTAGTAATTATCAGCTTAATCTTAAACAATGTCTTGTGATATCTCTTTTCCCGTTATATTAGCATTTAATTTAATACAGAGATTTGAATATATGAATCAGTTCGGACTTTGCATCAAATCATGATTAAATAAAATTAAATACATGTTGAGTTCATACATTACACTAAGCCATAAAGTAGTTTGTCTTATGTGATATGTAAAGCCAACTGTAAACCATGATTTATGGCTTAAGATGATGTGGGAACAAGGTGTACTCAATAAAATATGGTTAAAACTAACCATATCATAAGAGTTACAGTCAAATCATGCTTTGTGCAAAGAAGAGTCTGACTTGACATTTTAAATTAACAAATCATAATTAAAACCATTAATCTTCATTGAAAGACTAGTGCACTGAAGAAATGCTGAACAGACTGACTACGTCTTGTATTTTGAGGTTACATCAGTGGCATGGGTTCTAGCATAATTACAACAGATTATGTGATGATAAGATACTTGAACTGACCATTTACAATTCCTCATCAAGCCATACATATCTTGCTGCAGTTAATGTCACTGCAATACGTATTCCAAAATCATAAAAATGGGAAGCAGATTGATTAATAAGCACCACACTTACCATGCATGGTCATGCATTTTATAGAATAACAGAATGTGATTTTAAAGTTGTGCGAAGAGTAATGTTTCTGCAAAGCTGGGAAATATGTGTTTATACCTTACTTTAAAAACTTTCTTGAAGAAGTACTATATTTATGCTGGAATTTCCCATTTCTTCTTGGCACTTTCCTGCAAGTGTGCTTTTTTCAGATCAGTTGAATGTCCATCCACTGGTTGCGACAAGAATTGACTGACCAGTTTGTCACTGGAGCCTGACAGTTTGGGCTGAAAGAGAGTGACTGGCCCAAAGTCACTCAGCCAGCTTTCATGGCTAAGGCGGGACTGGAACTCACAGTTCTCTGGTTTCTATCCTTGCGCATTAACCAGTAGACCAAACTGGCTTTCACAGCTTATGCTGTATCTTATACTTTTTGTTTGGGAGTTAGCTTTATTTAATTCAGTTGGAATTACTTTCTAAGTAAAGATGCATAGAATTGTACTGCTGATTAAGCTTTGCAATATAATTAAGCTAATATATAATAATGGTATTATTATATGTTACTAGTTATTCAGAACATTTATCTTCCATTGCTGGAATGGTATGCATGCAACAATCATATAAGCCAGTACTGTGGGCAGTTAAAACTACAGGTCAAACAGCCACTTTCTAACTGGAAAAAGACATAATTAGTTGAAATTTTCTACATTTTTAAATACTCAGTAATATTAGATGGGAAAATTATGATCAAAAGTTTTAATTGAAGATGTGTTCAGGGTTTCTACATTTTATTTAATTGTACAATCCCTTTTGCTAAGCATTTGTGTAAAATGTCATAACAGATGTAGCATAAGCATGGATTATGCATCTCTCTTGCATCTTCTCCAGATAACCAGTCAGATTTTGAAATCTGGTGGCCCAGATTTGGATTGATAGCAATGCTGTTCCTTTCTCCAACATACTTTTTGGGGGTGGGGGGTGGGTGGGGAGTGAATACAAACTTTAAACTATCCTTTTTATTCTTTAACTAAAATCTACTTTGTGTCAAACACAATTTCTGCTGTCAAGAAACATTTAGAAGATCATGTCGTAAATTGCCATTTCTAAATTTTCTTGAGGCTAATTTATAGCTTTTATTTATTCCTTGGGTTTTTTTCCCCATCCAAATACTCTTAGCTTTGAAAGTCAGACAAGATTGGCCAAATGCTTAATCCCTCTCCCTAAAAGTTGTCCAAAAATTGGCCCTCTCTTTAGGGTCACGTTGTACGCTTGTAGATAGGATTTGCTATAATAAGACACATGCTTGCTCTAATAAATAAAAACAGGATTTGCTTTAATGTAGATTAAAGGTAGATTTAAATATAGAATTGAATCACATATCCCCACTACCAGGGCCCATCTTTCAGAGTTTGGTATGAAATTAACTAATTCACTGTTGTTCTGCTTTTGTAGATGGGAAAGATATAGGCATACAGAAAATCTATCCAGGTTTATACTGTTGTGTAATTTGATGATCTTTGGTTTTACCATATGCCCAACACCAGAGCTGAGAGATTTTGCAGATCTGGGATAATAACATAAAAGTTAGTTTTTAGAGAAGTGAATGGTTTATATTCAGTTTCTCGTGTGCATGGTTTTGAAATGTTATTTGAAAATATAATCAAACTTTAAGCATATGACAGAAAGAAAATTGAGTTTACTTTTCAACTCTTACAACTTCTGAGCCTTTGAGGGGTGTCCAAAGTGTTAAGGTCATGATGACATTCCTGTTGCCTCTGAATGGAATTATCTACCACTCTTTAATTCAAATGACCTTTTTTGAACGACATTCAGAACTTCATGTCTTCTAAAGAATGTTCATCAATCTTATATTGCTTCTTAAGATGTAAATTTTGTTTCCCAACAAATAATATATTGACCCAATGTCTATGGAGATTCTCAATCATCCAGGTCATGGTTACCCCAAAAGTGTTTTTCCAAAGGCAACTGGTTTTCTTGGTTTTTCTTTGAAAATGACTTGCTTCTCATCCAAGAAGCTTCTTCAGTTCTGAAGAATGGATGAGAAATGAAATATTTTTAAAGAAAAATCAAGAAAGTCCACTTGCCTTTTGCAAAGCAATTTTGGGACATGCTAACCCGATATTCTTTTATTCTATAAAACAAAGGGTTTTTTTCCCCATGACTTACATATAGTTATTTGACAATGGGGTATATAATGAACAAAATCCTTACACATATATATAAGAATTCTATGTTGTCAAATAAATGATAGACAACCCTTTGCGACCCAACTATGTATTTCTCCTTCCTTTGAAATATTTTCTTGATAGAAAATGTGCAAAATACAAAGCAATTATAACACGAGTTAAGTGCAAATGTTAAAAAGCTCTCAATGACAAAGCTAGTGGCTCTCAGCATTTGAACTCAATCTATGATTTGCATGTAGCAACTTCATTCTTTATGTACTTGTCTCAGAAAATCAACCTGGAGGGTGAACTTTGGGCTTCTAGTAATCCTTCAGGAAGTAGGGTAGCCTGTCTTCTGGGAATCATATTTGAAAGCAGGCTTTCTTCTATTAAGATAAACAGAATTCACATTGATCTCAGTTATGCAGCATACTACCTCATATGGGCTCCATTTGAACCCTTGAGGAGTGGATAAGGGAGAGATTTCCTTTAACCTCTCCCTCGTATATTAATAATAAAAAGCACATGATTAGCACTTAGGAGAGAGTAAAGGCTGTGTAAGCTTCAAAAGTGATGTAGAAGAAGTGCTTCAGAACTTGGGTGGGACAGTGGTGTGCTACTACTACAAAAATACCCCAACTTCTTTCAAGCTTTTCATGAGCTTGAAAAAGATGTGTTGCTCCTTTAAGAGTTTCCTTAGCCTTAACCATGCTGGCTGGGGAATTCTGGGAGTTGAAGTCCACACATCTTGAAGCATCTAAGGTTGAGAAACATTGCCTTAAGGAGAGGATTCCTTAAAGGAGCAGCACCATTTTTTTAAAGTTCAGAGTAAAAGCTGCAAAGTCAGTCTACTTTAATCAAGAGCTGCAAAATACTGCATTTCTTCAAAATAATTTTCAAAGTGTGCATAGCCCTAAGAGAGAGCACTTTCAGGATGTTGAGTTTCCTAAGCACACTCAGAAAAAAAAGTTTGAAATAAATCAATGAGATGTATAGTATTTGAATGTTATTGCAATGTGATTGAAGTTGTTTGATTCTAAGGTAAAGCACAACTAATAGTGATTTGAAATAAAGATATGATAAAGCTATAATCTAATTCTTGTAGTTTAATCTGACTCCAAAATCTTTTAAATTGTGTTTTTTCCACCTGAAGTATTTGGAAAGATAAAGATAGATAATTAATATTGATATTACAAACTAGTTGTACAATTCCTTCCTTTTTCTTACCTGCTGACTTTAATTTCTCTATTTCTATTTCATTCTGCATAATATTGCTTTCCCTGAAAATAATGTACATATGTAAGTAAGCATTTAGAAAATGATAGTTCTATGCTTTTTTTCTCTTCAACAATCCCACAGGGTAAGAATTATTTTACCCTAAGTAGGTTTAAAGATATTGTATCACTAGGGACAATTGGATGTTGTATTTATTTTTGATGGATGTGTCTTGTTGCTGATTAAGTTGCTATTTCTTCAATTGGAATCTGTGTTCAGTTCCTTCAATACGTAGTCATCTTGCAGCAGGACTTATGAATACAGAGGTGGATCTGTGTGTGTATAAGCTAAGGCAGGGATCTCCAACTTGGCAACATTAAGACTTGTGCAATTCTGGGAGTTGAAGTCCACAAGTCTTAAAGTTTGGAGACCTCTTGAGCTAAGGGATGTCTTTTTGGAAGCAACTCACCCCTTTGTTTTTCCTGGTATGCTTACTGTATTCCTGGTATAATAGTCAGAATATCCTGTTTTTAAATTAAAGGTGCATTAACCAATTTTCTGTAAAATTCAGTAGTTAAACTACCCTAGCTTAAAAGCACACATATAACTTCCTTCTTTACAGCCATTTCCAGATTAAAGCTCTCTTTAAGTAGGATGGGAAAACATTTCAGTTCGTATTAATTGCCTGTGAAGTTTCTGTGAGCTTGGTTTGGGTGCTTTTGCAGATTTGAGTTGGTGCTCTTTCTGTGAAATCCCCAAATCTTTTCATTTTTATTTAATGAACTATCGTTCTGATATGCCTGGTATTTAAATGAGCAACCTTTATAATTCACTATGCACCTTGGTCAACTGTTGAAAGGGATACTTGTGATGTCCTTTAGCTTTCAATTGTTAAGCATTTAATTGACATGCTGCAAATTGCAATTGAAGATCTAGCAGAAATTCCTCTTAACCCAGGAACTGAAATCTATCTTAATGGCAGGTGTGGATACTGGAAGAAGGATCAGAAATAATTATAGTTAATGTCTGTAACATTGCTTAACAAGGCTAGTGGAGAAGGGGAGAACGTCTTCCACATTAATAGCGAGTCTGGCTCCTAGTTTGCTAATTATTTAGCAAGGAAACCTATTTTTGCATAAGCCAATTACAGAATTTAGTATGAATTCCTGACTATTTTTATGTCAGCTACTCTGATGTTTAATAAATAATTGTTGCATAATGAAAGGAAGAAAACCCAATATGAATTTATTTCAGTGAATGGATTCCATAACAGAATATAGTAAGTTACCAGCAATTCTGAATATTTCTACTTTCAGTTTTTCCTGTTCCCAGCCAATACAGTATAAAGATGGAATATTTCTGGAACATATTAGATTATCACAGCTAATTACAAAAAAAGATGAATGTGCATGTGGTATATGATAAAGCATGTTTTTAGTGCATTATTTCAACATTTTGCTCCCTGCATTCATGGAAATGTTTCTACTATATCTGTTTATTATTGCTCAAGTACAAATGAATTGCAAGATGTATTAATTTTCTCATTTCAATATGTTCAGTGTGAATCTAAAGCTGACTGTCAGATGTGATATAATTTAAGATAAAAAACACTGGACATCATCTTGCCAAAGTTAGGTAAATGGCTATCAACGGGAAAGCCACTTAGTCTCACTGAAAAACAGCTTCTGTGTCACAAAAAAGGTTATTTAAGCACAGGGATACCAAATGTGACTATCATTTTTAAAAATAGCACTTCTGTTGTTGATATTCTCCAGTGTAAATAAATGAAATGGTCTGCAATGCAATGCTTTTTGATAGCTTTAGCACTATTGACTTATTATTCCTGACCACTAAACAAAGTTATGATCATAGTGGTACTGTTAGAAATTTTCACATAGTTTTGATAGGTTTGTAGCACACCACATTGCATGCACAATTCATTTCCCCTCTCTGGAATAATTCCTTTCATGACAAGGCTTGATTTATGCTAATATTAAAGAATCAAATAAACTGGAAAGTGAGTAACCAAAGCAAGTAATTGGTTTGCCAGTAGAACAGACCATAGTTACAAGTGTCTCTAAAAAAAGTGCATAAAAAGGTAGACATGGGAGCTCAATATTCATTAATAATCTTATAGTAAATTTTGGAGCTTCTCATTTTCTGCAATTCTTGACATTCAAGAGAAGCTGGGCAAGATCCCTTTGAATTCTGCCAGTCTTTTCTCAAGGAGCAGCCTTCCTCAACATAGGTAAGTTATCTTATGGCTTTGCCTTATCCAGAAAAGTCTCATTCTTATTGGTGCAAGCATTGTCTTTGCCATTAGACAAAGTCATGTTAGCCTTCCATTGTTCTACCTGGAAAGTCTCAAAAAGTTACCCTAAAGGGATATGAAGAGAGATTGATTCACCGCTTCTCTTTAAGCTGTCTAGGATGAGAATTTAAAACAATTGATCCATTAATTCATTAGATCAAATTATTAGGAGCAGCTAGCTGTAAAAGTTGACTTTCTTCAGTCTCCCTTGCCCACAAGCAAGTCTTGAATGCCTGCTTCATCTGAGGAAGTTAAAATGGTCTTTTCCCTCAAGGCTGGGCTTCAGCTTGGCTTCCCAGTTAGCAGCCCCTTTCTGGAAGAGCATCTTCATTTTCCATCAGGAAAGGAAACTGTTTCAAGGCTAGCCCTCTTTCAAAGGGGGATATAGAGGGACTGGCAGTTAAAAAAAAGGGATCAGCCTAGAAACCTTATGTAGCCACAAGCAAACTAAGCTCAACCCCCTTGATTTCCATTGACTCTTATTTAACTCCAAGCAGGTGCTGTTCGTTGAGAATATTCCTGTGTGTAGGGATGAATAGCACCTAACCAGTTTAACTGGTTCTTCATGTGTGGACCCAATCTTTTGCCCTTGACAGGGGAGGCCTGAATAGAGAAACCCAGAAGGTATCTTCCAACTTTTGCTTCTACCTCTCCTCAACTGTTATACCTAGCATTGAGGTTTATACACACTTGGGCTTTGAGTTGGGCTGCATCTGCATTAAATATTAAACAGCTGGATATATGCCTTCTTTCTCTCTCTCTCTCCTCCCTCCACCCCACCCCACCCCACCCCCAACTTAAGCACATAGGAACCAAATGTGAAAATACACTCTGATGATGAGCCTTACATCCAAGGACTGTGCTAGGTTACGCCTTCTGTGCGTAAGAAAGAATTATTGTCACTGGCAAAGAAAGGATCTTAGTTGTCAAAAGAGACACCAGAAAAAAATTGTTTTGATTCTAGGACAGGGGTCTCCAACCTTGCCCACTTTAAGACTAGTGGACCACAAGTCTTAAAAGTGGCCAAGGTTGGAGACCCCTGTTCTAGGACATGCCACTTTTGCACATTATGGTAAATACACCCACCTATTTAATAACTAAACAACACTTCCTCCTGGCCCATACATGCATTGTTAAAATCCTTAATTTGTATTGCATGCTCATGTATGTTGGATCCGGAAATCATCATGACACTATGATTTATATATATTGATACGGTAGAAATGAATACAAAATATTTCTATGTTTGTTATGGCTAGCACTGAGATTCATTCATACTTGAGCTTTAAATTGGGTGGCAATTGTATTAAATAGTAAATAACTGGATATAGGAGGCAGGAAAACAATGCTGCCTCTGAAATCATCTACTCAAATGATTGCTTCAAATTGATTTATAAAAGACATTCTGGTATGTACTATTTTTGCCATCATAGTTCTGCCCTCAGTTAGCTTCCAGTGATACAGTAGATGGGATACAGTCTGATGGGATATTTTGATTAAATATTGCTTCGATCAAAGAGTCTCATGCATCATGAAGCCACTGCTTGGTTAAACATGGTTTACTGAATAAACTATAGTAGCTGGTTGCACAAACCCAACTGTGAATCTGATAAACCAGAGCAGCCAGTTTTATCCAACATGCTAAGCTGAAACTAAGTACTATCTGGCAATGTGATGTAAATATCCAATGACTTGAAATCAGTGTGGTTTCAGGTTAGAGCCAACCTGTGTTAAGTAAAGGGGGCCCATTGGCTCAGCCGTTAAATGACCCTGAGCTTTTCAGCTGGAAGTCTGGGTCCGAGACCTGAGCACCATGCAATATAAAGAATCTCCAGACAACATTGGGTCCCTCTGCTAAGAAATGGAGATGAGCACTACCCCCAGAGTCGGAAATGACTGGACAAGGGAAACCTTTACCTATGTTAACTAAACAGGTTCAGCTTTAATGTTGAGATGATGGAAGCGAGGATTTAGATTGTGGGTACTGTTTCCCTACAGAAAGAAGTACAGCAACAGACATCATACTGGGGCATTTTTCCTGCCTTTGTATCTAAGGAAATAGTTATTTAGATCAGTATTTCTAAATCTCAGTCACTTTAAGATGTGTGGACATCAACTCCCAGAATTCCCTCAGCCAGATGAATTCTGGGAATTGAAGTCCACACATCTTAAGGTGACTTAGGTTGAGAAGCACTTAGATTGTTAATGTGAATGAAGAGCCACCACTTAAGAATCAGAGAAGAATAGTTAGATTTCAATTCTTTCATTTCATTCTTATTTCTTGGTAATTTGATAAACTGAAACATGCATAAGCACATACACCAGCAGTAGTTTATGACATATGTATGTATGTATGTATGTATGTGTATGTATGTATGTGTATATATATATATATATATACACACACACACACACACACACACACATACATATACACATGCACACACACACACACACACACACAACTGCTGAGGAATCAAACTCCTTTTCTTCTTCCAGGTTGTATTATACGAACAGATGTTAACAGTATTATAATTTTATAATTATTTGGAGAGTGAGTGTTGGTTAGCTTTTAATGTTTTACATTTACAATATTTTGCAGCATATTTAAACATTAATCAGCAAGTCCCCATTGTATATATTTCCAGTATCACTTTTGAAACTGGCTTGAAGAGCTTGCTTAATTTGTTCTGCTCCCATTACTAAAGAGTAGAGGTACCGTTTTCGCTAGTTCATTGTCGAAGCAATTGCTTTTGAATTTTTAGAGAAAAAAAGTGTATATACGTTTTCTTGTCTTCGATATGGGGTTCTATCAGATGCATACAATATTTGTGGTAAATCAACAGAGAAACAGAAGATTTTCTCACAGTATCCTAACAAAGAACAGACTGATAGTAATTTGTATTACCCACTATAGCAAAACAAACTTACCTTCTCCCCCCCAAAAAATGTTCAGCTCATCTGTTTGTAAATTCACTATATTGAGTGGCAATAAAGTTAATCCTAGATTTACAATCATTCGTTTGGTGACTTTTTGAAGTCACAATAAGCACTGAAAAAAGTGATATGTGATATTTTCCACTCGATCATGGTCACGTGATTGAAATTTGGGCACTTGTCAACTAGCATGTCTTTATGACAGTTGTGTTGTCCTGGGGTCATGCGTATCACAATTTGCAACCTTCCCATCCAGCTTCTGACAAGCAAAGTCAGTAGGGAGAAGCCAGATTCGCTTAACAACTGCAAAATTCACTTAACCCTTGTAGGGATTCGCTTAACGGTGGCAAAAGGGTCACAAAATGAGATGTAACAACTGCCTCGCTTAGCAACAGAAATTTTGAACTCCACTGTGGTCGCAAGTTGAGGACATTTTGCATTATAAGCAGGGAGGGCCTGGAATGGGCTCTGGATGTGTGTAAAAGCTATTAACTATCTTATTCCAAACTCACAGAGGTGTTCAGGGTATTGTAGACTTAAAGGTTGTGGGGATTATACTTTGAATGCCGCCTGAATAATAACCAAGTCAAGCTTAGGGGACAATACATTACAGGTAATGCTTTGGGATATACGTCTATTTATTCAGAGAGTGATTTCTAGAAGGGCTTTTTCACTTTTTTCTTCACCACAAATAGATTCTAAAATATATGGAAAAAAAGAAAGAAAAAGTAATATTTAAAATGGTGAATGTGTTTAGCTTTACCAATTGATAATATGTACATGTATGTAAAATATTTGCAGATATTTGTATACATTTCTGTAATATATGTATATTTGGTTAATAATGGTGGGAGCTGGACTACTGTAAAATTACGCACTTTAATTTCTGTTGAAAATTTTAAAGAAATTTGTAATCCTGTAAAATAAAAGCAACAATCCATCAGTAATTGTTCTGCAAGTTTCATATTGTGGAGTTTCATATTTTTTTAAAAAATAAGACTGGCCATATTAATGATGGAAAAGAATCATGTGTAAACTGCAGGCAGTTCCTTGTCGACTGGCGGTGCCCAGGTGTAGGGCCTTCCCTGTGGGAGCACCACCCTGTGGAACCAACTCCCCGTGGACCTCCGCTTGGCCCCTGATCTCCGCTCCTTCTGTTGGGACCTGAAGACCTGGCTGTTCCAATAGGCCGGTCTGGACTGACCTTGGGGGTGCGGGTTGGTTTTTAGTATTTGTTTTAATTAATTTTAAATTTTGTATAATACTGATTAGGCTTGTATTTGTTTAATGGTTTTTATTGTCATTTGTTCTGGGTTTCTTTTACTGTTCGCCGCCCTGAGTCCTTAGGGAGAGAGGGCGGCATACAAGTCTAATAAAACAAATAAATTTTCAAAAACAATTAAGGAATAATTTGGGCTGGGTAAAACACACAAAAATATCTTATTTCTTAAAAATATACTCTGCATAACAGCAGCAGCAGTGTGGTCTAATAATTATCATTATTGGACTAAGACTGGGAAGGCCCATATACAAGATTAATCCCAGGAAAATACCTCATAGAGTGGCTATTGGGAGGGGACAAAAATGGACATGTTTATGTCATACAATTTCAATTGAGATGCAAGAAACTTTGACAATTATAAAATTACAAATCTGATCAATGCCTTTTTTTTCTTAATTGGAGCAATCTACAAACTTGGGGGAAAAAAAGAATAATGCAATGATTTACCAGTCAGGATTGAGGTGTTGCAAAATCTACTTTAGAAACCAAGCTGTAAGTAGCAGAACATGCAATTAGGTCGTTGTGTGAGAGATGGGAAATATCTGTTAAACCCCTTCCTCACTCACATACACTTTAGTATTCCCAAAATATAAGCTAGTTTTCACATATTGTCATGCATTACAAGATGACTGACCTCTGTTTGAAATCCAGGTAGATTTCCGTTTCTGTGAAGCTGCTCTGAACCTTCTCTTCCTCTTCATTCTCTGAACATTTCTTACTCATAAATTGATTTTCCAAATCAGGAACCCTCCACAGGCAACTTCTGCTTCATCTTCCTTCCAGTAATCTCCCAGGCCTTATAGTGCATTTGTGACTCTGAGAGCACTTCCACATAGGGTGTGCTCAAAGCAGCACTGGGTTTTAATCCCTCCATAACTGAGCTGATTTTTGAATCAGTTTTAGAACAACATAATTGGATGAATTTTCTGGTTGTCTCTGGACACCAGTTAAGTTCTGACAGGATTGAGGACAGCTAATTTCCTGATTTCCCACCCTTCCTCCAGGTGGCAGTTTCAGCCTAAGTTAAGGGAAATAGATAAATTAATAGTTTTATCTTTTTTGTCCTTTCAGGAGAAAGCAGGCATCCTAAGTACTAGCTATCTAGACTTTTAAATGTCTTGTGTAAGAGGTGAAGAAGGCTGGATGTGGAAATGCTTCAAAATGAGTTCCAATTCTTGCAGCCTAAAAAGCATGAATTTTGTTTGGAACTTGACATTTCGGTCAATGTTGCAAACTGTAACTATGTTCTTTCAAGGCATTCAGAAAAACCCCAGTTGCAAAGAGGAGGACATGTACTCTTCCCAACTCAATTCAGATCTTTAATACAAGAAGAATAATTATACAGCCGGGTACCTTCACCCACTGCAAACATTTATTTTGGGACAAGACAGCCCACAAATACATTTAAAGAAGAAAGAAGCCCCCAGCATTCATGGTTGGAATTAGCGAAGAGGTTCAGCAAGCCTACTTCAAATTGTTTTGAATCAGCATTCATTCAATGGGGTTGCTAATTTTCACTAGATAAGGAAGATGTACAAGGCTATATTTATTAGCCAAAAGGGGCACATTCCATTATTTTGAATTATTTTTCATTTAATCACCAAGTCCTCTGTATCCAGTTTAAAAAGTAATATTACAATATTCAGTATAATCAAAGGCCTTGATTTCAAAAGTAACTTTGCTCCATTTTCTGGGTTTCTGGCGGCCACTGGGAGTTTCCAACACAAAATTTTTAATGGCCAACATTGGAAGTTTGAAATCCCGGTGGACCATTTCCATTCCCCAAATCTGCAGGAACACAAATACATTTAGCCTCTTTACCAGGTTAAGTAAGTCACAAGCATAGATTTCTGCCTTTGGGGAAAATGTCAGTGAACTATAGAAAAATTCATCTTCCAGTGTTTGGGCTGCCCTGGTTTTACCAAAGAGCAGAACAGAAATAATACAGATTGCAAAAACCATCTCAGCTTACAGAGCCTACAGATTGACTGCTAGAGATTTTCTTCAAGGATACATAGCATTTAACAGGACAGATGTTCTCTGCCCCACCCCATTTTTTTAATAGTCAGAGTTACATGTTATGCTAAATCATGGTTTCTTAGATAAACTAGAATGGCTGGATTCACCCCAAGATGACAAACTAAATCAAAATAAAATGCATTATGGCTTTAAGCATAATCTCAACTGAGTTCTTGTGCCAAGCTAAGACCATGCAAAACTTTCCTAAATGCACAACCATCAAATTGTGGAAGTTTACCTGACACCCACTTTGTTATCTGAAACTCTTGACAAGCTTTGCCTTCACACACTGATTTCCACAGATCAATAAAGATAGATAAAGGCTGTTAAATTCCTGTCCTTGATGAACACATTCTGCAAGATCCTTTACAGAAGCCCAAAACAACAACAATAATAGAGGGAACAATCATCGGAGGGAAACTTGACTGGGCTCTGCCATGAAACAAATCAAGGTCTAATTAAGGCATGGAATATTTACTGAATCTGAACCCTGGGATTTTAGAAATAAGTGTGATTTGAAAAATTAAATTCAAAGTCATTCTGCCTAGTCCTTCCCACTGGCTTGCCACTTCCTCCTCTCTAACATCTATTTCTTCACAAAAACAAGCAAAATAAGTATATTTAGAAAAAATGAGTTCAAACTACTTACCTGCCCGCATTTCTCACAACTGATGGAATTGCCTGGCTTCCAGTCTCTGAATTCACGGGAAATTGCCGCAGAATAGGGTAATTTTTTGTAATAGCGGCTGCATAGAGAACAATTGGGCATTCTGTAATCTTTCACTCCTAATGCAGCTGAGTGTGCAATTCTTGAAAAAAAGCAAGCCCTGACTGACAGCTTTTGGGAAGGGGTTTCTTTGCTGAACTTTTTCCCATCTTATGTTGAAAGTAGTGCCTCTGTACACATATGGATTTACATATGGATAACATTTATTATATTTGGCCTCAGTCAATCAGATGTTCAGACTGTATTTGGCATTTTTATAGACCTGAGATAGGCAGGTGTTGTGTTAAAGGTATGTAAGCTGTTCCAAGTTACCTTTTGCAAGAAACTGATGGTGATTTTGCAATGCCAATGGTGCCCTTTTTATATAAATGGGGCTGTACACATATTTGATTAGATACTTGGATTGCAAGCACATTTTCCTTCTGGAAAATTCCTGGGGAACAGTCAACCAGACTCTTAACTGAACTATCTTCAGGGTATGCACGTACATAGAAGACCATCTCAGGAGGGCCGCAAAGAGAAGGAGTTAAAGTGAGTTTCTTTCCTAATTCTCTATACATTATGCAAGAAATGTTGTTTCTGAAACTGAAGCTAAAGGACTGGCTTTCTCCACCCTAGTGCTCTTCAGATATTGGATATCAATTCTCATTTCTCTCAGCTCTCATTCATGAGAGGTAATTTCACAATTTATTTGGAGGGCATCAGCTCGAAGAAGGTTGCTGCAGAGTTGGGACAACTACTTGTTTAAGTGGAGAAAGCAAGATATGCTTCCTGATAGAACTAGCATTACACACACACACACACACACACACACACACCATTTCATAGTGGTTTACAGTAATCTCTAAGTGGTTTAGAGTCATCATATTGTCCCCAACAATTTTATTGACCTTGGAAGGATGGGCAGTTGAGTCAACCTTGAGCCGGTCAGGCTTGAAGGAATTGAACTCCTGGCAGTTGGCTTAGCAATACTGTATCCTAACCACTGCTCCATTGGCTCTTCCCAATGTTATAAATAGAGCCCAAAAGCACAGAGCAACTAGTCACTTCTACTTTTCCTCACCTGAAGTTGGGATTAATGTTGATGTGATGCATATTCTCTATTTTACGCAGGTTACTGGCACGGCAGACGGCCCGGTTGCAGTTTAGGCAACAGAAAAGTATACTGTCTGGATCATGTAGTTGGCGCTGCTGCTCAAGTTTGATATCCCGCAATTTCCTGTTGATCATGTTTTCATGCTGCAATTTTGCAATCTATTGGAAAGAATCAAAGAATCTGTGTTCCATGCATATGAATGTATGGTATAGTATGACTTCATTCTGCAGGTATCCAAGATTGCTAAGTGATGGCAAGACTAGTACTCCCGGTTACCACTGTTAAGCAACTATCATGGGTTGTTAAGCAAGGACTTCCTTGCAATTTCCTTCCAGCTTCCAATGAGCAAGATCAATGGGGAAGCCAGCAGGAAATACCCATGGGCTGTCAGACTTCTGAATGGAAAATAACTTCATGTCAACATAGTATGATAGTCTTGCGGGGCCGGTGCGTTGTGCAACAAGGTCACATAGTGTAATAAGATTGGGACTGGGTTAGGGACTTCTGTCCTCACTGTGAGTTGTGTTGGGGTGTGTGTGCATGAAGGGAGGCTCAGCCAATCTCATTGTACACATGTTGTACTCTGACAACAACAACAACAACAACAACAATAATAATAATAAAAATTGCAAGTGCCAGGCGGCTGGCAAGGAGACTGACATGTAGGTAAGTGATGTTTGCTGGCTGGTGCAGGAGAGTATACATGCTGAAAGATGGGGCTTGGAGTGGCTGCTGCAGGAATGCATGAGGAGCTGATGACATGAGCATGAGATGGCTGTGGCACTGTGTACAAGGATGCACAACAAGCCAGTGAGGCATTGCACCAGTGAGGGGAGGGTTGGAGGTGGTTGCTGCAGAGTGGGAAAGTCTTACCCAAGTGACTTGTGATTTTGTGATTTTCCCTGCTGGCTTCCCCATTGACTCTTCTTGTGACTGTGGGATACTGCAACCATCATAAATAAAAGTCAGTTGCTAAGCATTCAGATTACGGAAATGATTTACAAATTGTAAATATGCGTTCATAGTTGCATCACAGACTACCTGAATTGGAAACCTCTCATTGAATCAGTAACTTCTCAAACAATGGAAGAAAAGACCTATAACAGCTTTCTGTTAAAGAAAAGGAGAAGTCAGGGAAGATTCTTTAAAAATTGACAGTGGTTGTAAAATCAAACAACTCCCCAATCTTCTGGCATGTATTGTTTCAAAATCCATGTAAGTAGCCTGAAGTTCATCTGCAATGTTCTATGATCCTCAACTGGTCCATGGTTCAGATAAGAACTCCACACCACTGGAACTACAGTACCTAAAAATTCCTGCAGTTTTTTTTACAAGTATCCAGATATGTCTCTAAGATAACATTGAAACCAGGGTTCCAAATTAGGGATTCCATGAGTTCCAATCCTTAACAAATAGCTCAAAGTCTCCCCCTTAGAAGACTGTAATTTGAGACTATGAGCCACAATTATGGTGATGTAGAATGGCAGCAAAAGAATAGATAAGAATACATTATTACAGCATGTCAGAATCTGGCTTGCTGTGTTTCCCGCCAAATTAGTACTTTATTCTTATTCTTTCTCAAAGCCTAAATATCAAAGGCCACTTTCTTGGCCTTTCCAGGAAGTTCTTTTTACCTCTTGGCAGTATTCTTTCTCAGGCATCTCCTGCACCCATTTTATGGCACTCTCCATTAGGATCTCCAAATTTTCATTAAGCCTCTCACGGGCCACCTCCTTGCTGTTGGTCTTGGCCAAAATGGAACAGATGCTGTTTGGGGCACGGGCACGGCCTCTGGCCTTAAGAAAGAGAAAGAAGAGCACCTGCGTTCATCTCCAAAGATCAAGTCCACAAGTGGTCCACTTGTCCTCAAGAACAGGGGTATCCAACGTTGGCCACTTTAAGATTTGTGGACTTCAACTCCCAGAATTCCTCAGCCAGCAAAGCAAAGCAAAGCTGGCTGAGGAAATCCTGGGAGTTGAAGTCCACAACTCTTGAAGTGGCCAAGGTTGGAGACCCCTGCTCAAGAACATACGTGGATCAATCAAAAACCACCCTTCAGCTGAACTCTTATTGTTCTCAGTGACCCAGCATTAGCATCACTCCTTCTTTCCTTTCCAGACACCTTCTGCAGGTTTCAAGGTGCATTTTAATAAGGTTCTCAAAACTGACTGACCTGCATCATGGCAATTTCATTTGTCATCAGCCCGTAACGGATTATGATATTACACTCAGGGATGTCCAGCCCTTCCTCAGCCACGCTGGTGGAAAAAAGAAGGTTGAGTTGCCCCTTTCGGAAGCGTTGGATAATGTCTTGTTGTTCTTGCTGAAAGAAACACCCAAGACAAAATTAGAAGGCTTCTTTTTATTTGACTCTGGAGCGAAACTGGGATGCTCAATCCCAGAAGGCAGATGCGGGCTTCCTTTAAACATTTTACCAGAACTTATTCAAGTACTCTATAGACAGGGGTGGGAAACTGTGGCCCCTTTATGACCCGTGGACTTCAATTCCCAGAATTCTAAGCATGACTGGCTCAGGAATTCTGGGAGTTGAAGTCCAGAGGTCATAAAGGGGCTATAGTTCCCCATTCCTGGTATAGATTACATCTGGCAAGGCCTTTCTTTTTTCTTAAGGCATTCTGTGCCATAAGATTTCACTGCAGTGTTATGTTTCTGTCTTGCCAAAATAACAGCATGTTTAATTCGATTTAAATGTCATATTGCATTACTGTATTTACTCTTCTTTTGTAATAACCTAATAAAACAAATCAATAATATCGGTAGTATTGTATAGTAATATAATGTAGTAAGAAATGTTATCTGTTTGCACTTTGCTAAGATTTTCTCTTGGGAGCTACCCAAGGCATCCTTGGTGAGCAGAAAATCAGATTTCAGGAATGACTATTTAAAGAGTTGATGTGTCCCCAGCAGTACTTAAAAATCAGGGCTGTGCAATATTTTCAATTCAAAGGCAAAAAGGTGCTTTAAAGTATAGGGAAGTGCGAATGTAAACTTCTTGACTAAGTTGCATCAAATGATAGCTTGTATGTGTGACCCACCATTACAGATTAGTTGTCATAGAAAGTTTAGTTTCCCTGAACATCACTTCTACAGCGATTATTGCTGCTGGAGTTTCTTCATATATTCAGCTACGAGGCCACAAACCATGAGAAATCAATCCATCATGTTTGTGAGACTGCTGATATTCAAAGCTCTTTTTTTACATATGAAATGGTTGTGAAAATGACTTTGGAGACTGGGCAAAGAGATCTTGCAAAGGGAACAATCAGATAACAAAACACCATAACCCACAGCTGGATAGTGGATGAGGCAAAGACCCTCCCTAGTCTCTTGGGTTGTGAAGAAGGGAAATATATAATTTTTAGACTTCCAAGATTCTGTCACTGTTGCAATAAAGTAAAATTAATTCATCTGGTTGTGCTTCCTATCCAGTCTGCCCTGCAAAGCTTCTGTTTTAGCTTAGCCAAGAAAAGCTAAAACTACAGTAGTTCAGAAAACTACAGAACATATTTACTATATTGTTTTGGAAATACCCTGACAAAGTTCTCCAAGTCATGTGTTTTCTGGGGTCCTAAATATTTTTTCCTGCTTAAATAATGCTGGAGTGAAACATTTTTGAGTAAATATATGTACCCAACAGGGCTCCATTCCACACTAAAACAGGGAAGATATTTAAAAAAAATAACTTGGCATGACTCAGCACTCAATTATTACTAATTCATTGAAGTTTAACTAGCCAGTTGAACCATGTACAACTAACAAAGGAACTGAGATGTCCATTGTGGCTTTAGCATTAATTTCACTTCTAGAATTAAGGTAAGGAGCAAAGGCTATTCCCTGTCAAATTAGCTCTCTGTTTCAGACCAAATTCCTTGCTTAGTCATACCAAACCAAATTAAAGACAAATAATTTTTCTTGGATATTTTCTATTCTTGATTTGGAAGAGTATTTACTAGATCAAATGAATGAAGGAAAAGGGTACTGTTGCAGGACCCAATCTGAATCAGTCACTGGGATCAGAGGTTTTTTTCTTCCAAGCTGAAGCCCTGAAGATGGGCTCCAGCAGGAGTTCAAAAGGCTTGGAAGAACAAACCTCTGGTTCCGATAACCACCTCAGATTGGATCCTGCAAGATCAAATGAAATTATGCATGGGGCAATGTCCTCTGTCACTGTGCATACCCTTATGAATTGGATTTCAGTCTTTTAGGGGTCTCATCCCTATTAGACTTACAGTCGACCTGGGAATGGGATAGAGGCTTTTCCACGTTTGTTTTGTGGACTTACTTGCGTCATGTGTTTTGTCTGACTGCTGGAACCAACCCCAGTTAGAACACCAGACTTGATCCCAAGTGCGTGAAAAGCCTGGTTGCCCAGGACCCACTCATGTAGTGAATAGGCACTCTGGCGTGTCCAGGTGAACACAATGCCCCGTGAGCTCTTCAGTTCTTGGAACTGGTCTTGCAGGACTTGTTGCAGCTTGCCAAGTTTGGGATTCTCGTAGCGAATGTCTTTAGCAAGGCCCAAGAGAGACAACCTGTTCTCTGTAAACCAAAGGCATGGTGGGGTCTCAAATAAGGATGAGCAGCAAGAGAATCATTCCTGAATCTGACACGTATCTATAACATTTCTTGATCCTGTATCTCAGTTAGCATTTAACCCAAAAGATTAACGTAGGTAAAAAGGTGCTTTCTCAAGAGACAACTGGACTTCCTTGTTTTTCCTTGAAGACGTTTGGCACAACACAGGCGAACAAACACATCAGGACAGGATTCAACAGTCCATCTGCATTTGAAAGACAAAGGTCCCTCTTTTGAAGAAAGCGAAGTCCACATTCTGGACAGAGAGGCCTGCTGGTTTGAAAGAGAGGTCAAAGAGCCCATCTATGTCACAATTGAACAGCCCTCTCTGGGAAGGATATGACACTACCTATCTCCTGTGTACAACGAAGTTCTTTCAGCAGTTCCCAAAAGGTTGTACATCAAGGTGACCCTGAAGGCACAGATAAACCTCCAAGTGGCCTCAACAATTCTCAGAAAGAGTACTAATGACCAGTTGACTGCAAGGAGTATAAATCCTTCTCCACCATTCAGTCAGAACTGAAAAAGCTTCTTGAATGATAAGTGAAACAACTTCAAGGAAAAACAAAGAAAGTTCAGTTGCCTCTTGAAAAAGTACCTTTGGACAACCATGACCTGGATGACTGAGAATCTCTATGAACATCAAGATGGCAAACATACTTAATATTCCTGCCTCCTTCCAAGCCATTCTACTTTTCTTCCTGTTGAAGCCCTTCAGTTCACTTCTATTTCCTCCTCTTGCTATTATCAAACAATATTCCTCCTTACCATTTCTCAGCATCCCACGCCCTTCGTTTCACTAATCCAGCACTTACTTCACAAAATGTGAATGGGGAACTATAAGGAGAGTGAAATGTTCCCTAATTTTTTGTTCTGCCAATTTGGATCAAGAGATTAGAATGTAAGTCCTAGGAAGAAAGACTAAACAAATTAACATTTCAACTAGATTAGTAGAACCCAATAATATATAAATGTTTAAAAGATTTATGTTCAAATATCAATGTCTAGGCCATCTAACCACTGAAGCATAGCAATGTTTATATTAATATATATATATATATATATATATATATATATATATATATATTTAACAAGAAGATGACGGATGAGATTTCGTAAACGCCTATTTCAACTACACGGACAAGACCCAATACACCAAATTGTATAAACATATATATATATATATATATATATATATATATATATATATATATATATATATATATGCGGGGGGGGTGAAGCTAGTTTGTCTTTTCATAATGCACCCTAGATAGTGCAAGAGTTTGAACTAAAACTAAAAAACTAAACTAAACTAAGCCTACACGAATTAGCAATTGCTAGCAGCCAGACTACTCTGTAGACTTTTCTGGCTTTCAAAATACATGGCAGGCTGAATTAAAAGGATGCTCTTTCTAGTTCTATAATTCTATGAATTTTTGGCATGTTGTTATTTTTCACCTAAGGGACAAACGGATATCTAGGAATTCACTCTGAATCAGAAAAATGATACCATCAACCTAACCAGTGTGAAACTACCCCATCCCTTCTTTTCTTCTAGCATTTCCTTTACTGACAGACACTTACCATCAAAGAGCTGGAAAAGATATTGTTCGCTTTTTTGGGTTAATTTCTTAATAGCATGTTCTTGTTGGTAAAACTCATCCAGCATATTGAAGGCATCAATCATGCGCACGGTTTCATTGGTCAGCAGGGCATCATTGTATTTCCGAAGATGCAGGGCACAAACTCGGGTTTTTTGACAACATTCTTTTGCTCCTTAACATCACAAAGACAGCAAATGTCATGATAATGGTCTATCACATGATCTTTCCATTAACCTGACTCATAAATATGAGTCAGTTGCCAAGCATCTAAATTTTGATCCCATGACCACGGGGATGCTGCAATGGTCATGTGAAAACTGGTCAGAAGTCACTCTTTTCAGTGCCGTTGTAACTTTGCGCAGTCACTAAATGAACTGTTGTAAGTTGAGGACAGCCTGCATTACCTCTCTGGTGCAGTGGTTAGAGTGCAGTACTGCAAGCTACTTCTGCAGCCAGCTGCCTACAATTTGGCAGTTCAAATCCCACCAGGCTCAAGGTTGACTCAGCCTTCCATCCTTCCGAGGTGGGTAAAATGAAGACCCAAACTGTTGGGGGCAATATGTTGACTCTGTAAACCGCTTAGAGAAGGCTGTAAAGCACTGTGAAATGGTATATAATCTAAGTGCTATTGCTATTACAAAGCCTCCTATGGGATACTCACCTTTCATTTCAAGCTCCACAACTTGCTGCTCAAAGTTCTTGGTACCAAACTGCGCAGTAATGTCAGATACATTTAGGTAAGTACAAATCTGGGTCATTATCTCCCTGAGCTTTTCTCCAAATGGGTCCTGGAGATGATACAATGAGAAAGGTGGAGTGGGAGGAAATGTTAACCTTCTCATCTACACTGCCCATTCATTTTTTTTCAACAGTTCCTTAAGAAATCCCTGGTGATCTTACCTGCAACCTTGGTTCCGCCAGATCGTACTGTTTCTTGGGACATGGAACATGACAGTCAAGAGAGGAATTCTGTTTATTGATTGACATAATTCTTTCAGTGTCCAGGTTAGCACAGATCTGGAAAGAATTAGCACAGCTGTGTGACTACTTCAGGAAATAGGGGGTAAACCAACTGGTCTCGAAGGCCAGTTGGAATGCCTTTATTATTATTATTATTATTATTATTATTATTATTATTATTTATTTATTTATTTATTTATTTATTTACACTTGTATGCCGCCCTTCTCCCGAAGGACTCAGGGCGGCGAACATACAAAAATAACATATACAATAAAAATAATTGAATAAAAAGCAAGTCTAAATTACAAAGAACAGCTAAAACGATAAAATTAAACTATTAAAACTACCCGCCCCCATGGTCAATCCAGGCCAGCCTGCTGAAACAGCCAAGTCTTCAGGTCTCGACGAAAGGAGCGGAGATCAGAGGCCAAACGAAGATCCGCAGGAAGCTGATTCCATGGCGCTCCCACAGAAAAGGCCCTAGCCCTGGGAGCCGCCAGCCGACAATGCCTGACTGACGGTATTCCCAGGAGGCCCTCCTATGGGAGCGACGGGCGATTGGACTGTGATGCGGGCAGGAGGCGCCCAAATATCCTGGACCCAAGCCATTTAGGGCTTTATAAGTTGTTACTAACACCTTGAAGGAAACCCGGAAGGCAACCGGCAACCAATGCAAGTCGCGCAGGAGGGGTGTAACATGGGAGTATCGGGATACCCCCATCACAGCCCGCGTGGCCGCATTCTGCACCAGCTGCAACCTCTGAGTAATCCGCAAGGGTAGCTTTAAGTGATGCAGTGGTAGAAAGAGATGAAAACAAATTTGCCTGTTTATTTATACATGCCATGAATTATGGGCTGCCCAGTTCACAAGGATTTGGAGTCATTTACAATAATAATCCTTATCAATAAAAATAACAGATATCCCATTCAATTTGAATTATCATATTATTTATATTTATATATAATTATAATTATTATAATTATTAGAGAGCCTCGGTGGCGCAGTGTTTAGAGTGCAGTACTGCAAGCCACTTCTGCTGCAGCCAGCTGCCTGCATGCAATTTGGCAGTTCAAATTTCACCAGGCTCAAGGTTGACTCAGCCTTCCATTCTCCTGAGGTGGGTAAAATGAGGACCCAAAATTGTTGGGGGAAATATGCTAACTCTGTAAACCGCTTAGAGTGGGCTGTAAAGCACTATAAAGCGGTATGTAAGTTTAAATACTATTGCTATTGCTATCTAATTAAACAGCCCGAGTACCATCAGCAACCAAATGCTCAGGAGCCTCTTGAAGCCAAGATGTTGGAGGCATGCCTTACTTTGGAGGTTTAAATATTTCAAAGAGCAGGAGCAGCCAGTGAGGAGGTGTTGTCCTGGGTTTCTTATCTTCTTTTGTAGTTTGCACAGGATGGAGCAAGTCTCAGTAGGAGTGAAGGTCCTATGGGTATTGGGCGTCAACTCATTCAAGGCTTTAAAAGTGACGCACAACATTTTAAAATGAACGGGAGCTGAACCAGTAACAAAAGGTGCAGCCTAGAGATAATGCTGCTAAATCTGCTATCTCCAGTTAGGAGATGAGCTGCCGTATTTTAGACCTGCTAAAGCTTCTGAAGGAAGTGCCAGGCAGAGCATGTTAAAATACTCTCTAAAATAACAGGTGGCTCTGGTCCAAATCAGGGCACCTCAGTCCCAAAAGGCCAATGTGACTTGATAGTATACTTATTACTACTTGCAAGATGTTTTGTTCCTTCTTTTCCAGATGTGGGGAATTTGCAAGGGGGGAGGGGTGTTAGGGTTTCCTTAATCTGCTACTGAAATGCTATAATTGAGGAACAGTTTTACCATCTGATGATAATACTCAATTCTGGAAGCTGACTTATATTGGGATGCTGGTGTCCCATGTGAAGACGAGCCTCCCGCGGCTATCCATCACACCGGCCCACCAATGCTCGGCTTCCCCACAACCCATGTGGTACATCTGGGTCGCTTGCCTCCCCCTCTGCCTCTGCTTCTGCCTGCTGGTTGCACAGATAATCAACTCACCTGTCCTGCGTGGGCTGTGGCTGCTGCTAAACACAGTCGGCCCAGGTGTGCTCACCGCCTCTTATGCTGGCCATGCCCACCCCTCTTCACTAGGGCTTATTTTGGGGGTACACGTAAAAAAAAACAGGCTAGGGCTTATTTTTTGGATAGGTCTTATTTTCCAGGAAACATGGTATATACTCTTTGAAAATCCCACTATCGGTATGAAGAGAACTGTGTTTGCAATGCAGAGCAAACTCCAAACTTATGACTACGTGAGGGAAAAGAGAGGAACCCATAACGACACCATACTTCCAATATTTGAGCCAAGTGACTTCCATCAGACTCACCTCCAGGATGTGGGCTTTAGCTGCTTCCAGGGTATTTGAACTTCCAGTACCTAGAGAGGCTGTGAGTCCCAAAATCTGAGGTAAACTCTGTTGGCCTTTCAACTTGCGGTCCAAGTAGTCCTCCATAATCTTGTTATAAACAGTTCCTTTGTGAGTGTGGTGACACTCATCAATCACCAATAAAGAGAAATCTGCACAACATATAGAAAGGGATAATCAGCTTTTACCCTAATTATAGTGCATTCTTCTTTTAATAGACTGCTTGTGGGAAGGGAATGTCCTTATTCAGGAATATTTGCTGAATTGAGAGTATAGGTAGTCCTTGACATACAACAATTAATTTAGTGACCGTTCAAAGTTACAACAGCACTGAAAAAAAGTGATTTATGGCCATTATTCACATTGATGACCACTGCAGCATCCCTATGGTCACCTGATCAAAATTCAGATGCTTAGCAATTGACTCATATCTATGACGGTTGCAGTATCCCAGGGTCACCTTCTGATGCGACTTTCTGATAAGCAAGTCAATGTGGAAGTTAGATTCACTTAACAACTGTGTTACTAACTTAATAAATGCAGTAATTCACTTAAAAACTGTGGCAAGAAAAGTCATAAAATGGGACAAAACTCACCTAACAACTGTTTCACTCAGTAACAAAAATTTTGGCCTCAATTGTGGTCATAAGTTGAGGACTACCTATACATAATTTGTGTTGATAGTATATATCGAGGCATAAATTTGGCTGTAGCACATCAAATCCACTGCTTGGAGATCTTGAAATGGTGGTTTTGATGCATTGATTATTTCTATGGCAGATTAAAGCCCAACATGGAAAGGAAGATACAGATAATCCTCAATTTATAACAGTTTGTTTAGTGACCATTCAAAGTTATAATGGCACTGAAAATAGTGATCATTTTTCACACTTATGACCATTGCAGCATCCCAATGGTCATGTGATTTACACTCAGATCACTGACAACTGATTTGTACTTATGGTGGCTGCAGCATTCAGGAGTCCTTTTGCAACCTTCTGACAAGCAAAGTCAACAGAGAACCCAAATTCACTCAACAACCATGTTACTAATTTAACAACTGCAGTGATTCACTTAACAAATGTGACAAGTAATGTCATGAAATGAGACAAATTCACCTCACAATTTTTTTCCACTTAACAACATATACTTTGGGCTCAATTGTGGTCGTAAGTTGAGGACAACCTGTACCACATATTCAAGCTGGCTTTAGAAAAGACTACCAATAAATAGCAAGAGATATTACTGCACACACAAATTTTATTTATTTATTTTATTTATTTATTTAATTTATATTGCCACCTATTCGCCCGTGGCGGCTTACACAATGTAAAACCATATTTAAAACAAAAAATAAAAACAATAAAAACTAACAAAAAGAATCAAATAAATTAGTAAAGTACAATAGAACAAAATTTGGGAAAACAAAAAACAAAACAAAACAAAAACCAACTCCCACCACCCGCCCCGACGACAGATCACACTAGCCACCTGATGGGCTCCATCCCTCTCTGGGTTCCCTAGGCCCACTGGCAAAAGCAGGTCTTCAGTGCCTTTTGGAAGAGTATTATTGAGGGGGCCATTCTAGTCTCTGAGGGAATGATGTTCCAGAGAGACGGAGCCACCACGGAGAAGGTCCTTCTTCTGGGTTCCACCAGGTGTATCTCCCTCAGGGATGGGACCCGGAACATTCCCTGCCTCCTCGCTCTAATGGGTCGGGTAGATGTCACTGGCAAGAGATGTTTCCTCAGATAACCCGGACCCAAGCCATGAAGGGCTTTAAAGGTGGCAACCAGCACCTTGAATCGCACCCAAATAAAAATAAAAAATACCCAAAATATGTCAGTATGTCCTCCACTGACTGTAGAAAGGCCTTTGGATGTGTCAATCATGTCAATCTATGAACAGGGTTTAGAAAAAATGGTAATCCCAGAACGAACTGCTCAGAGAGTTCTGTGAAGCACTTCGGAGCGGTATATAAGTCTAAGTGCTATTGCTATTGCTAACTCTTTGGGCTTATGTGAAACCTATACATAGGATAGGAAGCCACAATCCTTCTGGTACCTGGAGAAAAGATTGGCAGGTCAGCAAGAAGTGGGAAAAGACTTTATAATCTTTCCTATTTATTCAAACTGTGTGCTGAATATGCATTGAGGAAAAGCTGGACTGAAGAGCATGGCTTTAAAATGGGATGGAAACAACAACTTGTGCTTATACTGTACTCAACAGTTTAATAGCTGAAAACGGAAATAGTCTGGAAGCTTTAGTCATGAAAGACAAGGAGCACAGTGAAAAAAGCTGGGACTAAAACACAAAGAAGACCATGATGACTGTAACAGCAACTAGCCTTGTAATTGATACTGAAGAAGGAGATAGCACCTGCCTTTCAGGACTGATTATCAGCAGTAAAGCACCCACAGTCAGGAAATAAAGCATAGACTAGTACTTGGTAGGATAACAATGAAAGCCTTGGGAAAAAAACCTCTCAAATGCTATATTGTGTCTATATCAGGGGTCCCCAACCTGTGGGCTGCAGCCCACTATCGGGCTGTGACCTGTTCACCACTCCTCGACTCGTGCTAGCGTGGGGAAATAGCCCTATTATGTTCTTTGTGCCTTTGAGTTAGTTTAACCCTTGGTGACAGCCTAGAAAAGTCCCTGCATTTTTCTTGGCAACATTTTCTGAAGTGGTTTCCTATAGCAGGGGTCTTCAAACTTGACAGCTTTAAGACTTGTGGACTTCAACTCCCAGAATTCCTCCTCCAGTCATGTTAGCTCAGGAATTCTGGGAGTTGAAGTCCACACCTCTTAAACTTGCCAAGTTTGAAGACCCTTGTCCTATAGCTTTCTTTCTAGGGCTAAGAGAAAGTAATGGGCCCAAAGTAACCCAGCTGGCTTCCTAGCTAAAGCAGAACTAGAATTCAGGGGTCTCCAACCCTCGGTCTGTGGACTGGTACCAGACCATGGCATGCCAGGAACTGGGCCGCACAAACAAGTGAAGCCCCACCCATGGGATGCAGGCAGCATGGAAAACCACGCCCCCTCTGGTCTGTGGAAAAAAACTCTCTCTATGGAACCGGTCCCTGTTGCCCAAAAGGTTTGGGGTTGCTGTATTAGTTTCTTCACATTTGGGATTCTACAGCATTGCAAGGACTGTTCAAGAGGCAGAATATCTCTACTGCAAGTGGATTGCAAAACCTATGTTGTGGCTATCGAGATCCCCCTTGGCTGGGGCTCCAGTTAAAACCTGTTCTTGGTTTCGTTTTTTAGCAAAAACGAAAGTCCATGGAGCTGTCACTGGCATTACAGAGCTTTGCAATCCTGTGACGTAACTTTTCAGTTATATAGCACTAACTCCAAAAAGCTACTTGGCAACTGGATTTAGAGAAGATTGGACATACAATGTAACGTGGAAGGGAAATGGAGAAATTCCGTTTCCAATTATTCTTGATCAAACTTTGCTAACCACTGAAAGGAATCCCTTTACATTTACTTCATTATCCATTTTACTTCCAAGAAAAATTAGGTCAGTTACTGGTTACGGAGTTCAGTGAAGAGTCCGACCTGAAATATGGCTAAATTGAAATGTAATTTGTGTTTCATTCTTTTCTAGACTCTCAAAAAAAACGTAATTTTCAATTATGATTCACCTCCTTTTCTTTGATATTAGGACTTTGATAGTGAAGAAATTATCCCAAGATTGTGGAAGATTCCACAAAGGCTTTCCCTATGCTCAGAAGGAAGATCTGCTAATTTCTGGGTGTTCCAAGTTGCTCTATTGGTGATCACAGGGCTATGTTCAAAAGGTGACAACAGAGACAATACAAAACAAGCACTTCATAAATGCATGGCACTACATAGGAGAAGAAACCCATCAGGACTAGATTCAGCAGTCCATCTGCATTTAAAAGACAAAAGGCCCCTCTTTTGAAGACAGCAAAGTCCACATTTTGGACAGAGAGGACCGCTGGTTTGGAAGAGGGGTCAAAGACACAATCTGTATCAAAATTGAACAGTCTTCTCTCAGTGACATCATCTATCTCTAATCTACAACACAGTCCTTTTAACAGTCCCAAGAAGGTTCCATACCCATTTGCACTAGATAAACCTCCAGGTGACCTTAACAACTCACTAAAAGAATGCAAATTACCAGCTGTCTGCAAGGAGTATAAACCCTTCCATTCCCCACCATCCAGTCAGAGCTGAAGAAGCTTCTTGCATGAGAAGCGAAACGTCTTCAAAGAAAACCCCAAAAGTACAGTTGCCTCTTGCAAAAGCATCTTTGGGACAACAGAGATAAATAGTGAGCTTGAATGGGGGATTCACAGCTAAAACTGGATTATTACTGTATGCTGCTGCTCCTTGCTCATGAAGAGACTGTGACTGTTCCAGTAATGTTCTACTGTGAATCTGCTATAACCTGCTTTAGACAAAGAATCCAAAAACCACCACAATGGTTTCACTCCTTCTCCAGAACACTTTTTTCTATAGGCTCTAATAAATAGAAGCTCTTTCCATGTATAGAGAGTCCTCAATCAACAACATTCATTTAGTGTCTGTTCAAAGTTACAAAGGCACTGAAAAAAGTGACTTATAACCATTTTTCACACTTAAGACCATTGCAGCATCTCTGTGATCATATGATCAAAATTCGGATTCTTGGCAACAGGTTCATTTTTTTTAAATTACATTTATATGCCGCCCTTCTCCGAAGACTCAGGGCGGCTTACAATTTTTGGGATACAACCCAGTGTGCTCAGCAATAGCCTTCATTCCATTGTACATGCCTGCTTATTACTAAGCGGCATTTTTACAAGGTCAGCTAATTGCCCCCAACAATCTTGGGTCCTCAATTTACCTACCCCGAGAGGATGGAAGGCTGAGTCAACCTTTATGACGGCTGTGGTATCCTGGGGTCGTATGATTTTTTTCTTTGCAAGCAAAGTCAATTGGAAAGCCAGATTCGTTGAACAACCATGTTATTAATTTAACAACTGCAGTGATTCACTTAACAACGGTGGCAAGAAAGGTCATACAATTCACTAGACAGTTCTCTTGCTTAGCAATGGAAATTCTGGTCTCAACTATGGTCATAAGTTGAGGGCCACCAGTATTCCAAGAAATAAAGTGATCTGGCTGTGGAACAGGAATCCGGGGCAGCTCCTTATAACTTGATTGCTATTTGCAGTCCAGAAGCAAAAGATTCACATATGCCCCAGGAACCATCAATTTCATGTCTCTAGAGTAGATAGGTCTTAAAAATGATTCAGTAGAATGCTGAGTATAGATTGTGTGAGCTTGTATTTACCGTATTTTTCAGAATATAGGACGCTCTGAAGTATAAGATGCACCTAGCTTTTGGGGAGGAAAACAAGAGAAAAAAACCTGCCTCTACCTCCCAACAATTTGCCTCCTTGCAGCAAACAGCAAACAGCCTGTTTCAGCTTCAGCACAGCCTGATTAGCACAAGCAGCTGATTGTCGGTTGGATCAGCCTCCCAACGATCAGCTGTTTCAGGCTACAGGGATTGCCATAGCCTATTGCTGCCTCCACGTGCCCCATTTTTGGCCTTTGCATTCCGTTTTCAGGCTCCTTGTGCCCTGTTTTCGGCCTCTGTGTGCCCCATTTTTGGCCCATTCCAGGTGGCAGGGATCAGAATGGGCGGAAAATGGGGTGCGTGGAGGCCAAAAATGGGATGCGGAGGCCGAAAAAGGGACGCACGGAGGCGGCAATAGGCAATGGCAATCCCTGCAGCCTTAAACTGCTGATCGTTGGAGGCCGATCCAAACGACAATAAGCTGCTTGTGCTAATCAGGCTGTGCTGAAGCTGAAACAAACTGTTTTCTGTTTGCTGCCAGGAGGCAAATTGCTGGGAGGCAGAGGCCAAAGGGTGGGAGCGGCTGGGTGGACGGGGCTTCGGCAACTTTTGCTGTATAAGACACACAGACATTTCCACCCACTTTTGGGGATGGAAAAAGTGCAACTTATACTCCTAAAAATACAGTAATTATTATGCAATTACAAAACAAGAGCATATTTTGATGGGTTGTTATACATAATCTGAAAACAATGAGCAAAACTGTTATAACGAATCACATTACAGCAACAGCAATAGCCCTTAGACTTATATATTGCTCCATAGTGCTTTATAGCACTCTCTGGATGCTATAAAATGTCAGCATATGTCCCCAACAATCTGGATCTTCATTTTACCGGCCTCAGAAGGTTGGAAGGCCAAGTCAACCTCGGGCCCAATCAGTATCGAACTCCAGGCTATGGCAGACATTATATTTCTGTGAACCACAGTACCTTCCCATTACCTTTCCATTCACTACTCACCAGTCAGTTCCACATGCATTTCCTCTTCTTGGGTGTTGAGGGCATTATAGAGGATTTGGGCTGTGCAAATTATCAAGTCATGGCTCTTTACCATATCTGAGAAGAATAGCTTCTGGATACTATCACCATAAACAGAGGTAATTTGGAATTGACTTTGTAAGAAACTGAATTCATTCTTCAGATGTTGGTCGACTAGAGGTATCTGCCAAGACAAAGTTGCTGCAGTGAAACATTTTCCAGGGGATAAAACAGGCACCATTAGGCCATGTACGTTTCCAAAATGTTTTGAAAGAGGCGTTTTTAAACTGGAAAGAGCACAACTCTTTTCTGTTAAAGCAACTCCCTTTTCTTCAGGTGTACATGTTCCTGAAGAAAAAAAAGCTGTTACTTTGTTCTAACTTGTGCAGAAACCTAGAAAAGGGGATGCTTTTATAATTAACAGAGATGTTGTACTTGTTTGAGGTCCAAAGTATTTCATCTCTGAGCTGTTTGTAATCCAAGAAGCCATGGATTTTGGAAAATGATCTTCCACCACCCTCTATCTACTGGTACTTACTGTGTTGACTAACACAACCACCTTGTTCTTGTCTTGACTCTCCAAGTGCTTCTTACAAACATAGACAGCTGCTCGAGTCTTTCCAGCACCTGTTGGCAGCCATATGATTATATTCTTTCCTTCCAAAGCAGGCCCAATGACCTCCCATTGATAATCCCGCAGCTCCATTGGATCACGTTTAGAAAACCTGCTGAACTATAATTAAAAAAGGAAAAAAGACAATGAAGGTGTGTACAAGAGCCAGACCAATTCAGCCCAATCTTCTTAATTTACCTGCCCAGATTTTTCTGAAAAAAGCAATTTTTCATTATATAAACCCTGTGGCATGCAGAAGAGCACAATCAAGTCCATTAAAAAAAACAGAAGAAGGGAAGAGATTTGATAAGGAACAAATTAATCAAAAGTACAAGAGAACTAAAGAATTAAAAAATATCATGAAGACAAGGTGAAAAATACAGGTGGGAGTTCATTTTTGCAGCTACCTGAGTAACTATTGTTCAACCCCAATCTAGTTTCCTTTCAGTTAGCTGGACTACCTGCCATCAGTTGTCAAGTTCTGGCTAGTGACAATAGAAATTAAATTCCAGCTAGAGACCACCATACCAGAGATAGGTTTAGAACTGTTAGAAACCAGTTCTAGAAGATAGAGCAACCCCTACAAAAATATCCTATTATTTAGATAAAGTATTGGTTTGCTGATTTTAAAATCTTACCATCTAGTTCCACTTTCTTTTAATTTACTAAATTACACTTTCATGCTTATATTTTCCCACTTTCTGTACAAGTAGTCTTTGACTTACAATAATTTGTTCATGACCATTCAAAGCTACAACAGCACTGAAAAAGTGACTTGTGACCATTTCACACACTTATGACCATTGCAGCATCCTGTGGTCATGTGATTAAAATTCAACCGCTTGGCAACTAGCTCATATTTATATGTTGATTGCAACGTCTCAGGGTCAACTGATCCAGAGGTAGTATTCAGCAGGTTCTGACCAGTTCTGGAGAACCAGTAGCAGAAATTTTGAGTAATTCGAAGAACCGGCAATTACCACCTCTGACTGGAGATTTTATAGTATCCTTCCCCTACCACACCCACAGAAGCAGTAGCAAAAAAAATTGAATACCACCCCTGCACTGATCGCCTTTGGCAACCCTCCGACAAGCAAAGTTAATAGGAAAGCCAGATACACTTCACAACACTGTTACTAACTTAACAACTGAAGTGATTTACTTAACAACTGTGGCAGGAAAGGTTGTAAAATGGAGCAAAACTCACTTAACAAATGTTTCACTTAGCAACAGAAATTTTGGTCTCACTTATGATTATAAATTGAAGAGTTTCTGTGTTGCCTTGTGTTATCCATGCCTTAGAAGTCAGTTTTAAAGGTTTTGGGACTGACAGGGAAGGTATCCACTAACTCTTCAACAGAAAGCCAAAAGCATTCTTTTTTAATCTATGCAAAAGGAAAACATACTACATCCTTTTTTGATCAATAGATAACATTTCCTTTTTGAACTAAATAAATTATACATCTCTTGAATCCAGTCCTTAATATCAGGATGATATTACATTCAGGTTTTTCAGAATATTCTCTTAGCAACATCCCAAGCCCAATGTCACCACATCTCCTAAAACAATCAGTTTCAAAGTCTATCAAATTATTCCAAAAAGATGTCAGTGACTTTAAGTACGCTGTATCTAATATTAAGCATAAGTGGAAATAACATGATATGCAAAGAAACTCAATGTACTAAAACCCATAAACAATTAAAATATTTACAGCGAATGCACAATTCACTACAAACCATCTCAAATTATATACATACCCATTCAATAGACTGAGCTGGATGCAATAGAAAAGACGTCTGACATACAAAGCCACATTTACAATGTTTCCCCTTGCATAGCTTTCTATTATGCCCAGTGAGAGCTTGAAACGAAACTAAAACTGCTGCAGTGTTCACAGTGTGGAGCTCCAGCCAAGGGGGTTCTTGACAGCCACATAAATAGGCTTGACAAACCACTTACCTTTGAGACAATCGAGTTCTGCACAACTTTCCCTCAATACTACTGAATCCCAAATGAGAAGAATCTGGTAGATTCTTCTTTATTATGTTCTGGCTGTACCTATATACTTTATTAAAAGGTATATATTTGTGAACTGCAACTTTTTCATCAAATATGATTTAAAACTATTGGGCTACAATATTTAGCTTGCTCTGCTTTTGTAAATTTTGATGCTTTTATCACAATATAGTACTTTTATCTTATTTATCATTAAATATTTTAAGTTCACATAAATTTGTTTTAGGAAACTGCAGATATTTAATTGGCAAAGAAAAATATCTCTAGGGTTAAGTCACTTCCTTACACTTTCAGTAAGATACTCAGTTCGGATCCATGCTAATTCAATGATGGTTCAGCCATGATACAGTTAGTCCTTGACTTATGCTCACAGTTGAGTCTAGCAATTACGGTTATAAGTTGTTACATAAAACGAATCATCATTTGACTGAGCCAATTTTACAACTTTTTTTCATTGCGATCATTAAGTGAATACAGCAGTCATAACATAATGTGACAGTTATTAAGTGAACCCATTGTTACCAATGGACCAGTTCTTGCTGGAACTAGAAGTAAATGCCAACTTTTGGCAAAACCATTGTAAATCACATAACCACAGAGCACTGCAAACAACTGTAAATGTGGCCAATGGCTGAAAGGTCCAAACATGATCATGTGACTGCAAGGGGGGGAGGTGCCCAGCTGTCAGAACTTTGAAACCAGGTGATGAGTACCTTTTTGAGGGGGCAGCAATCTGGTAATTCAATAGATGCTATGGTTAAGGAAAATCCTGCCTTGGCAAGGGAATAAAACTGCTTTTGAAAGTGATCACAATCCAGTTGTGGAATTTGTGTAACTTAATCCCCCTCAACTCTGATGTGGGTCAAGGAATGGATATCACTAAGAAATACTAGATCATTGACACTAGAAGGACATGACTTGTTGTTGGGGTGGCATGCCTTCCTATGGTACAAGGGGTCTAAAATACATGGATATTTTAGGAGACATTATATACAAGAAGCTTTGTTATTAAATTGGGAGAAAATTAAAAAACAACATCATTTAAAAATTCCAGTCTGGCTATTAACTATTGAAGTTTTTTCATACCCAGTAATATATAAAATGGAACAAACAGTTCCAAACTGAGCAATCAGGGAAGGGCCTTAGTAAGAGAAGTGACCAAGAACCCAATGGTCATTCAGACTGAGCTCCAGAGATCCTGTGTGGAGATAGGACAGAGTTCCAGAAGGACAACCATCAATGCAGCCCTTCACCGATCTGGGCTTTATAGCTAGATGGAAGACTCTCCTCCGTGCAAAACACATAAAAGCCCACTTAGAATTTGCAAAAAAAGCATCTGAAGGCCTCTTAGACTGTGAGGAACAAACTCTAAGTGGGCTTTCATGTCTATGGAGCTTCTCAGTCATCTAGATCATGGTTGTCCCAAAGGTGCTTCTTCAAGAGGCAACTGAACTTTCTGGTTTTTTTCTTTGAAGATGTTTTGCTTCTCATCCAAGAAGCTTCTTGTTAGATATTCAATGGGGAAAAGTCAGTGATGTCAGACTTCCTCCATTGGTTCATTTTCCAGGCGGGAAAATGAACAGCCGTCAGTGGCTGAGATTGTGGACAGCAGCCTGTAAAAAGAACAGCAGGCACACCTGATGGCAGTCTTTTGTTCAGAGCTAAATAAAGAAATCCTTTCCGTCTACCGTGTCCTGCCTCTTCAATCTAGCCCATATCTAACACTTCTTCAGGGCTTTCATGTGTTTCATACTTTCTGAATGCACTGTAAATCTTCCACACTGGTACTTCTTGATTAATGGGATTAACAAAGCCCACAAAATGGCTGTATTATTCATATGTGTGCTATTCAAGTGATACGTCTATGGATAGACCTAGAAAATCTAGAACTACGCCGCCTTTGGTCCGATCTAAGTATAGTATATAAAATTATATATTGCAATGTCCTACCTGTCAATGAATACTTCAGATTCAACTGCAACAATACAAGAGCACACAATAGATACAAACTCAAGGTTAACCGCACCAAACTTGATTGCAGGAAATACGACTTCAGCAACAGAGTGGTCAATGTCTACCTGACTCTGTGGTTTCTTCCCTAAACCTCCAAAACTTTAACCTTAGACTGTCTACTATTGACCTCACCCCTTTCCTAAGAGGTCTGTAGGGGGCGTGCATAAGTGCACCAACGTGCCTACTGTCCCTGTCCTATTGCTTCTTTTTATTTTTCTTATATGTATCCATTTCATGTATTCATAACTATGTTATACTTATACCTGTTCTCTTATAATTGCTTGACAAAATAAATAAAATAAAAATAAATAAATAAATAAAATAAAATAAGGTAATTGTTTCTGGCTTGAGGGAAATACCCAATAAAAAATTTAAACGTCCGTTTTGAGGTTTATTAACAAAATATACCAGCAAAAGATTAGAATACGCTTAGAACAATTTTATATTCGACTAAGCCGAAGTAATTATAGAAAGCAAAGCAAATTCTGAAAACATTCTCGATAGATAGATAGATAGATAGATAGATAGATAGATAGATAGACAGACAGACAGACAGACGGACAGACCTCACAACTAATTTAAAGTAAATACATCAAGGGAACTAACCACAAACGGGATGCTAAAGCCATATACCCAAAGTGTTCCTGCACGTGACGAACCTTCGGCAGTTTTTCCGCCCCAGGAAGGACCGTACTACAGTACCCGCCATGCTTTGCGCCGACGCCGGCAACCATTCTGGAGACGCGAGAGCGCGCGCAGGGCCTATTGGGGAAGCGCGCGCGCGTGTATGCGTGTCGGCGGCCGGGGAAGGTGGCGGAGCGAGCGCCCTTCCCTGGCGCCTTCTCTCTCTCCCTTCCCCGTCCATTCATTGCTGCCCTGCGGACTGTCCGCGCCCTTTCTTCTCCGCCATGGAGGCGTTGATTCCGGTCATTAACAAGCTGCAGGACGTCTTCAACACGGTGGGCGCCGATATCATCCAGTTGCCGCAGATCGTGGTGGTCGGGACGCAGGTGAGGCAGGCGGGGCCTGAGCCAGGGTGACCTCCGCCCGGGCTGGAGGCGAACAGATGCCCTTGGGGGAGCCCTCCACCCTTGGGGGGTAGGTGGGAGAGCGGAGCGTTTCAGTGGGATGCGCGTACAGGAGAGATGGGTTTCCTTCCTGATCTGGAGGGGTTTGAGGGAAGGAAATATTGACCAGCCAATGCGAGTCTTGCAAAGTGGGGGGGTTGAGGGGTGGTTGTGGTTATTGTTGTTATTCTCTACATGTATATGCCGCCCAACTCCCAGCGAGTCTGGCAGGTGTGCAAATTTTAAAAATGCATTTATGGACATTGCAGTTGTGATTAGCATTGGCAGCCTTCCAGTTGTAGGACTGGAAGTGAGCTTTATTGTAATTGTATGGAAGTCTTGAGGAATCTTGATGTGTGCAGGGTTAAGTTTTATATAAATAAGTTAAGCGGTCGTGATGTGTTTATTAGTGGTGTTAAGAGCTGTATTGACATAAAAACCTTTTCTTTCTTTTTTTGGAACCATGTGTTATATTCCCCTCCCAGAATGAAAGAAGTCACTCTCAAATAGGAGAAGCATGCCGAGAGACTCTTTCCAGTTCTGACTTTATAATTCTCCCTTTACTAGCAAATTAAGGGGAACACAACAGGCCTGAAGGCTGCAAATAGGCGATATAAATTTTTGGGAATAGCACCTTAAATCAGGAGTCCTCCTACACTTCAGCTCATTGAACCCTTCAGATTGTCCATCAATTCCCAAACATTGTATGAAATTTTTAAAAATAAAATCTACTTTAATAGCACGACTACTAACAATAATAACGGAAACCTCTTGGATAGTGTCAGCAATTTTGGGGGGTTGATACTGACCACTTTGGGGAAAGCTGCATCAAGGCTACATTGTAAGGTTATCAAAAGGCCTCTGGTGGTTTGTTTTGCTGTTAAATCCTAAGGATGGGATTAGTCGAGTTTGTTAAACAATTTAACTAATATTTAAACTGAATAGGAGAAGATGTTTGGAAATATTGAAATGGTGCTAAAAGTTGATGCAGGTAAAGTCCTGAGCTTGTTAAAGCTAAAAGGAAAAATGGGAACATTCTGTCCCTATGTATTAAATGTCCTCTGATTTGCAGTGGTCTGAGGAACGGGATACAGGCAGTCTGGCCAGTGTGATCTGGGATGAGTTCGATCCTGTTTCCGAGGATGAAGTGGACAGGACTATGCGGCGGCTGAGTTCCACCACATGTTTGTTGGACCCGTGTCCTTCCTGGCTGGCTTATGCCGCCAGGGAGGCCACCTGCGGCTGGCTCCGGGCAGTTGTCAACGCTTCATTAAGGGAGGGTGTTTTCCCTCCGCCTTGAAGGAGGCGGTGGTGAGACCCCTCCTGAAGAAGCCTGCCCTGGACCCGACCGTGTTAGACAACTTTCGTCCAGTCTCCAACCTTCGCTTTTTGGCGAAGGTTGTTGAGAGAGTGGTGGCTTGGCAGTTTCCATTCTTCCTGGATGAAGCGGACTACCTGGATCCGTATCAATCGGGCTTCCGACCTGGTTTCAGCACGGAGACGGCATTGGTCGTGCTGATGGATGATCTCTGGAGGGCTTGGGACAGGGGCTTTTCATCTGTCCTGGTCCTATTAGACCTCTCAGCGGCTTTTGATACCATCGACCATGGTATCCTTTGCGCGCCGAGGGGTTGGGAGTGCGGGGCACTGTGCTTCGGTGGTTCGCCTCCTACCTCTCCGGGCGGTCGCAATCGGTATTGGCGGGGGGGCAGAGGTCGACCCTGAGGGTGCTCTCGTGTGGGGTCCCTCAGGGGTCGGTTCTCTCCCCCCTGCTATTTAACATCTATATGAAGCCGCTGGGTGAGATCATCCATGGTTTCGGGGTGAGATTCCACCAGTACGCAGATGACACCCAGCTGTAAATCTCCACCCAGAACCAAATCAGTGATGCCCTCTCCCTGATGACCCAGTGCTTGGATGCGATATGGATTTGGATGAGCGGGAACATGCTTCGACTCAACCCGGCCAAGACTGAGTGGCTGTGCATACCGGCATCTCGGCCCAGTCAGGAATACCCATTTTGGCCATAGGGGAAGCGGTGTTGCCCCCTGTGGATAGGGCGTGGAACCTGGGGGTCCTCCTGGATGTGCGGCTCCGGTTGGAGGAGCAGGTGGGGGCCCGCCAGGGGGCCTTTGCCCAGCTCCGCCTTGTTCGTCAACTACGCCCATTTCTGGACCGAGATGCCCTGCGCACAGTCACTCATGCCCTTGTTACCTCTAGACTCGACTACTGCAACGCTCTCTATTTGGGACTGTCCTTGCATACCATCCGGAGATTGCAGCTGGTGCAGAATGCGGCGGCTGGTGGTGATGGGAGTTTCCCGATTCTCCCATGTTACCACCCTCCTGCGCTGCCTGCATTGGTTGCCGGTTGCACTCCGGGTGAGATTCAAGGTTTTAGTTTTAACATACAAAGTCCTTCATGACATGGGTCCTCAATATTTAAGGGAGCGACTCCTGCCGACATCGAATGCCAACCGCCCTGTGCGAGCACATAGGCAAGGACTCCTTGGGGTCCCGTCGGCAGGCCAATGCCGGCTGGCAGTCCCCCGACGACGAGCCTACTCTGTCTCGGCCCCTGACCTCTGGAACCAACTCCCCCTGGGGCTCCGCTTGGCCCCTGACCTCCACACCTTCCGCCGTGATTTGAAGACCTGGTTGTTTGACCAATCCGGGCTGTGACCCTTCCTGGGGGGGTGGTTTTATATTTTTAAGTATCGTAAATTTGTTTGTTTGGGCTTGTAAATCTGGTTTAATCTTCTTTTAATTATTTATTGTTGTTGTTTTAGCTGTGAGCCTCCCCGAGTCTTTGGAGATGGGGTGGCATACAAGTCCCAATAAATAAATAAATAAATAAATAAATAAATAAATAAGAAAAGTTTGTAAGTCTTTTGTGTCTGGTTTATGTATCTGCTGTCTGGAACTGCTGTGCATGAAGATTTATCCTTGCAACAACTGTGTTAAATAAAAGGTCTCTTTGCTGTCACTTTATAAATTAGGAAATGGATGTTGTAAACACATGGTCTTGTATAGATGTATATAGGTGCTGTGGAGGCATTTGGAAGTGATAATGAGAAATATTTTATTCAGAGAACAGTTTGGAGGTGATGCTGTAAACAGGGATTATTCTGTCAGTTGCTTGCAGGGGTGAGTAGCTAGGAAAATATGAATGCCACACCCTAGAGGAAAATATAAATTGTGATTGATAAATAATGGTTAAAATTATAGAAACCACAAGAGATCAGATCTCAGTGGTAAGAATTCAGGGATATAATGTGAAAATTAGAGAATATGAAAATCACAAGGTTAATACAAGTTTATTAAATTTAGTTGTCACTCACCTTGTCTAAAGTGATGCTAGGCAGCTTACATTTTAATATAGAAATATAAAAATTATAAATATAAAAACAAACTGACAAAGGATCAAATACATGTGTAAGGGATAGCATTTTCCAGGAAAACAATAGAGCATTTTGGTTAACAGATTTTTATTATTTTTCCATAATATATACAGGGCTAAATTTACTGAAATCTTGCTCTGGTGCTGCTAAACTTGTACAGTGAAAGGTTGAAGATCTCAATCTTCCTCTCTTATAAATTGAGGGCACATAGCAGAGTAGAATTAGTAGAAGCTTGGATGTCTATGGAGATTATCATTTAATCCAGGTCATGGTTGCCTCATAGGTGCTTTTCCAAAAGATGTCAGGACTTGATTTTTTTCCCTTGAAAATGTTTCGTTTCTCATCCAAGAAGCAACTTCAGAGTTCTTCAGAGGCTTGAAATTATTAAGTCATAATGAGAAGGAGGTACAGAAAATGTTTCTCATTGATAGGCTAATGGCTCTGTCTGTAGGCACTTCTCAAATGATTTCTGTATAAATGGAATGTGTTTGCATAATTGCCTATAAACTATTCCACTTGTTTGCTACATGTGCTAGTTCTGGAGGAAAAGAATAATATATTTCAGTGACTGACTGTCATTTTTATTTGGCCTTGTCTGTAACTTCCAATTAGTATCAGTTAAATTCCTTCAAGCAGAACTTTGTACCTATAAAGACAAGAAACTTGATTTTTTTTAAAAAAGTTGGGATCTCATAAAAGAGAGATATAAGTACATAATAACAATCTGAGTTTTTTCATAGCATGTATACAGACTTTATAAGAAGTATATTGTAATGTGTCATTTCCCCCCCAAGAAACTAAACAGTTTAGAGCATTTCAATGTAATAGATTTATACACTTTTTCCATAGTATATTCAGGGCTAAATTTATGAGATCTTTTCTCTGTCACAGCTAAATAGAGAAAGGTTGAAGATCTCAATCTTCCTTTCCTAGAAATTTTCTAGATTCATACCTCCCTTGACTTGCCTTCGTATAGCCCCGTGGTAGTTTTCTTGCTCATTCATTCATTCCAATTGATCAATCAATCAATCAATTTCTGTAGTTGCCCATCTCAATCAGTGATTCTGGGTGGCTTACTGTTCAAAAATATATTACAGTTAAAACAGTAAAAATATTTTAAAACAAAACATCTAGAATAAATATACAAAGCAGTGATTGCTGCCACCTATCTTCCTTCACCTGGCACCCTTCCTCCAACTTTCTGCTGTTCTATTTTAAATACTTTCATCAATCACCAATAAAGAACTCACCTTATGCAAAATTCTTAGAGTAGCACAACATGCCATTTAAGATTTCAAGTATATCAGTTATATCATCCTCTGAGAAGCTGACAAAGATGGGGTGGTTGTCATGACTATGGTGGATTATATAAAGGAAGACAACTTTCCAATACAGCATTCTACCAACTAACACCTTTCATCATATTCCACAGCTTCATACCAAAGAGAATTAGACAATCTGTTGAAACATACAAGACTGCAACTACATGAAGATATCCTAGGGTCCCTGATTAGGCAATGTCTACCTGTTTCCCAAAGTGCATAAGCCAGGCATCTTGGACATTCCATTTGTCCCAAGTTGTAGAACCATGATAACTGGAAAATCAGGTTTGGGACCACGTTATCTGATGGGCCATCTCTTGTCAGTCACATCCACCCGACCCACTAGAGCGGGAGACAAGGAATGTTGTGAGTCCTGTCCCCTAAGGAAACACATCTGGCATGATCCAGAAGAAGGGCCTTCTCCATGGTGGCTCCCTCCCTTTGGAACATCATCCCTCTGGAAATTAGATTGGCCCCCACTGACACTCTTTCAGAAGGCCCTGAAGACGTGGTTCTGCCAGTGAGCTTGGGGAACCCAGAGTGGGATGGAGCCCATTAAATGACTGGTACAAGTGTGTGTTGTCACCGGAGTGGGGGGCTATTTTGTTTTAATTAATTTTTATTTCTTTTATATTGTATTTTTATTTCCTGTAAGCCACCTTGAATCACCATGAGCAAGTAGTAAAATTTCCAAATAAAACAAATAACAATGTAACAATGCATTACATTGTACACACCATATAGCAAAGATTTTGGGTTCTGTTATGGATTCTGAGTGGAAAACAAGTTTATATGCATATAAATATATTTGATATATTTAGTTATTGATGATAGTTCCATGCCATGTTCTGCTAAGTCACATTTCCCAGTAATCCTATCATCAGTGGTGAATAATGAGCACTATTGGAGTTGTAAGTCTGAATGTAAGTTCCACACTGGATATAATTGGATTTGTGGGATTTAATTCAATGGAAACATATTTTAACTGTAGGATATAAATTTAATGAATAAATGAATGTATCTGAAGCATACCATAAAATATAGGCCCTAGAAGTTCCCTTGTTTTCTCTGTGTCTTCTAGGGCCTGGATCCTGACCACCCAGTCAAAATTAGTTAGATGAACCTTTAACTTTGATTCCTGTTATTGTTGGTTTGTCTTGTCATCCTTTTCTGCCACCATATATTGGTGTTGGTACTTGGTTGCTTGCTTTCTTCCTTACAGTCTTATTGTATTATTTTTTAAAAAATCACCTGTAATTATTTCCTACAGATTTATATAATTTGGGGGCAAGAGCACGGAAATATTTTGCCATTGCCATCTTCACCGCCTCCCTTTTAGTCTGTTCTGGAGCCCTGGACAATCTTGGTTGTTTCCTATCCTAGATCTTACCAAGTCCAATTTTGCCAAAGCAAAGTTGGACTTTTTCTAGATGAATGAAGATTGGCTACGTTCCATCAGTTCTATGATTTTTTATAAAGGCTTTTCATAAAATGTGTTGCAAGCATAGTAGTAACCTGGGTCCAAGAGTTGATTTCCCCAAATACACCAAAAGTAATGAGCAGCCTACAAATTTTGGAGATTGAAGTTGAACACATATGACCAGATTGGAGACAGATAGTTTAGTCAATAAATAATTTCAAGCAAGATAAAATTGGTCTTTATTTAGAAATTTTTACTGCTGTTAGAAAAGCATGGCACCGTTTGTGCCTATATAAATAGGAAAGCCAGACTTATCTTCTAATCTTATAAAGTAAAATTAGGAGTAGGATTTGTAGGCCTCTGAGATATAATTTTAGCTGGGTGAGGCACATTTAATCCTTTGCCAAATATGCCAAAGGTGTTTTTTTCAAGAGGCAGCTGGACTTTCTGGTTTTTCTTTGATGACATTTCACTCCTCATCCAAGAAACTTCTTCAGCTCTGACTGGATGGTGGGGAATGGAAGGATTTATACTGGTCATTTGCATTCTTTTAGCAAGTTGTTACAACAACGTGGAGGTTAATCTGTGTCATCAGGGTCAACTGAGTAGTGCAAATGGGTGTGGAGCCTTCTTGGAGCTGTTGAACTGTGTCCTAAACAGGAGATAAGTAGTGTTGTATCTCTCTGTTAAGAGAAGGCTGTTCAATTTTGACATAGATGGCTTCTTTAACCCTTCTTTCAAACCAGCGGTCCTCTCTGTCCTAAATGTGGACTTTGCTGTCTTCAAAAGAGTGGCCTTTGTCTTTTAAATGCAGATGGACTGCTGAATCTAGTCCTGATGGGTTTCTTCTCCAGTGTTGTGCCATGTGTTTATGAAGTGGTTGTTTTGTTTCCCCAATGTACAGATCTGCACCTAGCTCATTGCATTGTACTGCATATACCACATTGCTCAGTTTGTGTCTGGGTGTTTTATCCTTGGGGTGGGCAAGCTTCTGCCTTAGTGTATTCTTGGGTTTGAAATGAGCACGTTTCTTGTGTTGGCTGAAGATCCTCCTGAGCTTTTCCAATATTCCTGCAACATATGAAATGACAACATTGCTTGTTTATTGTTCATTGTCTGTTATGGAGGAGCTCCTGTAGGGTCTTTTTTGAGATTTGATGAAGGCCCACTTGGGATAGCCACATGTTCTGAGAGCTTGCTTGATGTGTTTTAGTACTTTTTCTTCTTTCTTTCTCTATAGACGTTTGCCAAATACATTTTTAAATGGCTAAAGGCCAAAGAAATGTGGATTCTGTTACATTGGGGTAAAGTACTATATAGGTTTTCTGGATGTGCCCTGACATAAAATGAAACAAACTTAAAAAGTCAGTAAAGGCTAAAATAAAGAAAATAGGATAGCTAAAAATGAATATTTTAAAAAAGTACTTATTTCATCAAAAACAAAAGTTTGTTGGCACATACTTATTAATAAGTGTGTAAAAGGCTGTAATCTTAGCATAACCAGTTACCAACAGAAAAATGCCAACAACTTAATTCAAATATCAAACATACTGTAGCTCATAGTTTTAATGAGATCTTGTTTGGGCTCCTTATGTATGTATGGCGAAAACCAAATCCATTGAAATCTTTAAATGTTACATCAGTTGGACTTTAAAAACTTTAAATCTACACAAACGTTAAAAACTGAAATGCAAAGCAATGTATGTCAGTTATTAGAGTTAATTAGGATATGTGATTATTCAGAAAATTTGTGGTGTATTACAGAATGGGAAATAGATTAAATGGAACTTGGCAACTTTAAGGCTTGTGGACCTCAACTCCCAGAATTCTCCAGCCAGTTGGCTGGAGAATTCTGGGAGTTGAAGTCCACAAGTCTTAAAGTTGCTAAGTTTGGAGACCTTTGATATATTGTAATTAAATAGAAACTCTGTAATGATATTTATTTCCTACCTTTATTATTTTGATAAATAACTCAAGGTGGCTAACATACCTAATATTCCTTTCTCTTCCTATTAATCCACCCTGAAGGAGAATCTTGGCTTATCATTAAAATTTTCTGATTCCTGCCTTTGCTTCAAGGATGGAAGTAGTAATCCTCCAACACATGTGAAGTGGTAACCCAACCTTGAAAAAGATTACATCTTGATTGACAAAATTGGTCACAGAGAGTACCACACCTTCTGTTTACACCCTAAATCTAATATGTTACCAAGCTCTAATACCTTGTGGTTCCTATCTAGATCAAGAAAACAATACAATAGTAGAAATATTTTTCATAAAGTGGTTTCCTGGTCTTGTGATGTATAGGCATAATGTCCAAAGGTTCCTGCTTTTCCTTCCCTTTTTAATAATCACTATTAAATAAGTGCCTCTGCTTTTTGAGACCAATTTCTTTCAGTCACATAACCATCATGTCCCTGATACTCCTATATTTTTGTCTCAGAGTTTGACATCATTTATCTAATCAAACTTGTTTACAGTCCATAAATCCTGTGTCCTAATACAGGTGGATGGTGGATTTTTTTTCTGCAACAGGTCAACATGGCTACTCTTATTTCTGAGACAGAAATTTCTTATTTCTGTCTATTATCTTGCCTCTGCAAGATAGCTTTGTTCCTGCTCTGGTTTATGTATTGGGAAAGAACAGATAAATGAAACAGACACTAATTAGTTGTTGATTCTTTACATCCCAGATAATACTGAATGAAGAAATTTGCAATGGATGCAGTTAAATTGTGTTTAATACAATTAAGCAGGGCCTTTGCTTTGTTTTTCATTTGTTAAGCATAAATATTAAACACAAATATTTATTTAGTTTATTACTTGTTAAATTATTGTCCTTCCCACTTCACTGTCAAGTGACTCATTGTGGCTATGCTACAAGAATGTGACTTCCGCTTTCTCTTTTTTCCTGGTATGGTTTCCTTACTAATTGTAAAATCTGCTTTCTGAAACTGGTTTTGTTGATAACTGTTTGGTGTTGATGAAACAGTGGTTTATCCATTCATGCTGCTTGTGATGATCTACTTAAAGCAGGGGTGTCAAACTCAATTTCATTGAGGGCCACATCAGGATTGTGTTTGACCTCGGAGGGCCAGGTAGGTGTGGCTGACTGGGTGGGCGTGGCCAGCTTGACACTACTCCCAAACTGCTGGCATGTTTCCGTCTTTGCATTGGGTAGACTGGGCGAGCGTGCGAGCGGCCCCCATTTTCCAGGACAGCCCCACGGGCCAGATCTGACCACATCATGGGCTGGATCCGGCCTGTGGGCCTTGAGTTTGACACCCCTGACTTAAAGAGTCTTATATGGTAGAATTGTGACTTTAGTTCCAAATGTTCTTTTTACATAGTTGCAGGTGAAGTAAAAATCCAAAATTTGAAAAGAATATTTATAGGGGAGTTTACTTCAAGGAATTATATTTTTAATATGTTACTCTTATGTAACTGGAATGCCTACACATGGGTCAAACTTTGCAGGTCATCTTCTCATTGCAGGTCCAGGTAAGAGCGATAAGTAGATGTCAGTGACAGCAGTAGGGAAGTTAATATTAAAATGGTTCATATCATTATGAAAATCAGCAAATACACAATCTCAAGCCCCAAAATATTCATTTTCATTTATACCTTGCCTTCCCATTAATGAAAGGACTCTTTTCCAGGGCACCTGATTCAACAGGTAACAGTTTTAGTTGTCCTCTGAAACTCAGCAACATAATATTAACCATACATCACCAAGAATGTTCTGCAACCATTAGTTAGCAATAGATTCTGATTTGATATATTCATACTTTGTATCGGTAGGTATGTGTGTGTCAGCGGATTCAACATGAGCATCCTGTGCACGTCACATCACCTCTCACCCTTTGAATCTGGATTGCCAAGGACAAATTCACCTCTATGGGAACTTATTTTGATGATTGCTTGAGATGCAAGAAACTCTGTTCAAAGTTATTGGAATGGTGGCATGAGTATTTAAGTCCTCTCTTCTCATTTTCAGAGCAGTGGCAAAAGTTCTGTACTAGAAAGCCTAGTTGGGAGAGATCTGCTCCCAAGAGGCACTGGGATTGTTACTCGAAGGCCCCTCATCCTGCAGCTGGTACACGTTACGTCAGAAGAAAGTCGGAAAACCGCTGGAGATGAAAACGGTAAGGCCTGCCCTCTGTGAGATTAGCAACGGGTGATTGTGAGGCTTTGTCATGCAGTCAACGCGGAAAAGAAGCAGTACTTAAATTTCTCCTGTGCCTTAGGTTTTTTACATTATTATTTTTCTCCCTTTAAGTATCCTGATGTTAAAGTACAGGTAGCAAATTGCAACAGGAATTCAGTAGTTTTATGTCTAAGGAAGTCTATATATGGGGGGAAAGAAAGATCTAATGGAATAAGCTTATATTGCATATGGGTATATGAATGTGTTCAATTAATCAATCCGTTTATTACAGTCTTAGACCAGAGACCAAAACAAATAAAACGCTCAGTAAATATACAATTAAAAATTTTAGTATAAAATAATAAATAACTAAAATCTATAATAAAATCCAGTCTGTCAATTATACATGGTCTAACTATACTAACATTACAATCCATAAACTCTGTGGCCCGTTGTAGGTTCATTGCTAAAAGGGAAAAGACTAAGCAGTGCAAAGGGTTTGCCACATTATAGTTATATAACATAACTATGGTGGAGAAGACATGTGTTTGTGATGAATCCCCAGTGCTGCTGCAGAATCTGGTCACCTGCACTGTATTTATGGACTGTTCATCCTTAAGCAGCCACTGAAGATAGGTAGTGAATGTGTTCTAAAATATTTTTGTACATGGAATGTTGGGGGAATCAAATTTAGGCATAGCATTTTAATAGTATTTTAGATTAAGGGCTCTCCAACGGTGCTCTATGGAACCTGGTGGTTCTGTGAAAAGTTAATGAAGGTTCTGTGCAGCTGAGAAGGTTCATTTGGATGCAGCCAATTTTCTATCACTAGAATTTTGTCTCTCGATTAGGGTTTTGGGAAATGAATTTTTTGAACAGGTTCTACAGCCTGAAATAGTTTGGAAACTCCTGCTTTACAATGTTCAAAGCACTTTATTGACAACTTTCACTATATCTGACAGCAAGTTAGGATATATTAGTACTATATTGTATTAGAGTCAGAGCTCCAGCATCTGGGGACACTTTCCCACATAAAGAAGGACCTGTATGTGTAAATTATCTCTACTTTAATTTCATGCAGATAGGGGGTTGGAAGTATTGCCAACCTTGTTGAGGGTAGGATTATGGGCTTGATACTTTGGCCCCTTTACGTACAGCTGAACAAATAATTTTTGGAAGAATAAGGAGACTAATTTTCAAACAGCGATTAGTACTTTCTAAAGCTCTATGAACATTTCTTTACTGTAAAATCAGGAGTTTGTTCTCTTGTAGAATCATCCTTTTTTCTTAATCTTTACATTCGGGTGCCCCAATGCCCCAAGCTTAATCAGGAGATTAAGAAAATGTAATTTTCCCATCCGGGAAAATGATTTTAATTGGGCAACAGGGGAAGTGGAATATATTGGATCTGTTTTTATTATGGAAAGAAAAAAATATATCAAGAAAATACATCATTTGCATGACTAGTATTTGCATTTCCCCCATATATTTCTCTCGATGAAAAATACCATGAAAAGTTACTGAAATTAAAAAGTTTAAATGATAAAAGAAAGATAACATGTTTTTGCCGTCCTTACAAAATTTATTTAATTGGTTGCTGCTAATTTGACTGCTGGAGGAAAAGTTTGTATAAATACATGTCCCATGGTAAATTTATTAGAGGCTCTGAAAAAATATTGTTTGTTGACTTTATATACTGGATTACTTGAAAAGAGATCATTGGTGAGCAATAACATCTGCAGACAGTTGGGTTTTATTAAAAGTTACTTTAATAAGAACTGGGATTTGGGAATTGTCTGGTCTGAATAAATGTTTTAAAACCCCATTTAGAATAATTGCTGTATATTATGGAGTTTCACAAAATTCTTGGCTGAAATCAAGTTGTGCCTGTTATATTTTGCATTGGTTTTAAAGCCTCTCTAGTCCTGCCTTTTTCATTACTCAGGATGCATTTGTAACCCTTGATTGTGGATTTAGTAAAAAAAACAAGATAATGAACTCATTGGTTTTAATGGTGGCTTTTTAAATTGAAGAATATGAAATCATTGCAATCTAGTTTCCTTTTCCTGTGCACTTAATGGAGAAATCTTTGTATTCCTCTGTTCTCATTAATCCTATTAATGGGGCCTGCAAAAGATAAGGATTACAGTTAATACTTATGCCTCTACTCTGCTCCCTTGGATAGTCCTAGACTCTTCTCTGTATTACAATGTTGTGATGGAATAGCGTATCAAGTATGCATGTTCTCTCTCCTTTTTTTATTTAGGCAGACAAGTTAAGGGCAAGAGTGCTTAGTCCAGTGTTGGCAAACCTTTTCGGCACGTGCAGGAGAGTGCCAGAAATCGGAAGAGCAGCTCTGTGGCACGCATGCACAGGTGCATCACCTGGTCTTCCGGTTTCTGGCATGCATGCAAGCGCAAAGACCAGCTGCGTGCACCGGAATCCAGAAGCACAACGGGCAACGGCTGGCGTGCCTGGAGAGATTGTATGCGACTTCTGGCACACCTGCCATAGGTTCACCGTCACGGGTTTAGTCTATTTATTGGTATATAAGCTCTGATCTGTTTTGTCTTAACGATTGCTCATCATTGTCAGGCTAAATGGCATTTTGTAGAACCCTGTGGGAAGCCAGATTTAAGGGCATTGTGGTTTGAATGCAGAAAACATGATATGATCCACATTCTTGGCAATAATAAATAATATCTTCAGAGCTGAAGAATGTTCTTGGATGAGAAGCAAAAAACAAGTCTAGTTGCCTCCTGAAAAAACACTTTTCGGACAGTCTCTTCTGTTGTTTTCCATGGCATTTCAGGGTCAAAAGAGATAACAATAGGGAATTGGTTAGGGATGATACCATCAGAACAAACCATGTAGAACAGAGCAAATAATCCTAGTTACTGCATGTATATGAAGAAAGGATGACTCTGACTTTAAGACACTTCTTTTCCAAAAAGGAAAAATAGAAGGAAATCAAATACAAATAAATATATATAATTTAGAGGATTTTCCTGTCCCCACAAATAAGGGTGTATGTGGATGTTTCGTATTTCTGTTTGTAAGTCAGTCTCTCACAGAGAGACAGAAAGAGAAAGAAAGAAAGAAAGAAAGAAAGAAAGAAAGAAAGAAAGAAAGAAAGAAAGAAAGATATGAACCTCTCGGGCTGAGCTTTGACAAAAAGTACAGTTCCCCCAATTGTGGATGCTTATATAATCTGTCAACATTTATTGATGATATCCTGTTCTTTCTCTTGTATATCTTAAGGCAATATTGATAATATACCCATCTCTTATTTTGTCTGCCACAGCAATGTGATGGAGAGGGTTAGGTCAACAGAAAGCGTGACAAGCCAAAGCTTTCATGCTAAGGGAGGACTGGAACTCATAATCTCCAGTTTCTAACCCATCACTGTAACCACTATGCTAAACTGGCTTTAGTGTTAAAATTTACTAAGGTTAGTATATTGCATAAATTGCAGCCACCAGTTTTTAATTGACTTAATTACATGGGTTGTGACAGTGATGTCTGTAGATCATCAATCATATGATTCAGTCTTATATTGCAGCTTTCTGGCGTAGGCAGGGAATTTTAGTAGTGTTCCTAATATATACAAGTATGGGTAGTCCTTGACTGATGGCCACAATTGAGCCCAAAATTTCTGTTGTTAGGTGAGACATTTGTTAAGTGAGTTTTGTCCCATTCTGCGACCTTCCTTGTCACAGTTGTTAAGTGAATCATTGCAGCTGTTAAGTTAGTAACACGATTGTTAAGTGAACTTGGCTTCCCCATTGACTTTGCTTGGCAGAAGGTCGCAAAAGGGGATCACATGCCCTTGGGATACTGCAACCGTCATAAGTATGAGTCAGTTGCCAAGAATCTGATTTTTTGATCATGTGACCATGGGGATGCTACAAAGGTCATAAGGGTGGAAAACGATCCTAAGTCACTTTTCAGTGCTGTTGTAACTTTGAATGATCACTAAATGAACTGTTGTAAGTCGAGGACTACCCGTAGTCCTTGCTTGTCGACTGCCTTGTTTAGCAAGGGTTGGACGTTATGACTAAAACAAAATAAACCACATTGCAATCAATCCTTGCATTTATGATGCTGCCCTGCAGTCACGTGATTGCTTTGGGGGGGCTTTGCAACTGGTGCACATTGATGGCCGCTGCAGTGTCCCCTGGTCCCTGGATTTCCATTTGTGTGCTTCGCAACGGGCTTGTAAATAAGCAGTTTAACAGAGAAGGTGTCAGTAAAATCGTAAGATGTGGCCATGGGATGTTTCACTTAACAACCAAAGGAGAAGCAATGTGGTAAACACTTGTTGCAGACACATGATTTTCCCCTCTGTGAACATGAAACCGAACGACCTGATTGTGGTTCGTAAGTGAGGATTATCTGTACAGAAGGTCTCAGGCTAAGGCAGCCTGTAATAGAATTTCATGTAAACTCTTTTCTTTTAATAGTGACGTCTATCTATACCCATTAACCCAAATTGGAACATTAGCTCTGTATTCTGAAACAGTGGTTCTTAAACTGGGCGATATCGCCCCTCAAGGGGCAATTTTGTTTTTCGGGGGGTGCGATGGAACGAAAAGGGGCGACGTGGGGGTGAAGGAACGGAAGGGGGCGATATAAATGGATGGAGATATATTGGGAGAAAGAGAGATAGCTATATTGGTAGATAGCTAGGTAGGTAGGTAGACAAAAAGACAGACAGGTAGGTTGATAGGCAGGAAGGCAGGAAGGCAAACAGACCTTTTGGATGGATGGATGGGTGGGTGGATGGATGGATGGATGGATGGACGGAGAGACAGAAAGAATGTGAGAGCGGCAGCACTTTGGTGGTGGCGGCTTTTCCCAACATGCTGCTGCATTCGGCGGTTCAGGTGTGGTACAACAGTCAATGGGGTGAGCTTGCAGGGCCGGCACCTTGAATGCCCCCCTGCCGCCTCTTAGTGTCCCCAAGGGGGCCGGCAGAGGGACACTAAGAGGCACGGGCGTTCGAGGTGCCGGCCGGCCCTGCAGGTTCACCCATTGACTAGCACTGCTCCAGAGCCGGTGCCTCCAATGCGGAAGCAGTGGCACGTTACGTGCTGCCACGGCTGCATTCGACGCTGCCCCCTGCTGCCTCTTAGCCTCTGCTGGCCCCCTTGGGGACGCTAAGAGGTGGCAGGGGGCGTTATGTTGGGGAGGGGGCGATGACAACTTTCTCAATGGCTCAAGGGGGCGATTCTTTCAAAAAGGTTAAGAACCACTGTTCTAAAAAATGGAAGGCTGTGTTCCCAGTGTGACTGTTTTCTGGTGCTTAATTCTGCTTTTGGTAAGTGGAAGTACCACATGGTATAACAGTTGATTTAAGTCATTTTAAAGTCATGACCTATAATAGGTCCTTTCAAAGTCAGCAAACCTTTTCACCTCTTTTGATTATTATCTGCTCGGTGCCTACAAGCTTTTCAGATGAAATCTTGACCGCATTAATAGTTTCTTAAGTCAGCGCGTACGTCTTTGTGCATGCTGTGGTTTTTGCAGGATACAACTAATAAAAAAGCCCGCAACTTGAAGTAACACATCTGAAAGGGGGGCGGAGGACGACAGACAAGACAAACCCTCTATAGAACTAATCCTTTGATGCTGTTTCTTTTTAACTGCAGACCCTGCAACTTGGAAACATTCAAGGCACCTTTCTAAAGGTTTCCTATTCACTTCTTTTCCCACTACACAGAATTTGCATGCTTATTTATGTAGTGTAGCCACCAGCTTTCCATGTCACTTCTTTTGCTGCCTGCTGTCTGTATATTTGCACATTCACATGCTGGCTGCTTTGCTAAATCTCTGGTTTTGGTTGGCTGCCTTAAAGCTGGGCCTTTCCATCTCTCTGCCTGCATTTGTGTCAAATTAGGAACCTTAACTGGAAACCTATCCTTTTTCTGGGAAGTGGTATAATGCTTGAACGTAACTGTTTATAACCTTTCTCTCTTTTTCCTTTAAGCCAAGGGTCTCCAAACTTAGCCACTTGAAGACTTGTGGACTTCAACTCCCAGAATTCCCCAGCCAGCCATGCTGGCTGGGGAATTCTGGGAGTTGAAGTCCACATATCTTAAAGTGGCCCGGTTTGAAGACCCCTGCTTTAAGCTATGGTAGTGTGCATTTCTTGGAAGTAGTAAATGGTGAATAATTGCAATAAATATTACTGGAAAAAGAACACCTGTCTAGTATCTTGGAAATGTGACATAGGCTATGAGAGGGCTAATTTGAGAAACCATCTGCAAGCAAATTGTTTTCTGCCAATATTTCTGGAAAAGCTGCTTGGTCTCATGACAGATCTGCAGGCCACCCAAAAACTGGCTTTCTCTTTAAAAGTTGCTTTAAAGCAGAGTCACAAATTCAGCATGCTGTTCTTATTAAAACAAGATTCATCAAATTAGGATGATGAATTTTGACCATAGCTGCCAAGTGCCTCCAAGCTAGTGTTTTCCAAATAGTTTTCCCCCAGATGGTTATTTTATATGTATTATATAATATACATATTATTATATTATTTTTATTTCTAACATTTATATGGGCACCCAACTGAAAACTTCTCTGGACAATTGGGACAATAAATCTCAGAATTGCAATTGTAATTTGTTTTGAACACTGAAAGCTAAGAATTCTGCTTCGGGCAAGAGGACTTTTTTAAAAAAAGAAAGAAAAAGGGATATCCATTCACGGATTATTATAAGGTAAAATCTGGATACTCATGATTCCGTGAAGAAAATATTCTTAATTGTTATCCCAGAAAGCCACAGTTATGGACAATATAGTATAAGGATAAAACTGGGCCTAGTATAAGGATAAAACGGGGTATAGAATTGAAATGAGCCAGGAGGTATGACATTCCTTGACAGAGGTATTGGCTGCCTTAGACATCTACTCAATACTAACATTCTTCTTGCCACATAAAACAAGGGAACTGCAGAAGATCCTGTATAGATAAACAGGGTAACAGAAGCCTTCTGTTGCATGGCTGCTTGTATAATGCCCCCAATTCAGTTGTAGCTGTTTATGACCAAGTTGCGGATTAAGCAACAAGATTTTGCCTAGTCAGTATTAGTTTTACGACTTTTATCAACTGTCTCTTTAAGTCCATTGATGATATGAAAAAAAATGCACCCATATATGTACTTTCCTGCTCTGTAGCTGCTTCAAAGTCTGAACTAAAATGGATCTAAACAGAAGAAGCAGGATATGCCAGGATCAAGGTTCTTAACCATCTACGATATTACCGGTTCTCAACATTAGTAAATGCTTTTTTTTTTTGCTTATAATTGATTAATGTTGCTTGTTTTTAGTTTCACCTTGAATAGCCGAAAGAGCATAGCTCAAGAAACTATATGTATAGATGGACAACTTTTGTTTGTGTTACCCACCTCTTATCTCATGGCATGATGATCTCTTTGCAGGGATTGAGGCTGAAGAATGGGGAAAATTTTTACACACCAAAACCAAGGTAGGCTTTGCTCTTCATGGTCTGCAGTAACAAAAAGGATGGCCAGCACCTGCTGTGTAAGATGGCTGAATGCTGTCATTTTGATTCCTCTACAATCATCCATAACCATTCAAGGACACTGACCTATAAAACCCTTTATGGCATTGGACCAGGATACCTGCGGGAGACCCTATTGCCAATAACAATCTCCCAACGTCCCGTGCGCTTCCATAGAGAGGGCCTTCTCCAGGTGCCATCGACACAACCATGTCATCTGGCCGTCCCCAGGAGTAGGGCCTTCTCAGTGGGAGCACCCACCCTATGGAATCAACTTCCCCCGGGGCTCCGGACGGCCCCTGACCTCTGCTCCTTCCGCCATGAGTTAAAAACCTGGCTATTCCAACTAGCCTACCCGGACTGAGGGAGAACGGGAAAGGGTTCTGAACATATCCTAGATTATCCTAATCAGTAGTGAGACCTCGACTCATCAATTTATTTGTCTGATTGTATTAAATCCTATTTTAATTGTAAGCCGCCCTGAGTCCCTCAGGAGATAGGGCAGCATATAAATTGAATAAATAAACAAACAAACAAATAAATATATAAATAAAGGACACAATGACAAAGAAATAGAAGATAGAGATGGTCATTGGGTGTAACTCAGAATAATGTTCTGAGACAGCTTTTTAAGCATTGAGGGTGAAAATTCAGTTCCTTGAAAGCTCCGGGATTTTCAAACTAGCCATGTATGTGTGCAAGAGACAGATTCTCAGTGTGATACTCAGTGTAAATGTGATTGCTTGCTTCACATGCAAACTTGTTTCACACTGTGGTCAGGGGTGGGCTGCTACCGGTTCTGTCGGCTCTATAGAACCGGTAGCTCTGAAGAGCAGCAGACACCGAACCGGTTCTGTGTTTGCTGCTGTTTGGCCCACCTGCCCGCCCAGGCTCTTACCTGTCCTTTATTTCCTGCTTTTTCAACCTCAGCGTGGCCCAGCTGAGGTTGAAAAAGCAGGAAAAAAGAGGCTTTTCAAAGACTGTGCCACCTGCGCACCGCACTTTTCAGCTTTTCGGGTGGCACAGCTTAAGGTTTTTTTTACACGCGCGCGAAGCACTTATGCATGAGCAAAATGTAGTCACCAAACCGGTGGTAACACTGGCTGAATCCCACCCCTGACTGTGGTTTCTGATTTGGCTGGATCACGATGTATACCTAAGCCATAATTGTTTTAACCATAGTTAGTTGAATAAGCAAATATTAGTTTTGTGGTCAGTACTTTCCTTGCCGAGCAGCTAAGTTGGCATCTTCAAAGATTTCCTATGTTTTCCCAATTTCTGTCTGTATTCAGGATAAATGGGCAATTTGCAAAAACAAACAAGTTCTAGGTTCCCATGTCTATCCTGCATCTGTACAGTTACGTTGCTTTGTTGTCCTGTTAGGGAGTGTCATGATTATGTATTCCAACAATCATAACACAAAGTTTGGATGAAAGTACTGAAACACCTTCCTTCAAAACTTGCATGAACACTTGTGAGTACTTTAAACAGGAAGATGTTAGCAAAATTTGCAGACAGGCACCCTGTTTTCTCAAATTGCTATTCTGAGTTTTGCAGAAAAGCAGCAATGTAGATAGTCCTCAACCTATACCCATTTATTTAACAACCATTTTAAATTACAACTGTGCTAGAAAAAGTGACTTATGTCTGGTCCTTACAGTTAGGACTGTTATAGCATCCCTGTGATCACATGATCAAAATTCGGGCATTTGGCAACCAGCATGTATTTACAGTTGTTCCAAAATCCTGGAATCATGTGATTGCCATTTGTTGCCTTCTGAGGATGCTTCCAACCAGTTTCAGTAGGAAAGTTGAATTCGTGTAATGACTGTGTGATTCATTTAACCACCATGGTGATTCACTTATTGGCTGTGGCACAAAGGCCATCAGATTGGCACAATTCACTTAACAACTGCATTTCTTAGCAACAGAAGTTTCAGTCCCAGTTGTTGGTCATAAGTTGAGGACTGCCTGTAATGCACACAACTGCAACCAAACTGCAGTGAAAAAAGTGAAACAATATGAGCCTCAGAAAACTACCTTCTATTTTTATGTGTGGAACAGCCATTCTTGGCCTTGGAAGTTGTTAAATAAAGCTGCACCTCTCCAATCTACACCCACATTACTTTCAAACCTGACAAGATTGAATGACTCTGTTTCTGAACTCACTGGTTACTCTTCAGCTTTTTAGTGCTGGTTGTCAGTTACAAAGTTTTGGTGGCATAGAACCATGTTTTCCCATTGTTTCTGCCCATCCAGAAAGATAAAACAGAAGTGGGCATGTTGCAATGGTATGCAGGTGGTGTGCCTCCAGTAACACAATACTTGCCCCCTGGAACACTTGTCACCTGGAAATGTAAGCAGTGCTGATCCTGTCATCCTGTCTGTTAATGTATTAGTCCCTGGTTTATGGCTTTCTTTATATTTATTGTATTGGATAGTTCTTAACTTGTTAAATAGTTATTTAATATTTAAGGAGCCTCTGGCACAGTGGTTAGAGTGCAGTACTGCAAGCTACTTCTGCAGCCAACTGTCTACAATTTGGCAGTTCAAATCCCACCAGGCTCAAGGTTGACTCAGCCTTCCATCCTTCCGAGGTGGGTAAAATGAGGACCCAAATTGTTTGGGGGCAATATGCTGACTCTGTAAACAGCTTTGAGAGGATTGTAAAGCACTATAAAGCGGTATATATCTAAGTGCTATTGCTATTGCTATTATGAGTTAAATTGCCTGTAAACATCTAGATAAATAGGCTGACCAGAATAGAGTCATTTGCAAAAGGCTTTCAGCTCCTTTGCTTTTTCATTACTTTTTCAGCTCTACACAGATTTTGATGAAATTAGACAAGAAATAGAAACTGAAACTGAAAGGATTTCAGGAAATAATAAGGTAGGCACTCACAGTTATTATATTTTTATAAACAAGAATGGTTTCAACACATGAACTGGAAGCTTCCATTGATCATACAATCACACAAAGTTAATCTCAATGTCTGTGTTCAAGCTTTCTTTGTCCAGAAACCGAATGCGCCCCTGATTATGATGCTTATAAAATCTAAGATTGTAACTTGGGATGTCACCCCAGGCAGCTTAGCTTGACAGTGCAAAGTTAGCTTTGTTTTTCCTCTTAGCACTTTTTTTAAAAGTAAGCATTTTTGTCAGTCACATTTAAAGGAAAATGGCACATGAGCCAAGTATAGGAAAAAAGAACATCTATTTGGAATATCAATAAGGTACTCAGAATATATAAGCTTGTGTGCTACTTTATGAACAGCTGAGGTCTAGAAGTGCAAACTTAAATAAATGGGAGTTTGCTCAGTAAAAAGTTACCTCATTTGGTACCATGGTTCAGTTGTCTTGGAATGATAGTTTTCATAATTTTCAGCCATTGTGATCCCAGTACATCCAGGAGGTGTCCAGTTGGGTGGGAGAGGCGGCTTTACCATTAAAACCCAGCATTTGTTTAGAAATTATGCTTGGCTTCTTTTTCTCCTGTTTTGTAGGGAATCAGTCCTGAACCGATTCACCTAAAGATTTTTTCACCTAATGTTGTCAACCTGACCCTTGTAGATTTGCCAGGAATGACAAAGGTAAGAATATATTAATTGTACTTTTTGGGTTTGCAAAATTGCAAGATAGAAAATTATACTGTATTGCATTTATTTTCAAAATGATTCTTACCTAGCTATGTCTACATCATCACTTTGCGCTATCTTCTATGGCAGTATTTCTCAACCTCAGCAACTTTAAAAAGGTGTGGACCTCAGCTCCCAGAATTCCCCAACCGCATACTGGCACGCATCTTAAAGTTGCAGAGAAACACTTTCCTATTATTATTATTATTATTATTATTATTATTATTATTATTTATAATATTTGGATTTATATGCCGCCCCATCTCCGGGGACTCGGCTTACACAGAAACATACACAGTATAAAACTTATTCCAAAATCCAATCCAAATAATTCTAAAATATTAAAAATATCCCCAAAATTAAAAACCCCACCCCGCTCAATCCAGGCCAGCCTGTAAAAACAACCAGGTCTTTAGATCACGGTGGAAGGAGCACAGGTCAGGGGCCAGACGTAGCTCCAGGGGTAGTTGGTTCCAAAGGGTGGGCGCCCCCACAGAGAAGGCCCTTCCTCGGGGGACCGCCAACCGACATTGCCTGGCCGACGGCACCCCCAGGAGGGCCTGCCTATGGGAGCGTACCGGGCGATTGGACCTCGAAGCTGGTAGGAGGCGCTCCTGCAAGTACCCGGGATCCAAGCCATGCAGGGCTTTATAGGTTAACACCAGCACCTTGAATCTTACATGGAGGGCAACTGGCAACCAAAATGCAAACTGCGCAGGCAGGGTGTCACATGGGGGAATCAGGCCGCTCCCATCACCTATGAAATCTTTTCTTCTAACCTTGCAGCACAGATCTCTTCAAATAGTTACCTTGCATGCCTTTCCCCAATTGGCATCCTCCACATTCCTTGAAGTGTTAACTTTTATCATTGCAGCTATACTAGTTTGGGAGGTGGGGAGTTTAAAGAAACACTTTGAGTTTCCTATGTGACTTTAAAGAAAAAGATTTGTAGGGATTCTCCCTACTAAAGTTGGTTTAATTTTTTTCCCCCTCCCAGGTACCTGTAGGTGATCAACCAAAAGATATTGAACTTCAGATCCGAGAGTTAATCCTTCGCTTCATTAGTAACCCCAATTCAATTATTCTGGCGGTCACTGCTGCCAACACAGACATGGCCACCTCTGAGGCACTGAAAATAGCCCGGGAGGTAGATCCAGATGGTAAGTATAAAAAGTACATTCCAGATAGTTTGTCTATCTCCAGAAAACAATACTTTAAAGCCCAGCTGATAGGTTGATGTCACCTTGTAATAACGTCTGTTCTTAGAAAATTCATATTCTCCATTGGAATGAGTTAATGAGTTTTCCGATTGGAGGGTTTCAGACAAAATTCAAGGCTAAGTCCCATAAATTACCAAGAGCAGCTGAGAAGGCATTCAGTTACTGTTCAAGGATTACTAACAGAATTGTATATAGAATGAGGGAGGCAGAATATTCTTCCCCATGGCTCCCTGTTTGTTTTATTAACTTTATTGACAGGAACTATAGTATCTGGTTAGAGTTCACCTGTTTTGAGCCCTCACTTAATGCAAGCCACGTTTGATGTGCTGAAGCTTGTTTCACTTTATGAATCCTTGTTTATGAGTCAATTGTTTATGAGACAATTGTTTATGAACAATTGTTTATGAACAATTGTCTCAGGTGCTGAACTGTTTTGCTTTGCTAATGTTAATTTCCATTGTTAATTTCTTATATTTGGATTTATTTCTGCTTCCATGTTCTGGTTATGTTTCTGTTTCGTTTTAGTCATTAAACTTTAAAGCAACAGATTTGGTTTCGATGCTTCACTCTGTACAAACTTGTTGCAAATCATCATCAGTTTTTTTACTGAAACTTCTGGGAGGGAGGGAGGGAGGGAAGAGAAGGAGGTTTGTTTATATTGTTCATGGTAACACATAGGAATTAAAGCATATCTTCGTTTAATAAAGATAAACAATTTATACACAATGTACATCACCAAGACTGAGCTGGTATCAAGCCAAAACAGTTCCAATTCAAATGCATTTAGGTTTCCTAGTTTGCTTGGCAGTTCCTATTAGCAGAACAAGCCAAGAGGTGGTGATTCAGCAGTGAGTGCATTAGCTGGATTATAAGAAACTACAAGTCAGAAAAACTCTGACCTAGCACTATGTGTGAGGCAGCTTAGGGTAACTTCACAATTTGCATTAAATCAGAGAATGGCTTAATCTTTAAATAGTGAATTTCCCTTCTGCATGGCCTTGTTTAATGGGCAACTTTGCACTTTTTTCACCTTTTTCCCTTTCCTTTTTGTTTTGTTTTTACTTTGGGTAGATATTTCCTAGGCTTGAAAAGTTAAATACATGACCAGCTTAATGTAAATGACAGTTTTCCTGCCGCTCTGATAGGGCGGCGTACGCTTGCTGTGATCACAAAGCTGGATCTTATGGATGCTGGCACAGATGCCATGGATGTACTTATGGGAAGAGTAATACCCGTGAAGCTTGGCATCATTGGTGTGGTCAACAGGTGAGTGTGGAGTGGCAGGAGAGTTTGATTCTCAAAGAATTCTTTTTAATTCCCATACATTCTAGATATTCATCCCCACATTTTTTTAAAATTACATTTATATGCCGCCCTTCTCCGAAGACTCAGGGCGGCTTACAATTTTTTGGGATACAACCCAGTGTGCTCAGCAATAGCCTTCCTTCCATTGTATATGCCTGCTTATTACTAAGCGGCATTTTTACAAAGTCAGCTTATTGCCCCCAACAATCTTGGGTCCTCAATTTACCTACTCTGAGAGGATGGAAGGCTGAGTCAACCTTGAGCCTGGTGGGATTCAAGCCTACACTAATTGCAGGCGGCTGGAGCTGGAAATTTGCCATAAGGGTTCAGTAAAACTATTGCAGATAACGGGTAACTTAAAATTCTCAAACTTTTATATTATGTAAACTAAGGCGTAGGAGATACTGCTTTTCTGCAGTCATTTTGAAACAGGAAACAAGCACAACCATAAAGTGGGTCTTCCAAAGAGGGAACTGGACTTGTTTTTTTTTAAAGACGTTTCGCTTTTCATCCAAGAAGTTTCCTCAGCTCTCTAAAAGCTTCTTGGATGAGAAGTGAAACAACTTCAAAGAAAAACAGTTGCCTCTTGAAAAAGCACCTTTGGGACAACATGACCTGGATGTCTGAGAATCTGCACAGACATCTAGGTTGGATCCCAAAATAGAAATAGCGATAAATAGCAAAGAACATCCTACCCTCTCACATTAACCTTTCCAAATTTGAAGAAAATGTGGACACATATGTCCTTGCCCTGCACACAGGGCATGCTTTTCCTGTTCCCCACACTCTTTCTCCCTAGAAGTGCCTGTTCCTTTGCCTCTGGTACAAAAAGAAGAGATGGGCAACATTTAATGGGTTAGGTGGCAACTTGTCCTTCCTGGAAAACGCAAATGGTGATTCACTGGGAGGGGTGGAGTCAAAGTTCATCATCAATGCATTAGTGCTGGGAAACCCCACCCACTTCTGGTATAAATAGTGTGTTCCTCAGTTTGGTCTAATGAAAAGACATGGAAAATTGTGACAGCAGATACGATGAATGAAAGCACAGTTAGGATTTGGCATCATTACAGACCCTATATTGATATATGTTTTGTGCCAGGTCTGTGTCTTGTCAGACAGTAATATAGGCAAAGCAGTAGAAGTGGTGGTGTGGTTGCACTTTTGCATGAAAAGCAAAAAAAGACAAAATAAATCCCAAAATAGAAAAAAATTCTGTTGATAGACCATCAACAGGAAAAGAATATTAAGTTCTAGATCATATGATGCAATGGCCAATTCCTATTGGTGATGAACAAGATGTAAGGTCTTTTATTACGGTATTCACAATAAGTACTTAAAATCTCATTAACCTGCAGGAGTCAGCTGGATATCAACACTAAGAAGAGTGTGGCTGATTCGATTCGTGATGAATATGGTTTCCTCCAGAAGAAGTATCCCTCTTTAGCCAACCGCAATGGGACAAAGTATCTAGCTAGAACACTTAACAGGTACAAGGAGTTGCTGTGATCTTAAGTTGCAACTTGATCCTCTTCTTCTTCCTCCTCTTCCTCCTCCTCTATTATTTATTGAATTTGTTTGCTCTCCCATATCACCACAAGGCAACTCTGGGCAGTTTATAACATTAAAATAAAACCATAAATATATGTATAAATGTATAAAATCCCATTAAAATTGCAATACAGTACAAGTTATAATTAAAGATGGGGAGAAAGCGAGGAGTATATACAGCAGGGTGAATATATACAGGGGGTATGGTGGGAACCAGTATTAGCAACAACATGGACTTACACACCGCTCCATAGTGCTTTACAACCCCGCTCTGTAAGTGGTTTACAGAGTCAGCATTTTGCCCCCAGCAATCTGGGTCCTCATTTTACCCACCTCAGAAGGGTAGAAGGCTGAGTCAACCTTTAGCCAGTCAGGTTGAAACTGCTGGCAGTTAACAGAGTTAGCTTGCAATAGTGCCACTGTCCTACTATGGCTTCCATTAGTTAATCAGCCACTTCTAGAGTGATATTCCCCCATTGGGGCCCCTCTTAGAGAATTTTTTTCTTTTGCTGGTGAGCAATATTAACAGTTGCACAAAGTGTCAATTGTAGGGGCACAATGTTCTGCAAAAATCTTGAGTTTTTATCAGTGAACTCCAGTGGTAAAATAATGTTCTGAGTGCAGAATTATTTTTGTAGTTTTGATTCCCATATATGCAGGAACACTTGGAAACCTGGTATTTATTATAGGTTGATTTGATATATGGTATTAGCTTTGTGAGGTAAACAAATTGCCAGTTTTAATTTGATTCCTCCTATCTTGGCAAATTATAAGCCTTTGCTTCTAAAGGTTAGATTTTGAAGTCTATTTAAGTGCTAATTCTGTGTGATAGATAAACTAACATAATTTAATGGAATCCTTGCTGATATATTTCTTCATGTCAGTCTATTATACTGTAACTTGGTTTATTTTATACTAACTTCACTTCCAGACCAACCTGGTTGCTAATTAAAGAAATAAACAATTGCAGGGACCTCTAATTACAGCTCACCCATATTTGGTTAAGGGCATTACTTCTGCACAATTGTGCTACATTTCATTGTTGCCTCCCAGTAGATACTCAGAGATTCTCCTAGTTGAACCACAACCTGTAAATACTCACTTGATAATCTCCGTAGTCTAGAGGGAGGGTTTATACACAAAGGCCATCAGCGCCCATTATTTGAAATAGCCTTTCCCTAGAAAGAAAACACGGACTATCTTTGAATTGTTTTAAAGATTAGAATTCACACTGGCAGCTGGGTAATGATCCCTATTACACGGTGTGTTTTGTTACTACATTTATCTATTTTTATCATATGTTATTGCATTTAAATATCCTGCCTGGAGATTGAAAAATATTTTAAATAATTAAAACTAATCAACAATGTAGCTTACATAGCTGAATGCTGTTAAATTTTTCAAATTGCATATCATGTATTAAAATTAAAGTGTTTGAGGAGTGGTCTGGAACATCTCAGTAAATACTTTATTTAGCCTACTATAACTTCATAACTTTTTCTTTCAAAAATCTCAGTTGTATATATATTTCAACTAAAAACTGCTGGCATTCAGGCTCCTAGAACTTCATTTGTTTAACAGCCAAAATGTGGAATGAAAACCTGAATAGATTGCATGCTTAAATCATCTTTCTAACAGTTTCTTTCCCCCTCTCCAACTTTGCTTTTAGGCTACTCATGCATCACATTAGAGATTGCTTACCTGAGCTGAAAACCAGAATCAACGTTTTAGCTGCCCAGTACCAGTCTCTGCTCAACAGTTACGGAGAACCAGTAGATGATAAGAGTGCCACGTTATTGCAGCTTATTACCAAATTTGCCACTGAATATTGCAACACCATTGAAGGGACAGCAAAATACATAGAAACTTCAGAACTGTAAGCAAATGTTACAGATTTTGCTGTGGATGATAGTCTTTCTAGATCAGTCCTGTCAAACTGGTGGCCCACTGGCTCTACAAAGGCAAAAAACATCATGACACGGCCCACGATGCAAGTGGGTTTGACACCCCTGTTCTAGATGATAGAGAATACATACAAGTAATTCTTGTTTAATGTCCGCTTGTTCGGCAACTGTTCAAAGATAATTGAATGAGAAGTAATTACAGGTAGTCCTTGATTTACAACTGTTTGCTTAGTGACTATTCAGAATTAAGATGGACCTGACCCAGATTCAAAGTTTCAACAGTTCTTCCCTCCTTCCCTCCCTCCCTCCCAGTTGCATGATCACATTTTGGAGGGTTGGCAGCCAGCCCTCATTTACAGCCACTTGCAGATCCCATAGTCATATGACCACAGTTTTGATGGGTTGGGTTTTTTTGGCAATTTACTTCCAGTTTCTGGCAAAAAAAAAAAGCCCAGTGTAGACAATGGGCTTGCTTTACAACCGTGTTATTTGTTTCACGACTGCCATACTAGCTTAACGATCCCCCCTGCGCTCTGTTTCTTTGCCTCCTGCGCCTCAGGGAAGCCTCCTGGGCGAAGCAGTAAGACAGCAAGAGGGATCCCTGCACAGCTGATTGTTAGAACAGCTGATCGTTGGGAGGAGAAAAAATACTGGTTTGGCTGAACTGGTAGCTGTTTTCTTTACTACCAGTTTGGCCAAACAGTAACATTTTTTACTAACGGTTTGCCCGAACCGGCCCGAACCAGTAGAATACCACCACTGCTTCATGGCCAGCTTTTGAAAGGCAAAGCCCATGGGGAAGCCAGCAAGAGGTTGCAGGTGGCAGTCAGGTGGCCCTGGGTGCTGTGACTTCACACTGGATCTAAGAATGGCAACTGAGAGTGCTGGAACTGCAGTTGGTACAGCCATATGACATTACACATTACAACTGTGTTGTTGAGCAACGGAGTTCCCAGTCCTAATTATCATGGGTAGTAAGTGGGTCCTCATTGGTAAGCTTACCTGGTTAGTAAGTTTTTAACACTTGACTTGAAATGGGCTCTCCTTGCAGAAAATTAAGTACGGGTAATCCTCGAGTTACGACCACAACTGAGTCCAAAATTTATGTTGATGAGGGAAACATTTGTAAAGGGAGTTTGCCACACTTTATGACTTTTCTTGCCACAGTGATTAAGTGAATAATTGCATTTGTTAATAACATGGTTGCTAAATGAATCTGGCTTCCTCATTGACTTTGCATGTCAGAAGGTCTCAAAAGGTGATCACATGACCCTCGGAACACTGTGACCGTCATAAATATGAACCAGTTGCCAAGCATCTGAATTTTGATCATGTGACCATGGGGATGCTGCAACAGTCAAAAGCCTGAAAAGCGGTCATGAGTCACTTTTTTCAGTGCTGTATAACTTGAAACGGTCACTAAAGGAACGGTTGTAAGTGGAGGAGTCCCTGTGTCTATAATACAATTTGGCTTACTTGTTCCCTGTTTATTTTCCCATCTTTTAGGTGTGGTGGAGCTAGAATTTGCTACATTTTTCATGAAACCTTCGGGCGCACCTTAGAGTCTGTGGATCCATTAGGTGGCCTTAACACCATTGACATCCTGACTGCCATTAGAAATGCTACTGTAGGTATTACCCTTTTATAACTACTCAGTAAGATACTTTTTCTGGTTAAAACAGATACTCTGTGGTCAGGGTGGTGGTGTTAATAATAGAATGATCTGCTCAATGCTTCATTGCCCTATTCAGCATGGTGAGGTATGATAACCAAAACAAAAAACCCCTAATTGCTTTCCTTTTGATCAGGGTCCCCGGCCTGCGTTGTTTGTACCTGAAGTTTCCTTTGAATTGTTAGTAAAGAGGCAAATCAAACGCTTGGAAGAGCCCAGCTTGCGATGTGTGGAACTCGTTCACGAGGAAATGCAGCGGATTATTCAACACTGTAGCAATTACAGCACCCAGGTAAAAGAAGGAGCTGGTGGGTGGAGCTTGACACAATCTGGGCAGGCTGGAGAATGTCTGCCAAGGCTGTCAAAGTAATGCGCCTATCAATTATAATCTCCTTGGAGATAATAGAGAGCTCTTCTCATTAAGTAAAAAAAAATTGAAAACAAACAGGTGTTGGAATAGTAATAGATTCTTCCAGTGGGCTGTGTGCATACTTAGACACAGGGGGGTCTTTTTAGTATGGACATGTAAGCAAATGCTTGTTTCGGCATCGCTTACACAGTGTAGTGCTCCAGATGATCCTGGACAAATTCCCTAATTGTCAATCAGCCTGGTTGTGTTGATAACATTGGCTGAAAGTCAAGAGAGTATAGTCCAAAACATCATGATGGGAAAAGGCTCGTAATCTTAAATATGTGCCTAAGGAAGCATGAGGAGGGCATCAAGTAAGGGAAGAGCCACAGTGGTTCTCTTTTACTTTACAGGGGTAAGAGGATGGGCATTTCAGGAGTCATACTTCATGTTCCACTCTGTTGAGATAATGAGCCACGGTGGCATAGTGATTAGAGTGCAGTACTGCAGGCTGCTTCTGTTGACTGCCAGCTGCCTGCAATTTGGCAGATTGAATCTCACCAGGCTCAAGGTTGACTCAGCCTTCCATCCTTCCGAGGTGGGTAAAATGAGGATTCAGATTGTTGGGGGCAATATGCTGACTCTCTAAAGCGCTTAGAGAGGGCTGTAAAAGCACTGTGAAGCAGTATATAAGTCTAAGTGCTATTGCTATTAGAGAAGGGTGATTTACACCAGTGTAAAGGGATGGATTCCTCTAAGTGGAACTCAAGCAAAAAACTCCTTTAGATTTGCCGTTGAAATGAAGTCCACCACCAGTGGGGTAGAGAGAGCTTTTGGAATTAGGATGGACCTGGGTGCACTCAGTGGTCTTTGCTGATTTACGGAAATTGTATCACTTATGAAGACCAGCTTCTTCTGGAAACTAAATGTTCTAGTTCATTCATTTTGACCATTCTGTTTTTGATTATAGCAAATGCAATCCTGTGCTGTTTTGCTTGTATTCAGGAATTGCTGAGATTTCCTAAACTCCATGATGCCATTGTTGAGGTTGTGACCAGTCTTTTGCGCCGAAGGCTACCAATTACAAATGAAATGGTAATCAGGGTGGAGATTCTTGTTTTATAACACTTTTGGTTACATGAAAACATGAGACAAATATTATAAGATATCAGTATTTGGATTTGTTGCTAAAGAATTATTTTGGTGATTAAATAACAGTTTTGCAAATGACATCTACAATTTCTGACAGAAGTATATAGAATGAGCTTCCTTCATAGGACTTAAGCTTCAGTTTGTTACATCCTTATATGGTAACAAACTCCATTATATTCAGTACATAGGCTCACTTGATGTATGGCTTAATTCAGAATCAAATGTTCATAAGAACTTGTCTTTCCATTTTAAATTTTTTGATCTACATCAAAGGCTGCAAAGTATTGAAACATGATATATGTGGCATAAACTTTGAGAACTATAAAATCACTTTGAAACAAAGACAACAAGCAATTTTTTAAAAACCTAATTTGAAAAATTTGCTGAGAAAAAAATATTTCTGTTCTAGATGCAGTGTTCAATGCCAGCTAAAGTTTCCAAGTTGTTTTTCAATTGAATTAAACTTTTGATTTTTCCCCTTTTATTTTCTTCCAGGTTCACAACTTAGTAGCCATTGAGTTGGCTTATATCAACACCAAACATCCAGATTTTGCAGATGCTTGTGGGCTAATAAACAATAATATAGAGGTAAAAGAAAATCTCATCTTTTCAGAAGTTTATGATACATTATTAAACTTACTAGATGTTCATATCAACTGCTGAGGATGGACTTTTTGTTTGCCTGATGGGGAATATTAGCTCATCCTTAATATCATCTTGCCTGTGTGACAGAAACATCTGCGCCTCCAATTCTTGGAGATAGAACAGGCTGCAAGGATTCCTTTCATTAGGAGAACCTGCTGCTGCAGTCCTCTTTAACTAGTTAGATGGCAGTATTGCAGGCTAACTCTGCCGACAGCCAGGAGTTCGATCCTAACCAGCTCAAGGTTGACTCAGCCTTCCATCCTTCCAAGGTCGGTAAAATGAGGACCCAGTTTGTTGGGGGTAATATGCTGATTCTGTAAACTGCTCAGAGCGGGTTGTAAAGCACTATCAAGCAGTATATAAGTCTTAAGTGCTATTGCTATTGCGCTTGCTATTAACTCATCTTTAACATATTTAACTCTTACTGAGTTTGCAGAAATCATGCTTAGATAAGTGAGTGTCAGCATGGACTCCTGGAGACTGCCGGGGGTTAATCCCTCCAGTTTTCTTGGCAAGGTTTTCAGAAGTGGTTTGCCAATGTCTTCTTCCTAGGGCTAGGAGAAAATGACCAGTCCAAGGCCAATCAGCTGGCTTCGTGTTTAAGGCAGGACTAGAACTTCGAGTCTCCCGGTTTCTATCCTGATGCCTTAAGAATCAGGATCTGATTGCTGCTTGACAGCTAATTTCTAATCTCACTTTTTTTTTCTTAAAGGAACAAAGGCGGAACAGGCTAGCTAGAGAGATGTCTTCTCTTGGATTACGGGACAAGGTGAGCATGTGTCTGATATTCTTCATAAAATTGACAGAAGGTTTTGTAAGTGCCAGCTTGCTTTTTTTTTAAGGCAGTCCAAACTGCTGATTAGTGTACCTCTTATTTCTGACATTCAGCAAGTAAGGGGATAAAAGAGCCTGATTAAATTTAACGCATGAGGTATTGTCAAGCAATACTGATATCCTTCTCTGCCCTTCTTGCCTTTTTTTAGTCCATTAAGCCTCCTGGTGTTATGGCACCCTCTTCCCAGGAGACTTCTGCTGCTGGTTCTGCTGAGGTTGATGGCAAGGTCTGTCTCTCTTTCTTCTAAGCACTGCATGCTTAGCTATTTTGTGCTGTACCTTGGTCAGTTGAGCACAGTTCTCACAAACAGCTGATGTCATGGTTTGGAACTCATTGTTCAAGTTGATTGTGTGCCTTCAGATGTTAGGTTATTGAATGGTCTTTGGGTAAAATCTTGGATTCTAAGCAGCTCTGATTGTTTAGTGCAGGGGTCTTCAAACTTGACAGCTTTAAGACTTATGGACTTCAACTCCCAGAATTCCTCCTCCAGTCCTGTTAGCTCAGGAATTCTGGGAGTTGAAGTCCACAAGTCCTAAAGCTGCCAAGTTTGAAGACCCTTGATTTAGTGGGTTTGGTGTCTGTTATATGAAAGCTAAGTAGGATTGGATCTAGGAAGTAGTATATTTGGATAGGAGGTTATTAGAAAAACACAGAGCTTCAGACTAAATTAGGAAGTTAAAAAACAAAACAGGAAGCCCAGAATATAAAACCACTTCCACATTGATGTCAGGAAAATTACATGAATGTCTTTAGGCTCCAGAAGTTGATTCTGACTCGAGAATCTTTACCTGTTTACCACAGTGTTTACCTCAGATGAAGTTATGGTGACCATACAGGTAGTCCTTGATCTACAACAATAATTGCTAAGGAAGGCGGTTGCTAACTAGGTTTTGCCCCATTTTATGACCTTTTTAAGTAAATTACTGTAGTCATTAAGTGAATCATGCAGTCATTAAGCAAATCTGGTTTCCCCTATTGACTTTTGCTCCTTGGAAGCTGGCTGGGAAGGTTTCACATGGTGATCACAACCCCAGGACACTGCAAGTGTCATAAACAGATGGCTATTGCCAAGTGCCTGAATTTTGATCATGTGACCATGGAGATGTTGCAGTGGTCGTAAGGGTTAAAACTGTCACAAATCAAGTTACATTTGGATATTATTGGAAAAGAGATTTAATTTTGATCCTTGTCATGAGAAGCTGACTCTCTGGGATAAACCTTATTCAAAAATGAGAAATAAAATCTGTAAAAGAAAAAATGGACTGAAAAGGAGTTAATAACCTGTATCATCACATTGCTAATTATACTTTTTAAAGAGACTCTGAATATGACCTTCCTAAAAATGCTAAGTGGCAATTTATTCAATTAAAACATTAGTTTTTCAATTTGGACTTAATGCGCCAGAAGCATCAGATCATTTTAGACAAAAAATTTTAATGGCTAAGACAACAGTTCATCTTTATCAGCAATTGAAGAATCATATTAAAATAAATAATGACAATTTATTATTATTTATTATTTATTTATTATTTATTAATTTGACTTGTATGCTGCCCCCTCTCCAAAAGGACTCAGGGCGGCTCACAGATAAAAACAATACAATAAATTAAATTAGCTAAAATAGAATTAAAGTTTATAGCATATAGGGTAAAGAATTAGGGTATCCAGTTTTAACGGTCAGTGCTCTTAACTTCAGTAAAAAAAACACTAGGAGGGTTTACAAGGCACTTGAGCAAGTAATTAAAAAGGGATTGTTATCTACCATTATCTGTTGAAAAGGTAATAAATTCAAAGGCAGTGGTTGAGAAATTCTTACACATTATGCAGTTAATGAAAAACTAAGAGTAGGGGATTTTTTTTTAAGTTGATGTTTTGTTAATTAGATATTAGTTGTTGTAACACTTGGAACAAAGAATGGAAATGAGTTTTAAGAATTAAAATGTGGGATTGCTAAAAGTATACACAAGTCAAGTTATTCATGTATGTGTAAACCTGTGTATTTGCACGTTCAAGTTAAATCATACTTTCTAACTTATCAGAAACAATATAGGTTTGAATGGTGAAACAAAGTTTTTTTTTAATTTGCATTTATGTGCCGCCTTTCTCCAGAGACTCAGAGCGGCTTACAATTTTTTGGAGCACAACCGGCATTTTTACAAAGTCAGCTTATTGCCCCCAACAATCTTGGGTCCTTAATTTACCTACCCCAAGAAGATGGAAGGCTGAGTTAACCTTGAGCCTGGTGGGATTCGAGCCTGCACTAATTGCAGGCAGCTGGAACTTAAGTGCTAGGCGTTTAACAGCCTGCACCACCAAGGCTCTGTAGTTTAGTTAGTTTAGTTAGTTAGTGGAGATGAGGCTTTTCTTTTCGTAATTATTCTGGAGAAACTAACCGTGTTAAGCTTATTCTAGGATTTAGGCTAAATTTCTCATGCATTTCCACTCAGCCTGACAGTAAATTGTTGCTGCTGAAATTAAAAGGAATTCTGCAGGCTTTGATGATTGTAGTTTCCACTTACAGGTTTACAGATTTGCATGTTAGGGAGTGTTGGTTGCACTAAAAAAGTGTTAGTTGTACATTTTTAAGGATCAGTCTGAGCCTTCACCTCTTGTGTGCTCTTTGGTGATGCTATACCGTTGTCTTCCAGAGGAACATAAAGACCTGGATCTCTCCCAAAACATTAGCCTAGGTTGGGACTTCAGCTGGGAGGCTGTTTGGTCCAACTTCTTTTTTGGGGTGGGGGGTGGGGGTTACTTTTGCTTTTAATTATTTTTTCATGGACATTGTGGGCTGCCTAGAATCATTATTTGAAATAGGAAGCCATATAAGTCCTATAAAATAAATAAATAGCATACCTCTGTTAACATTTACCTGTCAAGAGAGTTAAAAGGATAAAATAATACAGGTAATGGGAAGAACATATGCCTAATATTCTTAGTGATGGAATAAGAAAATTGAATACATTGACTGAATGAAATTGGAGGAAATGTTCAGATAAGCATTTGTCTAGTAAATAAGGAATTGAGTTTGCATATTATATCTTCCCTCGAATTAGGCGTCCCTTGGTGCTGGAGAAACAATTCCAGAATCTGGAACTGGAAATTGGAGAGGAATGCTGAAAACAACCAGGACGGAAGAGATACTAGCAGAGGAAAAATCCAAACCAGTAACAGTTCTACCTGCCAGCCCTCAAAAAGGCCACGCTGTAAACTTGCTAGATGTGGTAAGTACCTAGAGGAGCCTGACTGAGCAAAGCTACAGTTTGGTAGAAGATGAAGAACAAGTTATTGATCACAAATATTTTATTACAATGAAGACGTACAATGATGGGCCTTGGTGGTGCAGGCTGTTAATAGCCTAGCACTTAGTTCCAGCTGCCTGTAATTATTGCAGGCTCGAATCCCACCAGGCTCAAGGTTGACTCAGCCTTCCATCCTCTCGGGGTAGGTAAACTGAGGACCCAAGATTGTTGGGGGCAATAAGCTGACTTTGTACAAATGCCGCTTAGTAATAAGCAGGCATATACAATGGAATAAAGGCTATTGCTGAGCGCATTGGGTTGTATCCCAAAAATTGTAAGCCACCCTGAGTCTCCAGAGAAGGGCGGGATATAAATATGAATTTAAAAAAAGAGAGAGAGCTCATCATTTGAACTGTTTCCCAGATTAAAGCTATAAGTTGCCTTGACTCTTTCTGATTTGGCAATTTAATGAACCAATTATAATAATTTTTCTCAAAAATGTGATTTGACAAATTCCCCATCCGTCAATTGCAAAAGGCAGCTTTACTTGGAACGGCTTACATCCTACAATATCTGTCACACCATCAAAAATACACACCTGCCTATCCCAGATCCTTGAAAAGGTCTTGACAGGTAGACAAAAAGGCCAAAACCAGTTTGAATATCTGGCTGACTCTGCGGTGAACAACAACAATAATAAACAGCAGGAACCTATGAAAAAAATCAGGTTAGCATTTGTTTACCAGTGTTGTTTATCATATTTATTATATGTATTTGTGATTTTTGTTTTCCTGTTACACTCCTTCTAGCCTGTTCCTGTTGCACGCAAGCTTTCAGCCCGGGAACAAAGAGATTGCGAAGTGATAGAACGTCTCATCAAATCCTATTTCTTAATTGTGAGGAAGAACATTCAAGACAGGTAAGATATATTAAAACCCCAGGAAGCTTGCATTGTGATAGTTGCAGCTTGCATCTATGATGACATGATAGCACTCTTTTTCTGTAGACCTAGATACAAGTGGGTTGATTTGATTGCAGGCCTTCAGTTTGCTTCCATTTTAGTTCCTTACACCAACTCAAATAATGCTTCAAAAGCAGGAGTAAGCCAGTCTTTCGGAGGGGAGGGAGGAGCAGGGAAAACATTTTGAGAGCACTTACATTCCTGCCACCCTTTGACTCTTTTCCTCGAGCAGACATTTAAAAGAAGCACTTGTCTGCAGCCTCCTGCCAGTTTTAGCTTGCAGAAGTGTTCATGGATCTTGTATTGAGGCTCAGAAGCCTTGCCCTGCTGGAGGCTGGCATTTCACTCTACAGCATGTCAGTTTCTAATGCTGGGCACGAGCCCGTATTTTTTTTTATTCATATTTATATCCTGCCCTTCTCCGGAGACTCAGGGCGGCTTACAATTTTTGGGATACAACCCAGTGCGCTCAGCAATAGCCTTCATTCCATTGTATTTGCCTGCTTATTACTAAGCGGCATTTTTACAAAGTCAGCTTATTGCCCCCAACAATCTTGGGTCCTCAGTTTACCTACCCCGAGAGGATGGAAGGCTGAGTCAACCTTGAGCCTGGTGGGATTCGAGCCTGCAATAATTACAGGCAGCTGGAACCAAGTGCTAGGCTATTAACAGCCTGCACCACCAAGGCCCTATTTAAAGGGCATAATATGATTCAGTGGCCAGTTAACACTGAATGAGTACATAAAAATTGAATCTTAAAGCAACTACTGTTTTTTTTCCCCCTGGCTCACACAGTTGTCGGCCGCAGCTTTTATAGGATTGCAAAAACATATGTGTTTGCTTTAAAAAGTTCCTGGCTGGTAGGCTAGGCATGCCGTTCGTATTTTGCCTTTCAGATCTGGGTTGCTCCCTAATCGTTAACAGTTTTTTGGTTGTGAAAAAGATAAACTGGTACATCCAGTTGGAAGAGTGAGGCAAGGAATGCACTGTCATTAAGCAAGGATCTCATGTTTCTGCAGTGCCATGCTTGCCTCTGCTTCAACTCCTCCCCCTCCCCCCTTATTTCGGCCATTTTGTGCTCAGTTGCACTTGCTGCCCCCCCAATGACCTTCATCTTCCTCCTTCCCCTGCTGATGAGGTGGGCCTGGCAAGATAACTGATAACCTGATGATGACACCATCATGGAGAAAGTCAGCTGGGAGCAGCAGGTGGTGGAGCACAGGGCAGTCAAAGGTGGAAAAAAATGGAGAGAGATGGGCAGGTGGGGCAGGGGAGTTGAGGCAAACCCTGAGGTCATAATTGTGGGCGAATTGCCAAGAACTTTGATCATCTGACCACAGAGCTGGAATGGCCATACTACAGATGACATCTCTGACTTTTCTTCTATTTTGATTGATCGCTCCTTGGACCGCAGAAACACATGTAACTGTTTAAAGAGAGATTTCCCTTTCTTTTCTAAGCTTAAAGCAGTTTTATCTTCAGAAAAGTGCTTGAACTGTTGCCATTTGCTTTCAGTGTGCCAAAAGCAGTGATGCATTTTCTGGTGAACCACGTGAAAGATACTCTTCAGAGTGAGCTAGTTGGGCAGCTGTACAAAGCTTTGCTGCTGGACGATCTTTTAACTGAATCCGAGGACATGGCTCAGCGCAGGAAGGAGGCAGCTGACATGTTACAGGTACACAGACCTTTTGCTGAAGGTTTAAATCTGAAGCATCTTAAATCCATATATGTTTTGTTCTACATACATTGTATGTAGATACAAGGGTGATACAAGTTCTTCAGTAGTTTAGAAAAGGGTCAGAGTAGTTTTGTAATGTAAAATCTGTTTTCTGGCCCAATGCCCAGAGCAGGCTTTCTCAACCTTTTTACCCTGTGGGAACCCTTGGAATAATTTTCAGGTCTGAAGGAACCTCTTCATGAAAATTATTATAGGAAGTCCTTGACTTATGACTATTAGAAGTTACGATGGATCCTGAAAAAGCTACTAATGTCCTGGATTCAACGTTCCAGCATCTGCTCCCACACCTCCCCACCCCCATTACAGAACTGCATTTTGGGCATTTAGGAGCCAGCCCAAATTTACCAGTTTGCATATCACATGGCTGTAATTTATGATATTTTTGCAGGAAACTGGCATTTACTTCCAGTTTCTGGCAAAAAAAATGCCCCATGATGAACAATGGGTTTGCACAATGACTGTCACAAAAGCCATAAAATTGTGGATGGTCACATGATCCGCTTTATAACGATCATCACTTACGACCAAAATTATGGATTCAGTTATGATTGTAATTGAGCATTGCTTACATGCCTACAGCTAGCACTGCTTGGCATATGAAAGTCAAAATGAAGTTTTTTAAAATTTCAATCACAACCTCTTGCACAATCCTAGTTCTGTAACCTCCCACATTTTAAAAGCTGAATATCTTTACTTAATCCTATTTTTCCTATAAATGTCCTGCAATGCAGGAAGCAAGTATGTATCTCCCTGACTCTTGTAATTTCTATTTCTATTATTTACTTTTACTTTGAAATAAGCATGATATAACTGGAGTTGCTAGGACAATAATAGAGAAGTAATTACTGTTAAATGCATTTATGGACCATAATGCTTATGGAGATCAAATTAGTAGAGTTTTTATTAAACAATTAAGCATTTGAATCTATAGTAGAGGGCAAAGTCTACATAAAATAGTGGGTGAATTTTGAGAGCCAGCATCTGTGTCTCCCTTTTCCCCCACATTCAATATTTTTCCTTATTTCTAGAGGTGTCAGTGAAGATACAATAACATCACAGGAAAAACCTGAGCCACAATTCTTTGAGCTCAAGCCTTTCCATGATTTTGCAATTTAATATACTCCTTTTCCTAAAAAAAAATTGCAGTGCTATTATTGAGCAGAATGATTGGGGTATTTTAAGAGCTGTAAATTATTGACAAGAAGCACTTCTTATCAAATTAATGACAAGAAGCACTTCTGGATTGATGCCCTTTGCCCTAATTGGTATATGATCTCTTTTTTTTCCTCCAGGCCTTGCAACGAGCCAGTCAAATTATTGCAGAGATTAGAGAAACACATCTTTGGTGAAGAAACGAAAGACTTGAAAAGGGCTAGGTGTTATATACTAAATGAAACTCCATGTGTATCACAGCATGTAAAGTCTGCTTATATCAAGATTTGGTTCAGTTGTCTATGGACAGAAAAGCATCCTATACTTTGCAAAGCAAATAATATTTAATCATAATTATCCCTGGCTGTTTTCTGATGTGAAGAACAACCTTGTTTTATGTGGGGCTGAATTAAGTTAAAATTGAGGGAAAAAGCTGGGTTAAAATCCCAGTGTCCGGTTTGATTAAATTAGTTGCCTGTGAATCGGATGAGCAGTGTAATATTGTGATGTAGCTTTTTCAGCTGCTTTTGCAATATAAGTTTTTAACCATGAAAGAAAGACCCTGCAATATTTAATTATGAATTTAATTGCATGCCCTTGATCTCTCAAGCAGATGAACAATACTGGAGAAATATTGCCTCTTAGCCATGTGATATGTAAAGATAGTTGGTTTAACTGCTGGTATTACTGAACTTTTCTCTTTGTTATAGAAATATGGAATATTTGATCAGTCAGCTGAGGAACAGTAGAATTGGCAAGAAATTTCCATTTACCAGTTTCTTCTGGATGGGACCAAAAACCAGGGACCGTTCCCTTAAAATACCAGGCTTTAAAAAAAATGGAAATAGTATGAAAGATCATGTCTCTTTTAATAATCTTAAAAAGAACATTGAACTAAAGGCAGCTGTCCATCAGATCAATTTGGATCACCAGGACAGATTACTTAAGTTCTGCCTTTTTAAAAAAAAACCACCAGTGAAACAGCCATTTGTTTGACTTCTCTACTATGACCAGCAAAAGTAACAATGGCATACTGATCCCTGAATATTTTATTATTTTAAAGCACAACACATCTTATCACAGATTTCCCCCCCTTTTTAAAGGAAGCATATTAACTGTCGCGTTTGAAATGAATATTTCTAGCTTCCTTTGAGCAGCACACATTAGGAAAGTAGGCACAGTGCTTTCTTCCATGCGTACTAGTAGAAAACCAAATTTTGCCTGATAGCGTCAAGGTAACAGGCTAAAAAGAAGTTGACCTAAATCATTTGAGACTGGACATTTTTAATATTCAGTAAGTTCGAAAGTATATGAGTTCCGCCCTTATTTTACACTGAAACATAGTTGCATTTACTGCTCTTACATGTGTCTCTGTGTTCAGATTTATTACAGAAATTCACACCCACATACAGGTTAATCATATGAAAAATAAAATTGTGTTTGAATCTCGTTTGTGGCCTTTGGAAATCTGTGGAACTAGATGGTCTTGAATTGAATAACTGCTATGCCAGGATTCTGACAGTTCAATGAATTGCACTAGTATATGAGTTAGAAGTACTATAATATTGTATCTCTTTGCCCAGTCATTACCCCATAAACACACACAAGCACACCAAACCCAGACTGTTGTTTTACACAAGTGTCTTGACAGCAAGATCCTCAGCTCACAAACAAGCAATTACACATTATTCCATTACCCCTAGGATATGCCCAAATTAACCCCTGGGGAAATTATTCTGTTTCACAGGAACTTTGGAAGAAGTATTGTTTTCTCTTGTTTATACTAATTTCTGACTGGATCCTGCCTTTAAGAGCTGTGGTGGCACAGTGGTTACAATGCAGTACTGCAGGCTACTTCTGCTGACTGTTGGCTGCCAGCAGTTCAGCAGTTCGATTCTCACCAACTCAGTGTTGACTCATCCTTCCAAGGTTGGTAAAATGAGAATGCAAATTGTTGGGGTCAATATGCTGTCCACTTAGAGAGGGCTGCAAAGCACTGTGAACCTGTATCTAAATATAAGTCTATTGGTGTTCAGTGGGAACATCCAAGTGGATTTAAAGATTTTTCATCACACAAGTAACGTTACATGTTCCTGATAATTTTTGCATTGATCCATGACTCAGAGATGTGGATGTTGACATTTCCATTGCATCTTCAGAAGTAAATGAACATGGGTCAGACCAGTGGTGGGATTCAGATTTTTTTACTACCAGTTCTATGGGCGTGGCTTGGTGGGCGTGGTGTGGCTTGGTAGGCATGGCAGGGGAAGGAAACTCTAAAATCCCCATTCCCTCCACACCCCATTCACCTGCTTTCCAGCTCCATTCTCCTGTGCAGTCCCAAACAGCTGGGACTTGGGAGGCAGAGAATAGATGGGGACAGGGCCAGTCAGAGGTGGTATTCCAAACTACTTTAAATTTCTGCTAATGGTTCTCTGAATTACTCAAAATTTCCGCTACCAGTTCTCCAGAACTGGTCAGAACCTGCTGAATATCACCTCTGGGTCAGACTAAACATGTTAACTCATCATTGATAAAAATCTATCTTGCTCTAAAAGTAATGTGAAATATAATTTTGAAGGCAAGCTTACATTTATTGCAATATTTAATTCCCAAGTTTGTCTCTGAGTGAAGTAAGTTTTTCTAAATTACATCGATACAGGCAGTTCCAAGAACTAACAGTTCTCAATCAATTTAAATGATATGACTTGATGATATGACTCCTTAGAGATGAGCCAACACAATTGTTTTGGGAAGGCCTGGCATATGATATCTTTCTTCAGATTACATTGATCCATCTTTTTGGCAATGGTCTGCTAAATTTTGAGAAGTAGCTCTTTTGCAACAGAAACTGTTTCTGATGTTCCTTTAGCTTCCCTTCTCTATCAGGGAAGCTAAAGAAGATGGATGTTTCCCAAAATGTTCTATTCCCAATACATGTACACAATACTTACTACGAGTCCATTTTCTATAATTTTCAATATTCCTGGTACAATAGAAACTGAAATGTATACCAAGGCAAGGTGCTTTATAGTGCTGGATCAGATCACAATAACTTGCAGACACATTTCTTCTTTAATAGACTTTCTGGGTCTAAAGCAGCAGTGTCAAACTCACAGCCCATGGGCCAGATGCATCATGTGTAGGCCACACCCACCCCAGCTCTACAAAGGAAAAATCTCTGATATGTCACATGACATGGTGAGTTTGGCACCAGTGGTCTAAAAGCAATGTAAACCTCATCTGCCATAGCAAACATTGCAAAGATAAATGGTTTGCAGTTCGAATCTACAAAAACTGAAGATTATGCATTAGACAATTTGTTAGTTTCTAAAGTTATAACTGTAATTCTGTAAAGTTTTGTACCAATAAATCACCTTTTAAAGTACGGTCAGTTTTAATCACTTGTCAAGGCAGCTGAGTGAAATTTCAGTAAATACAAGTATTTTAATTGCTTTGAATAGTTGTAACTATGATAGGAGTTGCTTAGATTTGTTTTAAAAGTGTAGCCCAAATTTTTCTACTACTGTTTTTCAATCCTCCTTTATTAATGAAGTGTCTAAGAAGGATAAATGCACAAAGTAAACACAATTATAATAAAGCTTTGTGAAACACTATCCTAGTAAATATGAAGCAATATATCAAATGTACTCACAAGATGTGGACATTAGCAATTCTGGTTCTTGTGGACTGTAAGGCCATTAAAAAAAATTGCTGCCATATGATTAGCACTCCCTACTATTACAGACTGAGCATGGCAGATTAAACTACAAATCTGATTCCAATTATATAAATACAATTCATCACTGCACTGTTGTTGATGAATAACAATTTGATAATAAACTAGGTTCAGAGAAACCTAAGTTTTAAACAAAAGCAAGCTGGGAAAGCAGTAAAGGCAATATTTGGTTAATGCAAAATATCTGTAGTATCTTACTTGGAAAGCATAAGATATATAAAGCTTCTGCTGTTTTGATAGTATAAAAATAGACTTCGGTTAGATTAGACCTCAAAGCTAAATTACAATAAAATTAACATTTCTCATCTATTCTACTATTTGTTTTTAAGCTGAACTTAGTTGTATTTTTCAAGGCATTCTTACATTTTTGTCGAAACTGTCCAATCCATAAAATGACTCTAAACAGAAGTCTTTATTGGCCAAGTGAGATTGGACACACTAAGAGTTTGTCTCTGGTACATAGGTTCTCAGCATATTATCTTAGAAAATACTGAACAAAATTAGTTATTATTAGTGCAGTACTGCAAGCTACTCCTGCAATTTGGCAGATCGAATCCCACCAGGCTCAAGGTTAACTCAGCCTTCCATCCTTCTGAGGTGGGTAAAATGAGGACCCAGATTGTTGGGGGCAATAGGCTGACTCTGTAAACCGCTTTGAGAGGGCTGTAAAGCACTATAAAGGGGTATATAAGTAAGTGCTATTGCTATTCGTCTTTAGGCCATTTTACCTAAAGCTTGTAGTTCAAATAATAATGCAACTAGTAAGTCTTTGAAAATTCACTTTAATATCCTTATTGCAGAGAATATTTCCACAATGATTTATATTTAAATTCCATTATAACTGAAACCATTACATGTATTTCATGACTGACTGATGAAATAAAACACCATCCATTTTCCAAATGTTTCTGTAGGTAAGCAGGCCTCACTCAGTGAGAAAAACACTTTACACAACTGTGCCACTGTCTTTGTTAATGTCTGATGTGTACTTGTGTTATGCATTTCTGATATCTTTGAAGAAAGTGGCCTTTCATAACTGACTACAAACCTTAATATTGTCACTCTTCATGTGACAACTGAAGCCATTTTATAATATAATAGTTCCTCTTTCCAATCCTCAGTAGTGATAAACCATTACTGAGAATATGTTGTCCAAGAATAAGTACAGCGTCAGGATTAGTTTCTGTAATATGGTTTATAGAAACCGCACCAACTGTTATGTCACGGTATCTGGAAGAAGAAATTATACAGTTGGATTTACTGCTAAAAAAAAATCTCAAGATGGTTTAGAAGTAATAAGCATTTATCAGGAATGTGAAGTAGAACAGATTTATTATTTTTAGAACTTGGAAAAAGCAGAGATCCTATTTTCTGATGGAATGCAGGTATCTCCTGCCCACACATGACCATCATTTCTCCCGGGAGCCTCCCAGGCCTGCTGCAACTCCAAGGATCTCCCTGCCCTCTCTCAGCTATCTGCGACACCCCTTAAGTCTTTGTCTGGGACTCACAGTGTTTCCCATTTCAGGTTATGACAGGACTGCCATTGTTAAGCAATGTGATCATGTGCTTTACCAGCCTTTCACTTAAGCAATAGCAATCCCAATTGCAATTGCCATTGTAACTTGAGGACTACCTGTATATAGGATTCATGGAAAGTAACTTCTACATAAGGCAATTTATAGCATAACCTATAGAAAGTAAGGAGTAGAAAGAGACAAAAACATGTGCTAACTTACCCCTTTGGTCCATCTGCAATTGCATTAGCTTTCCGACACAAATCAAGTACTGTTGTTCCAGGTTCAAGTAGCATTTCTATGTAAGGTGCTTCTCTAAAGAGTTCCTGTAGCTCTTCGTCAGACATACTTTCTAATGCATCCACATTGTTATAATAAAAGGCCTTTGTACATCTGGTAATAAAGAAGTAGTTATCAAAATGCGCCCTGCATCAATATTTGCCATACCAGTTTTTCTCAATTTAGGCAGAGCATTTGTATACTTCAAAGTGCTCTAGCATTTACAATTATCCTTCTGGAAAAAAATACCATGAATAATGACTGTGTCATGTCTTCTCCCTCACTTTCAAAACAAAACAAAATAAACATCTGCTGCTCCCAGTGGGAAAAACCTATTTTCATGTTGGGGTTAGAGTAGGTTTAAAGGACTGGAAAGGCTTCAGTTCCAAAGTTCTTCTGCACCAATCATGTGCCTCAACATCCCTGCGCATCATTTGTGAAATAAATGACGAGAAAATGTCCTTAGATTTTCCTTTCTTGGATTAGATCAGGGGTGTCAAACTTGATTTGATTTTTTTTTAAATTACATTTATATGCTGCCCTTCTCCGAAGACTCAGGGCAGCTTACAATTTTGGGGATACAACACAATGCGCTCAGCAATAGCCTTCATTCCATTGCATATGCCTGCTTATTACTAAGCAGCATTTTTACAAAGTCAGCTTATTGCCCCCAACAATCTTGGGTCCTCAATTTACCTACCCCGAGAGGATGGAAGGCTGAGTCAACCTTGAGCCTGGTGGGATTCGAGCCTGCACTACTTGCAGGCAGCTGGAACTTAAGTGCTAGGCATTTAACAGCCTGCACCACCAAGGCTCTGATTGAGGGCTGCATCAGAGTTGCATGGCCTGAGTAGGCATGGCTGGGGTGGGTGTGGCTAGTTTGATATCACTCATGTCAGAGTGCCTCTGGTGACCTGGGTTTTCGGCTGTCACTGCCTCCTGCAGCCCTCTGCCAGTGAAAAGAGCTTGGGAGAGCCATACACAGCCTTCCCGAGCTCCGTTTTCACTGGCAGAGGCACCATTCACTATTTCCAGGGTGGCCCCGTGGGCCAGATCTCAGCATACCGGGGGTCACATCTGGCCCACGGGCCTTGAATTTGACACTCCTGGTTCAGATTTTTCCAATTTGGGATGGAGAAATTAAGATGGGAAATCCAGAATTTAATTGCCTCTCTTTTTGCTATCTATAAAGCTACAGCCCTTGCTTATATATCCATTAACAGGACTTTTGTCCAACAAATGAGACTTAACAAATTCAATCTGTTCTTTACCTCTTGGCAGATTCCAGACCATTCCTGCCATGAACAAGCTTAGTTACTTCAGCAGCAAGCCGCTTCTGAGGTCCCCGCTTCTCAGGTTCTTTAGCATGCACTTGCATGATATGATCAATTTCCATACCAGAAAGGAAAGTAAAAAGCTTCAAATACCTTGAAGAGAAGATAGCATTATTTTGCTTCAGTGCCACATAATACAGATTTACTTAAAAAAAAAAAGTACATACTTTAAAAGTGGGACAAATACATTATTATGTTTCCTTTTCTAAAAATATTGAAAATAAAATCTGACACTAGCAGTAATTGTTTCTGATCAGATAGGGCTAAATTAACATGACAAACTAATCACAGTAAATGCAGAAACATTCAGCTCTGAAAAATGGGGTGGTGGTAGTTTGAAAACCAGAAATGTATTATTTGTATTGTAATTTATACAGAAGCAATGGAGCTGTTAACCTTTGTTATTCATCAACCGATAAAATTGAGGATGTGTCTTAAGTATTTGTTTAATTTTAAAGTTTATCAGAGTATCCAGTTGATCAGTTAGAACAGAGCTAGGCTCTTCGAATGTCAAAAATACTACTTCATGAAGTTTGAGATGGCACAAGCCAATTGTGAGGAGTGATCTAAGCATCTTTTTTTTAAAACTACCACATATATTCTAACTTCTAGGACATTCAAGGTGAGTACTTTTGTTCTCACCCCAACTTGATTGTCACAACAATCCTATGAAATAAGTTAAAGAAATGCAATCTTCTGCCCTTTATATACCAACATTATTGGAAATATAAACAGAAACAATTAAAAAGCATTTGGGTACCTATTTGAGCTAGACTGAAAGAAAGTGAGCTCTAAAGCTTTGAATTCTGGTCTCGCATTGGCAGGCCAGCATCCTATAAATCATTCTAGCACAGGGGTCATCAACCTTTTGGACCTCAGGGACCACCAAACTCATAATTTTAAATCCTGCGGACCAGAGACCCTGGGAAAATCCCCCAAAAAGTATGCAGGAAAATTCCCCACCCCGTTTTCCTACCGACCAATCATTCTTTATTTGGGATTGCAGGATACCGTCTCCAGCTCCATTCTCAGGGAGGGGGGGAAGAGAGAAAGACTTTTGGCTTCACGCAAGGAAAACAGCAGAAGTCTTTCTTTCTCTCACCCAAACTCCGCCAGAAATGAGTCTTTGGCGGCGCAGCCTCTTAGAGCAGGATGCGTTGCAGGGTCCCAAAGACTCATTTCTGGTGGAGTTTGGGGGAGAGAAAGAAAGACTTTACTGCTTTCCTTGCATACAGCCGAAAGCAGAAGAAAGAAGCAGAAAGAAGCAGCCTGGTGGCCAGGCCAGGCACATGAAGTGAGTGGGGCAAGTTCCCCCCCCTCCACCCTTTCCCCCCTCCCCTCACTACCTTGTGTTGTTCGCAATGCAAGCAACACAAGCCTTGTGTTCCCATGGGCCATGTGGGCAGCACAGCCTTGTTCCCATGCAGCCTGGATTAATTGCTTTGGGGGGGGTGCTTTGGGGGTGACATTTCTCTGAGGACCACCAAAATTTTCTCGCGGACCACCAGTGGTCCCTGGCCCACTGGTTGGCAACCACTGTTCTAGCAAACAAGTCTTTTTGTTTTTAGCCAGAAAATAACTCTTCATGTAGAAATAGACTTGCCTTTCAACAGTGGCATCTGGCTGTCTGACAAAGAACTGATACAGTTCAAAAGGAGAAGTTTTATTTCTGTTAAGCCAAACTGCATTCCCAGCAGATTTTCCCAGCTTATCTCCAGTAGTAGTTGTAATAAGAGGCACAGTTATTCCATATACATCTTTGCCAGTTACTCTGAAGAGAAAAAAATGGAAATGTTATTTGTCAACAGAGCTTGCTATACATTCGATACTATCTGACCGATCACACCTAACACCGGACACAACATGGACAATTTCATGCATAATGTTTTCAGAAGTGGTTTGCTATTGCCTTCTTCCTAGGACTGTGAATGTCTGGTTCAACTTTCATTCTGACTTCCAATGCCCAAGGCCTGATTAAAACTCAGGTTTTCCTGCTCCTAAGACAGTGCCTTAATGACTAGACCAAACTGGCTCTTAAGATCTTAGGTCATATTAAATGGCCAGCACAGATTTTTAAAAACTCAACCATTTAAAAACCAAATATATTTTAAGTTTTATAACAGTTTGACATCATCTTGATATATCAAGAATCTCCACAAACACTTGATTTATCAAACTACAACTTGCTTTATTTATTTTCAATCACCTACTATGTTTATGACAGTAGCTACTGTATACTCCAGGATATTGGATACACACAAGGTTATAGAAAGAATGTATGTCCAAGAGTCCAAATGTAGGCAACCTACTATTCTTCAAATATTCTGGACCAACTCCCATCAGCTCTACCCAGAATATCCAATTGCAAAGAAGTGGTGAAATGTAGTCCAAAATTTTGAAAAAAACACCACCACTAATAAAAGTTCATTAACACTCATCTCAGTTCCCTCCCCAAGAGACACTGGGAGACAAATAATATTCAATTGTTTTCTTATGGTTCTGAAATGTATTATTAGAGCAGACTTCAAAAACCCCAAAGGGGAAGGAGACAGAAATGAAATTATGACCCTTTTTCTAGTGTGAAAGGAGACATGACATACGTACAATAAAGGATAATACAGAGCTGAAGAAGGTTCTTGTACGAGAAGCAAAATATCTTCAAAGAAAAAAAAAACCAGAAAGTCCAGTTGTCTCTTGAAAAAAGCACCTTTGGGACAATCATGACCTGGATGACTGAGAATCTCCATAGACATTTAGAGCAAATAAAGGACACTGTTTGTTAAAAGATGCTAGTATCAGTAGAAGAAGCTTGGAGTCTTTATAGAGGCTCTGTGTGAAATTCTAGTTAAGGGTATCCTATAGTATTGTAGCTGTTATATTCCAGCTACAAAGGTGATAATATGATTTACACTACTTTCTTAACCATGGGCCAGTTCTGGAAGTATATAACCCATAACTTGATTAGTTTGGGGTTCTTTTGCATTCTTGTGGCCAAGAGATCACTGTAGTTGTGCATGATAATAAAATATGCTTTGTTGCATCTATCTCCAAACACTTTGGTTCCTTATTTAAAGCAGGCATTTTCCCACAACACACAGTCAAATTAAAGCTTACCTCCCATGGACCCCCACAAGAGACACCAAGGGAGCCAAATGAAAAAAGAAGTATGATGTCATCACACAAAACTTATGACTTACATTCTTGCACCAGATGCAAGTACATAATAGCAACAGCGCTTAAGACTTATATACTGCTTTACAGATTAGACTGATAGATTTTATAGAAATGACTTGTTCACACTACTATGGAAAAGCAAAAAGCTGTCATCTGTTGTTAATGCCTTATTCTACTGTAACAAAGAGTCAGAAGTCAATGCTTCTTTTTCTTTCCTTACCTTTCCACACTTTCCTTCCCCTTCCCTCATTGACCTCTTATTTACTTTTGTATTTTACAATACTTTATAACTTAATAAAATGTGATTGAAAAAAAGACTTATATAGCGCTTTACAGGTCTCTGTAAATGTAAATGACATGCATTTAATCCAGAATTTTTTTTATTAGGTATAATAACACAAAAATGTAGTAAAAAAGATAGGTACATTATATTACATATACTAACAGCTGCAAGGATTTCGATAACTTTGGAAGGAGAAAAGGATACCATCAGAGGGCATGGTTATAAAGAAAATAATGGATTGTATAGAGATGGACAGGCTAAAATTGAAATTAAAAGACAAAGAAGATTCAATATATTATAGAGCCTGGGATGCCTGGTATGAGTGGTTTAGAAATAAAAATAAAATGGCAATTAGGAAAAGAATGAGGAAGTATGTTAATATGTATATATGTTATAGAAAAGATTGCAGTGTAAGATGAAATATATTGATCTGTAAAGAGTAAGATGTAATGGTAATGGAATAAGTAACCATATATTGAAAAATTTTGTTTTTAAACTTTGGAAAATTAATAAAAAAATTTTTTTAAATGTAAATGACATGCCTCGGTGGTGCAGTGCTTAGAGTGCAATAAGTGCAGGCTACTTCTGCTGACTGCCTGCAATTCAATTCTCACCAGGCTCAAGGTTGAATCAGCCTTCCAGCCTTCCATGGTGGGTAAAATGAGGACCCAGATGGTCGGGGGCAATATGCTGACACTGTAAACCGCTTAGAGAGGGCTGTAAAAGCACTGTAAAGCAGTATATAAGTCTAAATACTATTGCTAATACGCCACCTGCATCCCTTTGTCACATTAAGATTTGCTGGCCTTTCTGCGATCTCCTTTCTGCCTTACTTAGAGACGAGGTCGTAGCCAGACATGATATTGCCCAACTGGTCCGCTCCGCCCAGCTGAATGAGGCAGCCGTAGTGACGGTACAAATGCAGGAAGTCGTAAGCTTGAAGGGCCGGGTACAGAAACTCGGCCAAGCCCATGCCTTCGGGGCTGCTCAAGCGGGCCTTGCAGCTCTGCCGGCTCAGCAACGTGCCCATCCGGAGGTGACCCCCGACTCCGGCCAGGAAGCTGATGACCGACTCGTTCTCCAGCCAGCCGGCGTTGTCCAGGAAATGGGCGCTGCCCAGGCGGTTGCCCTCCTCCTCGGCCCAGAAGAGCTCCTGGTGGTTCTGGAAGAGCCGCTGGAGCCCCTCGCGGAGGCCCCGCGCGCGCTCCCGCACCTGTTCGGCCGTCAGCGGCTCCCTCGCTTTGGTGCGGCCGCTGGGGTCGCCCAGCTGCGCCGTAGCGCCGCCCACCAGGGCGATGACGTCGTGGCCGGCCCGCTGGAAGTGCAGCAAGCCCAGCACCGCTAGCAGGTGCCCGACGTGCAACGAGTCGGCCGTGGGGTCGAAGCCGCAGTAAGCCGTCACGGGAGGCCGGCTGGGCTGGAGGAGCTCGATGAGCTGCTCCTCGGCGGGCTGAGGCGGGAACACCTCCTGGAACAGACCGCGCTGGTACTGCGTGGCTAAGAGCCCCTTCGCCACGGGAGAGCCCGGCGTCGGGCGAGCGTCTGGCTGATGGTCATGACGCTGTCGCCGCGTCTGGGAAACCAGGAGTTGAGGCGACAGCGACGGCCCTGCTCTCCGAGGCGAAAGAAGCCATAGGCACCCGGCCCGGAACGTGGGCGCCGCCATCTTGCTACGGAAAGCCCGCTGGTCGCTGAGCGCAAGGCATGTCGGGATGGGGGCGGGGCCAAAGCGTTCCATATATCTTTGGCCGGGATGGGCGGGGGCGGCGGAGGTAATCACTGCCTCCAGAATCATCCGGTTTGGAACGTGAGGGACTTGGGAATGGGATGTTTCCTTGAGATTCCCAAGTTTCCAAGTTTGCTGGCATTGAAAGTGGTGGGAACCGTCCCCAAAGCAGTGGCTTTAACATTTAGACACGCATTTTAGAATGGGCTGAGGCTTACTTCTTCATCTCCTGTCGGATGAGCTTCCAAATCTCTTGTGAAGAGGGCTACACGGTATTTATTGGTTGTGAAGAGCTTGGGATAACTGCAATTCGATTCCTCTGCATCCAAAACTGCTACTGTCCACCCTGGAGAAAGAGCTTCTTTATGTTGACAGTCAACATAAAAATCAATCAACAAATTGCTGTTATGTGGAATGGCATGCTCCCCTCTTCCAAAGTATTTATGTATCAATATAAGAGGGAGTCAAACTATTCTCCAAGGCACCTGAGGGTGGGACAAGAATCAATGAGTGGATACTAATCAAGAAGAGAAGCAACTTAGAATTAAGAAGACATTTCCTGACACAGCAATTAAACAGTGGAACAACTTGGTTCCAGAAGTTGTAAATAGCACTATAGCTATAGCAATAGCACTTAGACTTATATACTGCTTTATAGTGCTTTACAGCCCTCTCTAAGAGGTTTACAGAGTCAGCACATTGCCCCCAACAATTTGGGTACTCATTTTACCCACCTCGGAAGGATGAAAGGCTGATTCAACCTTGAGCCTGGTGAGATCCGAACTGCCAAATTGCAGGCAGCTGGCAGGCAGCAGAAGTAACTGCAGTACTGAACTCTAACCACTGTGCCACGGAGGCTCATAAATAACATATATTAATTATCATAAATAAATAGATGCTCCAACACTGAAAGTTTTTAAGAAGAGATTGGATAACCATTTGTCTGAAGTGGTGTAGAGTTTTCTGCCTAAGCAGGGGGTTGGACTAGAAGACCTCCAAGGTCCCTTCCAACTCATTCTATTCTATTCTATTCTATTCTATTCTATTCTATTCTATTCTAATATAGACAGTAATAAGGAGCATCAGAAATGGGTTCTTGCTTTGAAGAATAAAGACGGAAAAAATCCTGGCTGACCCCCGCCCCCCAAGAGTAAAAGAAAGCACACCACACAGAAAGAACTTCTAGTTTTTCCTCTCTTAATTAGCTTTTATATTCATTTTTAGAAGGATGTAGAAAATTCCATTATGGATCCCCAGAGTCAATATGGATACTTCACTTCCAGCAGGGATGGATAATGTTAAGAATGAAGAACGGAAGTTTGACGTATATGAGGATCTTGTACATTTCTTTGATCTTAAAAAAAGGATCATGCGGATTTTCACCACTGCATTTTTTGAAATGATCAAATTAATACCATAGAATCGGAGTTAGTCATCTGGTTCAACCCCCTGCTTATTGTTGTATCCATTACAGCAGGGGTGTCAAACTCAAGTTGTCACGGTGGCATCACGTGACCTATTGGGACTTTTTCCACCTTTGCTAAAATGGGCATGGGTGTGACCAGTGTGTGATGCATCCGGCCCATGGGCCGGGAGTTTGACAGCCCTGCATTACAGCATCTCTGACAGATGATTCATCCAATCTTGGATTGAGGACCTCTAGGGGGGAACTCAGCATACCATATGACAACCTATCCCATTGGCTGATAGCTCGTACAATCAGACAGTTCCTTTTTGTTCCTTACAACTGTTTTTAAAGTTCCAGCTATCACACCATTTTCATTATCATGATTCAGGTATCACACAACAGTTGTACCATCCCACAGACATAGAATCACCATTTCAGCCTTCTCTATCACAAGAATGGGGAAGCCAGCAGGTAAGTTGCAAGTTTTTATTTTATTTATTTGTATCCTGCCTTTATTATTTTTACAACTAACTCAAGGTGGCGAACATATCCTACACACTCCTGCTCTTATTGTCCCCACAACAACAACCCTATGAGGTGAGTTGGGCTGACAGATGAGAGAAAGTGACTGGCCAAAGTAATCCATTTGGTTTTCATGGTTAAGGCATGGTTAAGGCTCATGGTTCTTTCTTTCTCGCCTAGTGCCTTAACCTCTAGACCAGTGGTGGCTAACCTTTTTGGGCTCCTGTGCCAAAAATTGCGTGCGCGCCAGCACACATGCACTCGCGCGCCAGCACCCAGAATGCAATGCACAACCTCCTTCCCCATGCCCCCTGCACATTCCCCCCCACCCCCTTACCTGCATTGCGCCTCTCAGCTGATTTTTTGGCTGGTTTGAGACCTTTTTCATCCTCCCAGAGGCTTGGAAAAAGCCTCTGCAAGGCTTTTCAGGACGAATTATAGGCCCGTTCTGTCACTTTCAGTATTACAGGAAGTGATGAAATGGACCTATAATTTGTCCTGAAAAGCCTTATAGAGGCTTTTTCCAAGCCTCTGGGAGGCTGAAAAAGGCCTCAAGCCAACCAGAAAAAAATCAGTTGTGAGGTGCGCATGTGCAGTGCGGTAAGTTTGCCTGTAGTTTGCGTGCCAGCACAAATGGTTCTGCGTGCCACTTGTGGCACACGTGACATAGATTTGCCATCACGCCTCTAGACCAAACTGGTTCCAATAAGTCCCCTCGGCCTCTCTTCGCTCCTGTGTGGTGCACTGCGCCCTGCTTCCCATGCCTGCCTTCACTCATATGGCACAAGACCACCCCCAGCCTTCTTTTGCTTCTGCACCGGACCTACTAGGAGTTCCCTCAGTATCTCCCCCCCACATGATGTCCTTTCCTCCTTTCTTGGGACATCCACTGTTTCCTGCTTTAGGACTGGCATATCTTGGGGTTACAATGGCAACCAGGACTGCCAGGATTGTTGCTAAACACTGCAGTCATGTGATGTCACGATTTGTAACCATTGCTTAGCAATGAGGCAATACCAGCCCTAATTGCCGTTTAACCTGAGGACTACTTGTTTAAAAATCAGACTAGAGTAAAAACTAGCTAATTGTTCATGGTTAACCAAAATTGCCAACTCTAATATATGTGAATATTGGATCACAGAAATTGTTTTCTGTGCATCTTAGTTGTTTCCTTTTTGTAGAAATTCTTCTAATTCTTTTAGAACTGGATGTTTAGGGTTGCTTATCCTCACTTTGAAATTTATACCCTTTTACCTTTCCATGTTTTAGGTATTTATCAATCCAATTTGCCTGCTGCTCATCTAAGGAAACTGGGTAATGAACTAAAAAAAAAGCAAAGCATTTCATTAAAATTAATTTTAATTATTGAATCAAAATGATTAAAAGAGAGCCAGTTTGGTGTAGTAGTTAAGGCACCAGGCTAGAACCAAGGAGTCTTGTGAGTTCTAGTCCCACCGTGGCCATGAAAGCCAGCTGAGCAACTTTGGGCCAGTCACTCACTCTCAGCCCAATTCACCTCACAGTGTTCTTGTTGTGAGGAAAAGAGGAGGAAGCAGTGGTGGGATTCAATTTTTTTAACCACCGGTTTTGTGGGCATGGCTTGGTGGGTGCGCTTTGTGCACGCATGCGCACAAAGGGTTTGATACTGACCTGCAATCCTGCACTCTCTCTGTGTCTTCAACAGCTGATGCGCGGCAATCCGCTGTGCCGCGCGAAGCAGCTGAGCTTCAAAATCAGGAAATAAAGGGCAGTATAAAGCCAGAACGGGTGGGAGGGCCCAGCAGCTGATTGTCGGAGTGAACCGGTTCACTCACAGATGATCCTTGGAGCTCCCGGTTTGGCTGAACCGGGTCAAACTGGTAGAATACCACCACTGGGAGGAAGGTATGTTGGAGATGTTTGCCACCTTGAGTTATTCATAAAAATAATAAAGGCAGGCAATAAATAAATAAAGTCAAAAGAAACCAAGCCAAGATCCAAAAGAAGCTCAATAATAATCGACCACATGCCAGTGCAGTTGTGATTGACATCCCAGCACTAATGCCTAGGGAAGAATCAGGTGTTCACAGCCTTCTGAAAGGTCAATATAGTTCAGGCCACTTATTTCTCGGGGTTGCTTGCAAAGGGCAAAGAAGCCATACTTCTGGGACCTGCCACTTGATACTGTTTCACAATGAATACTTGGAGCATGCTTCATCTCAGCAAAGAACAATTTATTTCTTTAAATCTTAATATACAAATCCAACTCGTTGTAGCAAAGCACTAATTAAATTAAAACATCTTAAAAGTTGCCAAGTTTGAAAAACACTGATTTAGAGACATTCCAGTCTCCAGAGCACTAAAATCTCTCTTTCCAGGAGATGGCAGTATTGCACTTAGCCTCTAATTATGCCAGCATAATTTTAATGGACTCTGATCACAGAATTTATTACATATATATTAATTTAAATAAATCAGAATAGAGGTGGAAGTGAACTTGGAGGTCTTCTAATCCAAACTGAACAAGGAGAGATTTAACCTGGAAATAAGGAGACACTTTCTGACAGAACAATCAACCAATGGAACAGAAGTTGCCCTCGGAAGTTGTGGGAGCGCCATCACTTGAGGCTTTCAAGAAGAGATTGGACTGCCATTCATCAGAAATGGTGTAGGGTCTCCCGCTTGAGTGGGGGGTTGGACTAGATGACCTATAAGGTCCCTTCCAACTCTGATTATCTGATCTGAAATATGACCCCAAAACCAATGGAAGCATCAACATTGAGTTGACTTGACTGGAAGAAAGTAGAGCAATTCAAATATCTCGGCTCCAGTCCTGTGTGATCATCGGATGCCCCTATGCCTCAAGTTAAAGATTCCCAAGTCAAATCAAATCTGATACACAGAGGAACATATGGTTGCAGTGATTGACTGGTTAGAACAGGGGTCCCCAAACTTGGCAACTTTAAGAGTTAAAGTTGCCAAGTTTGGAGACCTTTGGGTTAGAACCTCCTCAAGGAGACAGCTAGATGCTGATGGACAGAACAGATGGGCAGTAGAAGGCTCTGGAGAGAAGCACAGCTTTGGCTCAAGAACAGAAGTGCGCCCAATTGTCCTCCATGGATCAGAGAGCTGGCCAGGAACAGCAAAGCAGTAGTTTTTAAGAAGAGATTGGACTCCCATCTGTCAGAAATGGTGTAAGGTCTCCTGCTTGGGCAGAGGGTTGGGCTAGATGATCTACAAGGTCCCTTCCAACTCTGATTATCTGTTATCTGAGACCCAATGCCATTTCAGATAGGTGGATGTGCAGCCTTTTCTTAAAGCCTCCAGTGAAGAAGCACCTACAACTTCTGAAGGCAAGCTGTTCCACTGGTTAATTGTCCTCACTGTTGGGAAGTTTCTCCTTAATTCTAGGTGGCTTCTCTCCTTTTTGAGTTTTCATCCATTGTTTCTTGTCTTGCCTTCTGCTGCTTTGGAAAATAAATTAGTTGAGCTTTTGGAAAAGGTTGTAAGTAGCATAGTGCAAATGTGTCAACATGCCTTTTATACTCTACTAATGTTGAAGCACATTGTTAAGAACTTTATTATCATTCATGGGCAGCTACAACTATAGAAAATAAATAAAACCATTTGCTCCATGAAAAATGTGGAATAACAGCACAGTATATAATATTCAAAAAGTTATACAATACAAATAAAGCTACTATGTGCTCCAATGCAAGTTGAAAATTTAGAATTGTGGCTAAAATTTGTATTAGTTTTTTGTAAGAAAACATGTGTCTTAGTGTGACTTTGTTTGTTTTCTGAGAGTGGTTGAGATAAGATCAAGCCAAGATATGCCATTTTGCTGTGTGAAAAGGGAAGAGCGTTAGAATCTGAACAAGGAAAGGGATTGTATAACCCTCTTCATTTATCTTCTTTTGCATGTAGTTTAAGACATACCATCTATTGAGAGTGTGTGTGTGTGTGTGCCTTCAATAAAGGTAATAATAATAAAACAGTACTGACTTCTAGAGACTGCCTGAATTAGTCCCTGCAATTTTCTTGGTAAGGTTTTTCAGAAGTGGTTTGCCATTGTCTCTTTCCTAGGCCTGAGAAAGAATGACTGGCTGAAAATTACCCAGCTGGTTTTGTGCCTAAGGTGGAATGAGAATTCATGGTCTCCAAGTTTTTAGCTTGGTGCCTTAATCATGACATCAGACTGACCCTCTATTCATCAGTAGCAATAGCTAAGTTTTTAAGACAATAATAAAATAATACATGCTCTATGGGACTTTTTTTTTTATCTAATGATGGAAATTTTTTTCCAACTAATGATGGAAAAAGTTCAACGACTCTAAAATATCTGAGGTGTGAGATGCCAAGAACAAGGGTACAAAGACAAAGTTCATGGATTTTGATTGGTACTTTTCAAAGTGGGTCATTTCCATTTTCAAGAAGTCTCAAAATGGCCATTGCTGAGAATTCTGGAAACTGAAAAAAAGATTTTATATATTAGGGAAAACTTCTATACTGCAGGAGTGAGAAGGCTATTAGTGATTGAGGACTACATGTAAAAAAAAGGATACCTAAGTATCTCAGGGACATAACATTCTCACAATGATCTCACAGAAGGTAAGGGCAAAATCCTTTAAAAAATGAAGTATTGTTTTAAAAAGACAAACATTGATAAACTAATTCTGTTAGAAATATAAGTATTTTAAGCCACACGTTTCAAAACATTACAATTAAACTGCAATCTTATATTTCTAGAATTTACCTTTGAGTGGAATTAAAGTTATGAATAGACAGGTTTATTCTATTATAGACAAGTTGTCTATTGTTTATTGAACTATTTTAAAAAACAAAATGATGGCCTTTTCATTCCATCCCAAGTTTCTATTCAGTAAAAAATTTTTAAAAATGTGCATGAATGGATCTGGTTGCTTGTGGAATGAGCTAATCTCTGTTGCAAATATCTTGGGTCAAAATGTCAAATCTTTTAAAATGCTGTTGAATTTATTAGATGCTTCTTTAGACAGATCCAACCCTTTGTTTGAAAGGTATGCCAAAACAGTTTTTTTTTCAACTGAAAAAACATTGCCTCTTTCCACTCTTACATTCTGATTTCTGCTTTTAAAAATACCAATTAGCTAGCTCCTTTCAGACCTAACATGTACCTGGTATGTTTTGTAAGATAAACATAATGCAGACTAGTTAAATGTTTTTAATTCCTATAGAAGCATTCTGGAAATATAACACTTATTTTGTAATTATTATTATTTATTCATCAGATCAACTTATAGAGCTGCCCAAATGAGGTGTAGATGGACAGGGTAGTGTGCAAAATTGAAAGCAACAAATAACAATCAAAATCATTAAATTAAATCTCACCTGCACAACTTCAAAGAACAAAACACACAGCAGAAATCATTAGAGACTGTCAAAATAGGCTCAAGGTTGACTCAGCCTTCCATCCTCTTGGGGTAGGTAAATTGAGGACCCAAGATTGTTGGGGGCAATTAGCTGACTTTGTAAAAATGCCGCTTAGTAATAAGCAGGCATATACAATGGAATGAAGGCTATTGCTGAGCACACTGGGTTGTATCCCAAAAATTGTAAGCAGCCCTGAGTCTTCGGAGAAGGGCGGTATATAAATGTAATTAAAAATAAAATAAAAATAAAATAAAAGTTGAACCCCCCAACCCAATGCCTAAGAGAAAAAACAGTTCTTCAACGCCTTTTGAAAATCAGGCAGGGTACAGACCATCTGAATGTTAGCAATGTTGTCCTATTTGGCAGGCATGTTGACAGAAGAAAGTCTCCTGGGTTTTCACCAGAAAGGATTGCTTAAGTGATATAGGATCTGGAGCATATCCAACTTGTCAGATTTTATTGGATGGGCAACATTAATTGGAGACAGGCGATTCCACGGATCACTACATCCTGTGCCACCAAAGGTTTCATAGGGAAAATTCAGCACCTTGAACTCCATTTGGGAACTCATTGCAGCTTGCACAGCAATGATGTTACTGTTAGCCTTGCAAGGTAGTCCAGCCAAGGAGCACAACCACGAATACTAACTCTATCTTTATTATAAGTTATGTGAACGGATTCCAGTAAAGGAGAATATTTGTAGCTCGGGGTTGAAATGAGTGGTCCTTGGTGCTCTTTGAACTTGGTTTGTTTTCTTGCAGATGTTTCATTACCCAAACTCTAGCACTGATGATGTTATCTAGTTTGGATAATGAAATGCCTGCAAGAAACCAAGCAAGCTCAAAGAGCATCAAGGACTCCTCATTAGCAGATTCTTGCAAGACTGAAAGAATTTATCTCCTCCTTTCCTTTTCTTTCCCAAAAAACTAGGAGAGTCTCTTACAAAAACCCTCATGCCCTCTGTGCTTCTATGTACTGAGACATCTTTTATATGCTGATTTTCCACTCTGTAGTTCTTGTCTCAAGGTCATTCCCACATGCCAGTTGCCACACGGATGTTCTCTGGACTAGCTGAAACATCTGAATAATACTGTCTGGAATTATTATCAAGATGTGCTGTTACCAGCAGTTGACAGTACCAAACTGATGAGTCATCAAACAAAACTCAGAGTTCTCATTGGAGGCCAAGTGACCAAGTTCAAGTTATCCTACTTTGGACTCATTATGAAAAGACCCAGCTCTCTGGAAAAGGCTTTAATGCTGGAAAAGATGGAAGAAAACAGGATGATGACCAGCAGCAAGATGGATGGATTCAGTTACTGTGGCAATGAGTGTACCATAGGAAAACCTGAAAGACTAGGTTAGGAGCAGATAGTCATAGAGAAAATCTGTGTGTCACTTGGAGCTGAAAACAACTTGCTGGCACCTTATCTACTCTGTCTTTCTTTCTTCCTCTATCTCTATCATGTTCTATTTCTCTCTCTCTTTCTCTCTCTCTCTCTCTCTCATCTATCTATATCTATCATCTATCGCTCTATATCATCTCAGCTAATCTCTGCTCTGTCTCTTTGTCTCTGTCTCTCTCTTTTATCTAATATTCTTATATTTTGAAAACAAAAAAGAGATAATTTCCCCTCTCCCCCCTGAAATATAATCTCCTTGTCAAAAGCACTTTCTTTCCTCTGCTTCATCTCCAAATTCTGCATCTTAGAACTCATATAAGCTAAAATTCTGCAGTGCATTACCAGTGATTGATCATCCATTATTTTAGAGAAGGACTGGTCCCAGGGGCACAACGGCATCCATTTGACAATAAATACATCCCTACATAAATAGAACTATTGAACTTTAACCCCAGGAAAAAGAAAGTCACTTCTGAATCTGCTTTAAATCCCAGAATTCAAGCCCTAAAGGAATGCATGGAGAATGTATCTCCACTGGGGGAAAAGAAAAGATAAAATGCTTATGATAAATTAGAAAGGAGCTGAGTAATCCAAAGCAGTTCAGTTGAGATAACTGAATTTAAAATCCCATGTGATTTTTTTTCAGAGTCCTGCTTCCCATATCTGGTGTTTACAGCAATAGATTAGCACCAGTCATATTAGAGAATGTTTACATAGGGTGTTACTTCAATGCTGCAAAAGTATTAGTCCTAGATCTTACTCATTTTCACCGCTAAATGCATTTTCACATCAGAGGGTGTATTAACAAATATTTACAACATAAGAAAATTGAATAGACAGAAGATTTTGATGGAAAGTGATTCACATACTTTCAGTCTTCATTTCAATTTGGGTGGAAAGAAACCAGCTTGGGAGCTTGCCAATTTGTAGTTATTAGTAGGGATGCATTTTGATAATGTTTTTATTATTATTTTGGAATCCAAGATAATGTTTGGACGCGGTCACAGGCTGCGTTTTGATCCCAGGGAAATTACTAGGAGCAAAGGAACATCTAGCAAGCCGATCTATTTACACAGGAATCAAAATGGGGAAGTATGTTAGAAACAGCAAAACTGCAGATATCACTCTTTGGGGATTAATATTAACTGAATAATATTGCAAAGCAGAGGATTTATAATTATTTGCCCAATGATGTCTCCTAGCCACCGAATGATGGATAATATCTTTTCTGCAGCCAACTCTAAAGAACACGAAAGCAAATGGAATGATTGAGGTCATCAATTAGATTGTCTGTTGAGGAAAGAGAAGCTTTAAGAGAACATTTGCCTCGCCTTTCTGTTACTCATTATTCTTCCTGTTCTGAAAAAAAGGTGTGAACTCCTGAAATCCTGGGGCTGATCAGGAAACACAGATAGCAAGAGAAAATGCAGTACTTCTTTCCTTTTTACAACACAATGAATGCAGCATACAGTATGAAGAGAATTTGGGCTGGTAAAAATACAAAATATTTGAGGAAAGGGAACTGAGAAGGAAGAATCCTCCTCTAATTGAAATTGAAGTATAGGTAGATTTTAGCAAGGTCTAATCTCGGTGTAATTGTTCCCATGGTTCCTGTGATCTACAAAGACAGTTGTAGTGGTCTTAACAACGTAATGTGGCTCTCTCTATAGACTTGGTCTATAATTTCAGGTAAACTTGTGGTTTACCCAAAACTGTTGGAATATCAATTAAGCCCACTACATAAAACTCTGGTATATAAATAGTTGTTAGGAGACTCAAATGGAGAATCAAAAATATGCATGGAATTTGAACTTCTTGGACACAAGAGAAGAATGGGATAAAATGCAGTCACGACAATGTGATGGTGCGTGTGTGTGTGTGTGTGTGTGTGTGTGTACAAAGCAAAAAAAAGTAGTTCCTCTTGATATTTGAAGTTTCACTTGTTATGACATTGTTATTTCAGCAATTTAAAGCCATATGTTTGGGTGGATACCAACATGTACAAAGGCCAAACTCAAGGAGCTACAGCTTTATGATTCTATGTGTGATTTTAGATGCAGCATTAATGTTTAGAAAGGTTAGCTCAAGTCAGCTGGCTTCCTCAAAAGCTACTAGAACTGGATTATCTCAATGTACCGGCTGTCAGTAGGAAATCCCTTTACTGTTTGGGTTATCCTGTGTATTTAAGAGTAATTATTTCCTGCATAGCTCCCATTATCTAAAAAGAAAAATAATTCACCAGAGTCAGTCCACTATTGCAGGGGTGGAAAACCTATTGTATACCTTTCCAGATGTTGCTGAATAACAGCCCCTTAGAGTCTTAATCAGTATGAGCAATAGTGGGAAATGCTGAGGTTGAATATTTAGCAAGAGGCTGCAGATACTACATTCTTAAATAAGAGACCACATCTGGAAGCTAACATAGATATTATTGTGGCCACCATATTGGTTTTTCCATGTCTTCCCTTTACTCAATGTGAAATGGGAATTGTCTACTTTTTTTCTTGAAAAAGGGTATAGAATCACGAAGTTGGATGGGGCCATGTAAGATATTAAATCCAATCCCTGGTCAATACAAGAACCCACATGAAAGCATTCCTGAGCAAAGGAGAAATTGTGACCTACTTTAGTAGTTAGTTCTATTGTTTAACCGTTCTTAACACTTAAAACTTTTTTAAAGTTTCAACTGGATTTGAACTTCCTGTAGTTTAAATCCATTACCTCATGTCTTGCACTATTTGCAATGTGAATAAATCTAAACTTTCAGTACCCCCTCTTAGTATATTTTCCCTCAAGGTTATGTTTCTTGATTGTGTGTCTAACCTGGAATCCTGCTTTTTCAACAAACTTTTTTACAATGGGATTGCATATTATCTTCTTAGAGGAGATAGAATCAAACTAGTTCTAATTTTTACTATTCAATATCTTTTTACCATTTTTATTAGACAGCTAGTATATTATTATTTCCCGTTTTCTTGACATTCTGAGCTCAGTCTAAATATTAGCCTTGCTGAGTCCATCTTGGCAAATCTTTGTTATGTTCTTCCTTGGTGAAGAGCTGAACTCTGGCATTATTCCATTATGCTCAATTGCTTCAAATGTTTTTCTCCTTCTACCTCAGGGGAGTCAAACTCGCGGTGTCACGGTGGCATCACATGACATATCACAACTTTTTTCCCCTTTGCTAAACTGGGCATGGGCGTGGCCAGCACATGTTGCATCCGGCCCATGTGCCGGGAGTTTGACAGTCCTAGTTCAATTCTGAGCTGAGAAATGGATCTCCCTTTAACTCAATTTTCTCCCTTGTGATCAGAAATGGATTTGAACCAAAGAGGTCTCTGCAATGAGAGAGGCTGTGCATGCATGGTATGTTTACCAATGGTTAGTCCAGTTATAGTTATACTAAACAATAAAATAGCCATTTAGGGTAGGTTCACACCCTACCTCTGGTAGGTCAAACCTAGGTCAAATGCAAGAGGTTAATGTGTACCGAGCAGAGTATGACAATGTAAGGCATAGAGATTGATGCTCCTCATGTTGAAGCCAATTTTATTGTAGAAAAGGAATACTCTTGTTTGTTTTCATTTTTAATATGAAAGAAGCCAAGCAAGTTTGAATGTTTTAATAGCTCCAACCCAATACTTGTTAAGGAAAATAGTTGTGGTGGTTTTTCCAACCTTTCTTCTGTCTAATATCAACTATCAGAACATAACTTGCTGAGCAGATTTAACTGCTTCTCTGGATGCACCATAACTGTCATATGCATACTTGTAGCATTTAATTGCAAATTTCTGACTAATTCTCCTAACAATTGCATTGTTTGCTGTTCTGGATCAACTGTGAATAATTTTGCCCTGTTTTCTACATTACAATCCTTCTATTAGTTGAGAACAGCTCAGTGGCTAAGACGTTGAGCTTATTGATCAGAAAGGTCAGCAGGTCGACAGTTTGAATCCCTAGCACCGCATAATGGAGTGAGCTCCTGTTACTTGTCCCAGCTTTTGCCAACTTAGCAGTTCAAAAGCATGTAAAAATGCAAGTAGAAAAATAGGGACCACTTTGGGGGGAAGGTAACAGCGTTCTGTGCGCCTTCAGCTTTTAGTCATGCCAGCCACATGATCACGGAAACGTCTTCGGACAGCACTGGCTCTTTGGCTTTGTAACTGAGATGAGCACCGCCCCCTAGAGCCAGAAGCTACTAGCATGTATGTGCAAGAGGAACTTTTACCTTTACTTTATAACAACAATGTTTTTTTTCCAGACTAAACATACTCAATATCTCTAATTGTTCCTTAATTATTTCTCCTTCCAGGTTCCTCATCATTTTGATTGGGTCATCTGCTCACACTCCAGTTTGTTAATGTCCTTCCTAAAGTCTGGTGTCCAACACCAGATGCATTATACTGTACTGTAGATCTCGCTAACAGAACAGAGAGGAATATTGACTTCTTTTGATCTTAATGTATTTCTGTTAATACATTCTAGGTTTGCATTTGCCTTTTTTTGCAGCTAAGTCACCTATTTGGTTCATGTAAAGCTTGTTCCAAGATGCCCTGATTCTATTTGCCTGCACTCTTCCCCATGTAATTAAATAATTCCTATCCAGATATTAAATTGCAAGATAAAATATTGTAGGAATCTTCATGAAATTTCCTAAGAAGTGAATCTCCCAATAATACTTTCTACCAAAGACATAGGAAATGAGCCATCAAAAACTGGAGGTTTCAACTCCTAGCTTTCACAGATGATCCTTAAGAGGAATAGTCAACAAGAGGAATATCAATAAGGCCCCATGGATGTCTCAATGCAAAATATGAATCTCAGTCATTCTTTATGACAGTGATGAAGAAAAACAATATTTTTAATTCCATATTGCAGATACCAGAGGAAAGACTGTCATTTTAGGGACTGGATAAGAATGTCTAATGTCAACATTATTGGGACTACCTGGCATTTTCAGGTACATGACCTAGATGATATATGTGAGATCTGAAACAATCTGAAAGCTCATAGCTACTAAACAAAAATATATATTAGAACATATTCAAGTTAGCTTCATTGAATGGATTTAGGGCCATTCTATTGATAATAGTAAAGTCTGAATCATGTGCTCAGAATGATAAGATTTCCTTTTTAAAAAAATGTCATAAAAAAGAAAAATAGATCTTGGGATTAACTCTGTTGCCATATTTTCATTTTGGATGCAAAGGTGTGCTGTCCAGCCAGTTTAGAGTTAATGGGATTTGGGATAGTTACTTAGGAATTGGGAGCTGTTCCCTTAAGGGAATGCATCATGGTAAATGTAGTTAAGGTATCCTGGGAAATGTAGTCCATGTCATGTGGTCACATCTGTAATCCTGATTGGTCACTAAATTGACCCTTGTTGGGTTGGAGGAGGCTCCCTCACTCTAGCCTGAATCCTATACCATGCAGTCACTATAATCATCATCATGGTGATCATCATAGGGATGAGGTTTAATATCTTTCTACACCACAATTCAGCTATGCAAAGGATTGGACATTAAGAAGAACCTCATCATAAATGTGAGTTGATAGGATGCCTGATGAACCAATAAAAAAGACTGTATGGATGCTTTGTGGAGTTGATCTGTCTGCTTTATGTCATCCAGATATTAATAAGCAGAACAGTAGAAAGATATATTAATTGTGGTTCCTGGAAGCAGTAAAAAGATGCAAAGATCTGAAATCCCTGAGTAGAATGATGATTTGTCTGACTGAATTCCTGCAATCCCAAAAGTAACATGATGATCTGGATTCCCTCAGTATAAAGTCAGTTAATTTGGAGTCTTAAAAGTAAAGAATTATTGCTGTATCGGAATCCCTGTGAAGATTAAAAGTAATTTGAATTTGTGATAAAGACAAAGATATTTTGAAGCCAGGAGTAAATGTGCATGCTATTCCTTTGTACTTCAAACCTCATCGTGGTGCAGGAAGGGACAAATCCCCCTCCCCTCTCTTCAACAAAAGAAGCCTCTTTGTCTCAAGTTACATCTGCTAGCTCAGGAAGAACTAATTTGCAAAACAAAGGGAGGAGCCAGGTATTACCCATCTACCCCATTTTTCCCCAGTTACCACCTACAAACTCTTTACAAATGCAATAGGACAGTCTGAAAAATCTTTCCTGTGTCCTGCAACAAACAAAGAAGCTGCATTTTCCCTAGCCCTTCAACCAAAAGAGAATGAAGAAAGTTTCCACAGGAAGCAAACAATAAACATACCTTGCATTCCTCATCACCATAGAAACAGACTGCCAGCTAGTACATTGTCACTAGCTCAAAATTCTTTACAAATGCAGATGTGAGAGGATTTGCAAGTTTACCTAGCAGCCAGCCATCTCCATAGAAAAGGGTAGTAATCCCCCCCCACAAACTTAAGCAAAGCAGCCAACAGCACCATCTGGTGGTCTGGGAGAATTTTCCCAGAGAATTCAAAGACTTGTCTGCAAATTTTCCCAGATTTAACTAGTGTTTAACCAATGAAAATTCCTTTTTTTTGTAATTATTGCAGAAACATTAAGCAACTTAATGCAAGGTTCCAGTACTACCTGCAGCCTAACCTGTGCTTAGCAACAGTGTCTTCCAGACCTAGCAAGCAACACTAACAGGCAAATCTGCATTTTGCTCTCAAGTCTTCAGACTCAGCAACAACGCCCTCTATTGTGCCAATTTGTGTCACAAGCAACACTAACAGGCCAATCTGTGTTTTGCTCTCACGTCTTCAGACTCAGCAACAATGCCCTCTATAGTGCCCACTTGTGTTGCAAGCACACACTGCACCCCAAAAGCAGCCATATTGTGCAGCGCCACCTACGTGCTCAAGTACTAAATCTAGCAGACACTCCTTTCTGCTACCTGTGCACAGCGCCCTAGCAAAATAAAGGAAGCTACTAAATTTTCCAAAATTCACCTTTGCCAATTTGAAGCATGGCAACTTCTTCAGCCATGACAGATGTACCTGAAGTACCAGAGGACTTGAACCCTCCTCCCACCCTAGATGTAAATGTGGAGCCTGGTTCCCAAAGCCCTCATCCGGACATCCAAACCTCCAAAGACATGGTGATACCTCAGAAAGCCTACAACCTCAGACGACATAGGAAGCTTACCTCACCCGCGGTGGCATGCTTCAAAGAGGATTGGGCCAGGCAGTATCGCTGTCATGCAGATGCATGGGTGGAGCTGGTAAGGATCTGTGATACCCCTAAAAGCAAGTTGCCCCTCAAGAGCCTACTACTAATGCAGAAAGAGATAGAGGAGCATCTTGCATGGTGGAGAGACAGTGAAAGTAAGCTTAAATACATACAGTTGAACCTGGAAGACCCAGAGCTCCAAGAACACATTCAATGCTTCGAGGAGGCGAACAAAGAACATGAAGACTGCATTCAGGAAGAGAAAAACTCCCTCCAAGCCGTGCTCTTTGATGCACTACAGGAGGAACAAGTACCGAGGGAGAAGGCCACATCCGACATAGGTCTTCAATCACTAACAGCTTCTTCCCACCATTCAAAGAAAGTCTCCTCCCTCCACCCCAAGCCCACTAGATCTCCAGCAGGTTCCAGTGTCTCGCACCAATTCTCTGCTGCTGGGTCTCACCATCCTTCCAGAGCATCCTCCCATTGCAGCGGTGCATCCTTCTTTGAAGAAAAGTGGATATATGCAAACATGAAGATAAAACCTTTTGTTAAGAGCAGTGCCGTCAGTCACCCACCTTAAGAAGTAAAACATATTTCAAAAATTTTAAAAAAATAACCTTATAAAAAGCCATCTCAATCTGGGCAATGAATCCTGAAAAGGCAGTTTTTTAAAAAACGCTTTTGCAATAATCCTTAAACAACAAAATCAGATTTGGGGCAGTAAAATGACCCACAAAACACTTCTTTTACGGTTTGTTCTGTCTAGATCAGATAAGAAGCTGGATTTTGAGTAACTCCATGTTAGTACCTATGACTATCTATTTATACCAGGATTTCTCCACCTTGGTAACTTTAAAATGTTGGACTTCAACACCCAGAATTCCCTGGCCAGCATGTTGGCCAGGGGATTCTGGGAAATAAAGATCACAGATCTTAAAGTTGCTCCAGTTGAAAACACTATTTTATTCTGTAGATTTCCTTATTTCTTTAATTTTCTAATTAATGAAATTTTATGTGTTCTCTTTCCTCCTCGGAAAGTTCCCCTGATTTCTTAAATGATTATGAATGTAGATCATTTATATTTATTTCTAATATTTTAGATGATTACCTAATAAAAGAGAAGAACTACCTAAGAAATACTGGGAATACTTGACAAACTCTCATCCTTATTTATTTATAACACATTTTGTTCCACTAACTCCACAGAGGCTCTTAGCAGTTTGCCAATTATTACTTTTGTTACTTTAGAATAGAATAGTCATGTGTGAAAAGGCATGTTCCAGGATGGATGGAAACAGATGGAGATAAATATGCAGGCTCCAAATTTAATTTGATTAAATGCATGTAACTAAGTGCAATGAATAATTAAATGTAACCCATCTTTGCCGCTGGCTAATCCCTTAAGAAGCTTTGTAGTTCTAAAATGAAAACAATTTAAGTTCTGAGTTGGCACTTTTAGTGAAATATTTACACCATTCTTCAGAGTAGGATTAGTTGCTGCCCAGAGTACATCTCTTGTTTCAAATGGTGAATCCATCAATGAGATGCAATTCTTTATTTTAATTTGCCACATGCTGAGTTGGCTAATACTGTACCAGGTGTTTTTTTTTTTAAACCACATCTTTCATGACCATGATTTCTCTGAAATACTAGAAGGCATTTTGTTGCTCAAAGGATAGAACTTTTAAATATTAAAGGTATACATGTCATCTTTATTGATTTTCCATGGCTATGCTGACCCCTGGAAATATTTACCTTTTGCCAACCTCTAAAATTTTGGGCAACAGGCAACTTTTCCTATGAATTCTACTGTTTTTAAATGAATGCTGAATACTGGTTATTGCTATAACAAAGTTTTACAATGGCTATTCTTTTTTATATTGTTTTATTCTGCTATTCACTTATATATGCTGCTTTTAAGTTTTAGATACATTTGCTATCCTATTCTGTGCATTTTGCTGACATCAACATAAGTGTACAGAAAAATATAGGTAGTTCTTGCCTTATGAACTTAATTGGCACTGGAACCTCTGTTACTAAATGAGGAGAACATACCTAGTTTTATGATCTCTTTTGCCATGGTCATGAAGTGAATCACATGTTAAGTGAATTCAGCTTGTTCCATTGATTTTTCTCATCAGAAGCCAGCTGGAAGGTCGCAAATGGTGGTCACATGACCTGGGACACTGCAGCCATTGTAAATACATGCTAGTTGCAAGAACCCAAATCGAGATTGATAGCAGTGACAATTCATAGTGGGTGGGGCCACTTTCTGAATTCATGATTTGGAATTCTCAATGTTGAACTGATTTCAAATCTTACACTATGAGGATTCTGAGTTTCCCTTCTTGAGATGGAGAGAATTTTCTGCAACATTGGCTGGAGGGTATCTGAATACTGCAAGAGATGGGTTTGGAGGCGTTATGTCATCGAGGTCCAGGACTCAAGTTGTCCAATAATTAACCATACAGGGTGGGAATTATGAAAAGTATTGCTCTAACACATTATGGAGTACCAGATTGTAAAAGATATGGCAATCCCCCCCCACTGTCTTTAAAAGAGATCTGTAAAGATAGCTAGTTGAGGGACATCTAGGCATGATAGTAGAAGATCATTGGGTCCAAAGTACAATATATAAATATCTTTTTCTCTCTTAGTCATGTGTACATGCACAAAACCTGAACTCATAACCTCTACTATACCATAATTTTATGTTTTTATATTACATAAAACATAATTTTATGTTTTCTCAGTTGCAATGTATGGCTGTGAAAGTTGGACCATAAGAAAGGCTGAGCACCAAAGAATTGAGGCCTTTGAACTCTGCTGCTGGAGAAGACTTCTGCGAGTCCCTTGGATTGCAAGGCGATCAAACCAGTCAGTCCCAGGGGAGATCAACCCTGACAGCTCTTTAGAAGGCCAGATCCTGAAGATAAAACTCAAATACTTTGGCCACCTAATGAGAAGGAAAGACTCACTGGAGAAGAGCCTAATGCTGGGAAAGATTGAGGGCAAAAGAAGAAGGGGACAACAGAGAGTGTGGTGGCTGGATGGAGTCACTGAAGCAGTAGGCATGAGCTTAAATGGACTCCAGAAGATGGTAGAGGACAGGAAGGCCTGGAGGAACATTGTCCATGAGGTCACGATAGGTCGGACATGACTTTGCAACTAACAACAACATACCATAATGTGATTTGTGTCTCAGTGTGATGTGTGTACTCAGCCATTGCCTTGTAGATTGTGCTTTATAAATTAAAGTTGTGAACCACAATCACCCACATTATGACTTGTGGAATTAAAATTAAAATAAATAATAAATTAGCAGAAGGTGTGATTCTAGCATTCTTTTGTTAACTAGTTTTTCTTTCCTCCAAGAACAATTAAGTATTAAGTATTTTCTATTTTGTATTTTTTTTTAACAAAGTAAACAGCAACAACTGTGAATTCTGTTCAAGTATTCTGTTGAAACATAAAGCAAAACTGCTGGGTCTAGTTTAAACCCAGCCTGCAGTTCTTATTTCATGAATTTTAGCCAGCCATGTCAGTGAAATCTCTTACATATAGGTTTATACACAAGAAGAATCATTTTTGATCTTCAAATATGGATGAATTGGTCATTATGGTTATATTTCTGAGCACAAAACTCATGAATACACAATGCAGAAAAATGAGCTCATAACACAAAGTGCGATACTGCATTCCAAGAATAAACAGACACTCAAGTAGTTTTCTAATAAATTCCCAGCTAGGATGAGTACAGATGTTGCTATATTCCTAGGCCCTTGGGGAGATTTTTATTATTCTAAACCAGAATTTAACTGATTTCATACAAGATTTATCTTTTCCTTGTTGTTGAAGGAGACAGTTTTATTTGTCTTTCCTGTTTGGGAAAAAAAACCTCATATTTTTGCATTGAAGTATACCTATAAAACATAGTTTTACCAGCATCCAGTCTAATATATTTGGGGAAATTTGGCATTGATATATAGGTCTGTCTGTGCAGACAGTTCGAAGAATATAAGCAAGACTTGGAAGCGGACCAGTATTCAAAAAGAGAAATAAGTGGATAAAACAAGTTGTGAATCTGGGGTTACTGCACAGGTTGCTGGCTTGTGTTACACCGTTCAGAGTGGATGTGCCAACAACAGAATCAAGACAAAGCTTGTTCTCTTAGGCTGTTCAAAAGTCCAGTTTTGAGACACACCCTGTAGCAAAGTCTTTCTATTAAAAATTCTTAATAGAACTGTGTGGTGCATGAACAGGTGTTGGGCTGAATTTTGAACAGCCAGATCATTAAATCGTTAAATTAAGCCTTGGCTGATGATTTAAGCAAGTGTGAGCTTGATGTTATCTGAAATGTGCCCTCTTCCAAACCTGAAGTGGAGATTACTACATTCTCCCTTAAACCCCTCTTTACATTGGGGAACAGAAGTAACCGAGCAGTTGTAAATTGTGTGGACAATGGGCTCTTGGAGGCGATCCAAATTAATCATTAATCAGGTCACATTTGTTCCAGAAACAAATTTACTTACCAGTTATATGTTGTGGCTATTCTCTAATGTAAGCTTATTATGGGGTAGAAATGTCAAAATTGTATCTGCAACCCAATTTTTTTTCTTACATAACCTCTAGCATTAAATGCAGCTATAATAGCAATAGCAATGCCACTTAGATTTATATACCGCTTCACAGTGCTTTCCAGCCCTTTCTAAGCGGTTTACAGAGTCAGCATATTTCCCTCAACAATCTGGGTCCTCATTTTATCCACCTCGGATGTATGGAAGTCAACCTTGTCTGGTGAGATTCAAAGTGCCAAATTGCAGGCGGCCAGACAGCAGAAGTAGCCTGCAGTACTGCACTCTAACCACTACACCACCATGACTCATAAAATTGACTGTTGCATGAACAGAGAGCAATATCTGCCAGGATTTGTATAGAGACCAATAGTAATTCCAGGTCAACTTAAGAAAGAATTAAGTCTGAAGGTCCTTGATTCTATCTGTAACCAAAGATAGATATCCCAACTCTTGACATCTGAAAAATGTAGCAAGTTAGCTCACCTTCTCCTACAGGTAATTGAAATTTGCTGAAAAGATGTCCTTAATTTATTATTATTTTAAATATTTATTTATTTATTTATTTATTTATTTATTTATTTATTGTTTGCACTTGTATGCTGCCCTATCTCCCGAAGGACTCAGGGTGGCGCGACATAAAACACACAATACAAAACTTTAAAATTATTTTAAAAATTATTAAACCCAAATTCAAGCCAAACAATTATCTAAAACCCAAAAGATACTTACATTTAAAAAGCTAACACCCCCCCCTCAGTCCAGGCTGGCTTGTTCGAATAACCATGTCTTTAGGCCGCGGTGGAAGGAGCGGAGGTCAGGGGCCAATCGTAGCTCCAGGGGCAGCTGATTCCATAGAGTGGGTGCTCCCACCGAGAAGGCCCTATCCCTGGGGGTTGCCAGCTGACATTGTCTGGCCGACGGCACCCCAAGAAGGCCCTGTCTGTGGGAGCGCACCGGGTGATGGGCATTCGATGCTGGCAAGAGACGTTCCCACAAGTACCCCAGCCCCAAGTCATATAGGGCTTTATAGGTAAGTACCAGCACCAGTACCAAATATTCTATCCACTTGTTTAAAACTAGGGAATATGCAGAAGGCCTTTCCACATATAAATCAAGATCAGAATTAAATCAATCTTAATTAAGTGTATCTCTCCCCAAACACTCAGAAATTCTAGGCTGTTTAGCTTTTAATGAATTTGTAGCAAACTGGGATAAATCCTAAGGAATTCTTTGGAAATACAGTGAAAATGACAGCTAAAAACAAAAAGAAAAACCAAAAAGCTACAAAAAAAGGCATTGTTAGCACCATCTTTGTTCAATGGCATTCTTGGAAATAAATATAAGGCTGGAAGGTGGAACTTACACTTCAATTTTTCTCTTATTTTTAATTAAAATAACCTGAAAGGATGTCTGATTGGCACAATAGGGAATATTAATATGAATCTGGGTCACCAGTGCTATCAGCGAGCCATCCCTTTAAAATATAACTAGTTTTTTTAATTTAAAACTGCATTGAATGCTATACTTGCATAAACCTAAACCAGTCATTTAAATCATCAACACAAAGCCTTATTTTCACAACCATTGTTTCTGCAAAGGTCCAAAATTTAAAGCATTTTAATAATTAAACACAGCTCAACTATTTAACAATTTTCCACCAATAATTGTTATTGGTCAATAAGCTGCCTGCTATTTTATATCTGTCTGACTCCTGTAGATATCCAGGTTGGAAAACCTTGAGCACTGATTTCATCTACATAAATTATAGCCAGTACAGTGTTGAAACTTGTGACTACTAAAGAATGCAAGTCTAATGAGCATTGTCATACCGCCCCAATTTCTATTCCTCAGTTCTTCAGAAGCAGATTGATGGCAATTCACAATGATCTTCAAAATCTGCATGCCCCAGAACAAAGAATAAAGAAGGCCTGCTTGTCACAAGATATTAGCCGCCTCATTCCATGTAAAAGGAACCTAAATGTTTGATATTAGATTTGGTCTCCATAAAAGTTGATGTCAGGATTCCAAGCAATGCACCCATAGAAAACAAAATCTGAGGCACCCACGTACCTCAAAGAATAGTTTATTTGGTACATCATATTGGCACAGACTGGTGAAAGCCGCATCTGAGTTTTCCCGCAGCTTTCATCTAATTAATTCCCCTTTCCCCAAGTCACTGATCATGCTGTCCAATCCAGGTGCTGGCTGGTTGCTGGGTTACCAGCTCCTCCTCTGGCCAGCCACCTGTGAGAACGTCCTTGGTTCCCACAGGAAAACTTTATTGTTTTGGCTACAAAATCCCATCTATTTCCCCGCTCCCACTGTTGTGTGGCAACCCTGAAGATGGCCTCAACCAGGTTCACTTCAGGGTTGACAGTTGAACTTATAAATAAATTCCCTTTCTAAGCCTTATTCATTTTGTATGCATTTGTCAGCCAAACATCCATCCAGATGATGAGCTGCTGAGTGCTTAAGCCTTCCTTTTCCCTTGAAAGAACTGCTTGCACATCTGGAGTCCCAGTGATGTGTGAAATTTTCAGTTTCTGGAAATGTGGAACTCGACTGCTTACAAATGCTATAGAAGTTCAGTATTTGTTTTTAAAAGAAGGCTACTTTTGCTGCCATTTAAAATACATCACCACTGAACCAGGATTAGTTTGAGCCAGCTGCCAACACAGATGGCATAGGATCGTGTCAGTGAAGATCTGATTTTAAACCATGCAAGGACTCCTATGAAGAAGTGTTCAGATACATACATGGCATTTCAGCAACCCAAGTCAATACATTTTGCTCCTCTCCCAACATAAAATCAGCTATAAACAAGCCATAAAAAAGTTGGGGAGAATGGAAGTGCAAGGAAAGATATTCAGGCTGAACTAAAATTTAGCTACACTGAACAAGTAATAGTTAACCAATGTTTACTGTGGTCTAATAAATCTTCCTAGACTCAAATATTTTCCCTTACTTGCAATAGATTTAAAGATGGTGTTTCCTCCCGAAACTGCTGCTTATGGAATGTTTGCATCTGTTTAAATCCTTGGTAATCCAATGGTGACAACAAGGATGGGTCATGTCTATGGAGATTCTCAATCATCCAGGTCCTGGTTGTCCCAAAATGCTTTTCCAAATGGCAACTGGACGTTCTTATTTTTTTTCTTTGAAAACATTTAGCTTCTCATCCAAAAAAGCTTCTTCAGTTCTGTAATCTTTAGCTGTAGTTCTTTACAGCTATAGGTTGCATGGCAATTATATTACACGTGAGATGATAACATAGCTTTTGCTATAATCCTTTGATTTACTTTGCACATTCAGTTTGTGTTGAACGACATGGTTGAGTGATGTTAGGACCTGCTGTTTGACTTCCCCAGTTTTAACTGGCTGCTACTTGACAATTTGAACATGGTTTATGTATGTAGGGAGCTGCCTTATCCTGGGCCCAACAACAACTGGGTTCGTGTACTGTGTTAACTCATACAATTGGTATAACCCTGTTGAATACAATAAGCTAAGTCAAAACTTAAGGTAGAGACACAAGTTGGCAGCTCAAATGACTGCAAGGACTTGGCTAAAGTTATTGGCTGTATGAATATGCCTCAACTGAGATATTCTTCCTAGCTTCAGCAGTAGAACAAAGGAAGCTCACATATTAATACATTGATGTTAATTTTTTTTTATAAATCTTCCCCTGCACCTGTGAATATAATTAAATCGGGTTAAAGCTTTGTCTGGCTTAGGTTCAAAAGTGAAAGCAGGGCCATGGAAAATAAATCATCCACAAGTGTGGGCAGATTAAAGCCATTGTCATTATTTCCAGGACTGGTAAAACCAGTTGGTTTGTTTCCGTAGAGTATACGGAAGTAAAATAATATTCTGGGTACAGGTAGTCCTCAACTTACAAATATAACTGAGCTCAAACTTTCTGTTGCGAACTGAGACATTTGTTAAGTGAGTTTTGCCTCATTTTATGACGTTTCTTGCCACAGGTCTTAAGTGACTCACCGCAATTGTTCAGTTAATAACACGGTGGTTAAGTGAACCTGGCTTCCCCATTGACTTTGCTCGTCAGAAGGCTGCAAAAGTTGATCACAAGATCCTGGAACACTGCAACCATCATAAATATGAATCAGTTGCCAAGCGCCTGGATTTTGATCATGTGCCCATGAGGATGCCCAGGGGGATGCTGCAATGTTGTAAATGTGAAAAGTGGTCGTAAGTCCATTTTTTCAGTGTTGTCGTAACCTTGAACGGTCACTAAGTGAACTGTTGTAAGTCAAGGACTACCTGTATTGAGATCATGACTTTTCCCTAAGGAGCCGGGATGGGCATGGCCAGGATGGGCATGGTCAGCATGATGTCACTTGTGTTGGGGAGTGCCTGTGGTGGCCCAAGCGCTCTGCCAGTGAAGACGGGCTCTTGAGCTGTTTTTGGCTGCGATAGCCTCCTGCAACCCTCTGCCAGAGAAAACAGAGCTCGGGGGGGGGTGTATGTGGCCCCCACGAGCTCCATTTTCCCCTGGCAGAGGCACCGCAGGCCAATCCTTCATTATTTCCAGAGCAGCCCCGTGGGCCAGATCTAAATACTCTGTGGGCGGATCTGGCCCCTGGGCCTTGTGTTTGACACCCGTGTGCTAGACTAACCCTCAGGATCCAGGCTCAGCAATAGCATCAGGGCTACCAGGCAGGGCTGCAAAAATGCAGAAACAGTGACATCACAGCAAAGAGTTTTCTATGATTCTTTGCTGCCAAGTAGCAGCCATCTAGATTTTTAAAGCTGGGATGTGATAGAGATACCGTGTTTCCCCAAAAATAAGACACTGTCTTATATTTTTTTTGGCTCCCAAAAACACACTAGGTCTTATTTTCGGGGTAGGTCTTATATATTTATGGTGCCAAATAGTGGGTGTGAGTGTGTAGGGGGTGTGTTTCGCGGGTGCACAGTTGCTCCCTGAAAAGTCTTCCTGGAACTGGAGATTTGCACTAGGTCTTATTTTCGGGGTAGGTCTTATATTAGGGCAGGTTTAGAAAATAGTGCTAGGTCTTACTTTCGGGGTAGGTCTTATTTTCGGGGAAACACGGTAGTAATGACCTGAAGGACTTTAGTGCAGACAGTGCACTCACTTCTATTTAGTGGGAATCCAAGGCTCATCAGTCTTTGCAGAAAGGCCAGATTCTTGTCACATTCTCTTCTGTGCAAGGCTTAATAAGGTGTAATAAAATCCATAGGCTCTGCTGGAGCCTAAGGGCTGCACCGAAGAACTTATAAATGCCACTGGTCAACCCACTGATTACTTGCAGCTCCTCAACATTGTTCTCTTTGGCCCTTTTGACAAAATTAACTGTGACTGTCCTATTTTTGTCAAATTCTCTCTGTCCCACCATGTTTGTACATTGTTCCAGTTACCACTCCCCTCTTCCTGGTTTCGCCAAAGCCACCCCTGCTCTTTCCTTCCCTCTTTCTGCCTTGTCTTTCTTCTAATTCCCTTCTGATTCTTTTATAGCTGCTGCAGATACTATTGTTGACTTGAAAAGCTGCACGTTCAATTTCTGGCATGTGAAAATTCAAGAAAAAATGTGTGTGTGGGGATTGTATGATTTAAAAGAGTAGTAATTCCCACCTGCTTTTTCCTCAGGAAAACAACCACTTCCTATGAACCCATTCCTTTTCTTTTTGTCCCTATTTATTTTTAACATTTTTAACTAAATGAACTGTGGTAAGTTGAGGACTATCTATAGAAGGTCAGTGTCCCTGACCCTTCTACAGATAGTCCTCAACTTACGACAATTCATTTAGTGACCATTCAGGGTTACAGTGGCATTGAAAAAAGTGACTTATGACCATTGCAGCATCCCCTTGGTCATGTGATTTACATTCAGATGCTTGACAATTGGTTCATACTTATGACCATTGCAGGGTCCTGGGGTCATTTGATCACCTTTTGTGACCTTCTGACAAGCAAAGTCAATGGAGAAGTCAGATTCATTTAACAACCGTGTTACTAAGTTAACAACTGCAATGATTCATTTAACAAATGGGGCAAGCAAGGTTGTAAAATGGGGCAAATCTCACTTAACAAGTTTCTCATCTTGTAACATAAATTTTGGGCTTGAATTGTGATCGTAAGTGGAGGACTACCTGATCAAGATTGAATACATTTCTCCATCTTGTAAGTATGATCAGTTGGTTTTGTAAGGTGCTGTATTTAATTACTCTGTAACAACTTGCCTGATTTTCTTTAAAAAATCAAGTCATTTGTTCTTTAGGTTAAAGACACATTGGAAAGAGATTCTATTTCCTGTTACTACAAGGCTGTCAAATTCGTGGCCTGCAGGCCGGATGTGTCATGCACCAGCCACGTCCATGCCCCGTTTCATGAAGGGGAAAGTCATGATATGTCACACGCCACCGCCGTGATGAGACATGAGTTTGACACCCCTGTGTTGCCACATTTCACAAGATATCTCATTTTGGTCTCATTCACATGATCCATTGCACTATAATAATTTCAAATTTATTTATTAGTACTCCATTCTATTTTTCCTCTAAGAAGTCAAGGTGGTTTATATGGGGAAGTCCCATTTTGTCCTTATAAGAAACCTACTGGACTGAGAGAATCACTTGCCCACAGTCATCCAATGAGTTTTTAATATCGGAGAATACTCTTGAAGTGAAATCTCCCTAGTCCTAATTCAATATGGCTCATCCTCGGTCACATCCTCTTTAATGCTTCCTTCCTAACACATACAAATTAGGAAATGGTCAAAACATGATAAATCAAGATGTTTCTGTTTCACCCAATCAAGAAATTACCATTAAGAGCGTTCAAACAAATAATCAACTATATTTTGACATCATGCAATATCTTCACATGTTTCAATGCTGCAGCTATACATTTCTCCATGAATAAGGAGTCTACACGAATAAGGAAGAATGCTTGTTTATCTTGCAACAGGGTTGGCCAAATCTGCTGAAATGTAATCTGAATGCACATTTAGTATGTTCTGACATGAAGGTGCAGATTGGAGCTGTATGTCTTCATGCTCACATCCCTTGGGAGATTTTGCTAGAGACCCCGACAAGGGAATTCTTCCTCAGACTGTTAACTGAGCAACCAAGTCCCCAGTATGGTGTCCAAGAATCATTAAGTCTTCTAATACCTTCCCTTTAAATCAGTGTTGGGATTCAGCCGGTTCGCACTGGTTCAGTTGAACCGGTTGTTAAATTACCTATCCCTGATATCAAAGTGGATCTAGGGTGCAACACTGCAATGGAGAAACAGGCAACGGAGTGGCCAGCATGAGGGAAGAAGGCCGTTTTCCTCTATCTTCTCCCTGCTCCACCTCCTTCCCTTGTGCTGGTTGCTCTGTTGCCCATTTCTCCATTGCAGTGCAATGCAGTGCCTAGGATTCACTTTGATAATGTGTATGTGTGTGTGTGTGTGTGTAATTTAACAACCAGTTTGCCCAGGGTCAGCTTGGGCCATGCCTCCCACAACAACCAACCTGACCCTGGGTGAACCGATTGTTACATTATTTGAATCCCACCACTGCTTTAAATGATCCTTTTAGTAGAGAATGAAGGAGAAGCAACTGTCCTACAAAGAAAATTACTATTTTCTAACTTAATCAAGGCCAATAAGGCCTGAACATGCCCTGGACTACTCAACTAGAGTTATTTACTTAATGATTACAGGGTCATAAACCCAACAGCAAAGGGATAATTATGAACCCAGTTAAGCTTACAGAGGAACAGAGTTTCTAGTCGTATCTGAAGACCGTGGAGCAAAGCAGGATTTTAGTTTGAGCCAAGTTCTACAATAACAGCTGCATTTTGGTTTTAAATACATTACAGGACCTACAGGAGCATGAGACTTCAGAAACAAAAAACAAACAAACACCGGGTTCTATATTGGATGGAAATCAGCAACCCTGAAAGATAAAATACATAGCTCCTCCTCTCCATCCTCTCCTATCATCCCAAGCAATAGCAAACACCTTCTGTAACATTGTCAGGAAAACTGCTTATCTTCTTCCAGGTCATCTTTAGAAAATTGGGCAGACATCAAGAATTTATTCCAACATTAGGCTGCGCTCAGCTGGGATCTTAAATACTGGAAGCTCTCAGCCTCCACCTAAAGTAGCTGGCACCTTTCAATCCTGATTTCTAACGCCAAACTGCTAAGATGTTTATGTTTGCAGCAAAGGTCCCCTCTGTTTGCACCCCTATTTTCTGATTTTGGCATTTCCAATGAGTTATGATTGATGAGAGTTGTGGTGGCGCAGTGGTCAGAATACAGTACTGCAGGCTACTTCTGTTGACTGCCAGCAGTTTGAATCTCACCAGGCTCAAGGTTGACTCCACCTTCCATCCTCCCGAGGTCGGTAAAATGACCCAGAGTGTTGGGGGCAACATGCTGACTCTGTAAACCGCTTAGAGAGGACTGTAAAGCATGGCGAAGCAGTATATAAGTCTAAATTATATTGCAATTGCTATTTGTACAATTTCTTCTAAAAATGATTCAGGTCTGAGAAAACTGGGGGTGCTTTAAGTGCATCCAAATGGGTCAGATATTGCTGGGTACAAGTCCTATTGTTCTCAATCAGACCAAATAGAGGGATGATGGGAGTTGGGATCAACATTATCTGGATTCAGCTTCCTGAGGGACAATATCCATATTAACATTAATTATTTTTCACAGAATGTGCTGATGTGGCACCAAGCTCCCTTTTGCGGGCCAAAATGATTTCTTTCTGTGGAGTAAGATTACAGAACTTTATTTTAATGATCGCATGTGGAATCATTCCATATTTTTAACTACACACCTAAATCTACAATGCAGGAATAAGACAAGGATGCTATGGAACACCAGGCAGGAATTTAACCCAAACAAACCAAGATTATTTTTCAGAAAAGCTTCCCTGTCGTGTATCTTGCATGTTGTGTTTGGTTACTAGGTCCACCTAGATCTGATGCTGTGTTAAAATCTCTGCAGAGATTAAAGTAAAAACATTTACACCTAAAAGAATTGGCAGTTGGAAAGCCTGAATGGATTTGACACATCCTCTCTGCCTTTCATAAGCAAAGAGTGTTCAGCATTGCAACAATAAATAGAATTTCACAGTAACACCGAGATGGTCACACCCTCTGATGAGTCTCTCAGCTTCTCCTAGAAAGAATGCATTGTTGAGATGGGTGTGGGAAGGCTAAATAAATATCTCCTGTGCATGTATTCCTAAAAACGATTGTTAAGATTGTTAAGTGGAGAGGGACAGATCCTATTTCTTACCAGCCACATGAAACAAGTTGCACTGAGCTGTTAAAGAGAGTGAGCAGCATGCACAGGGTCTAAATTCAACTTAAATAATAAACAAGGGCATTTTATGAATGTGTGAGTAATAAAAATAATTAAGCCACTCTTAACATGTGCTACTATTCAGCGCTCTGTCAGGTATTCCTGAGTCTTTCACCTTTGCTTTTACATGCAGTGCAGACCCATAGTATCTTCTCGTGCCTATATTATCTTTTCATGAACTTGTACATGGAACAGAGCCTTGCCTGCTGCTTTGGCGAAAGAGAAACTGGCCCACACAGTCCATCTCACAAGTATTGAGGGTGACTAAGGGAGGACATCTCCAGTCCTCAACTGAGTATGTACAATGCATCCCCTAGGGAGATACACCTGGTGGGACCCAGAAGAAGGGACTTCTCTGTGGTAGTGGAACATCATTCCCCCAGAGATTAGAATGGCCCCCACTCTAACACTCTTCCAGAAGGTGCTGAAAACCTAGTTCTGCCAGCAGGCCTGGGGAACCCAGAGTGGGATGGAGCTCATTAAATGGCTTGTGTGATGTGTGGTCGCCAGGGTGGGAGGTGGGTGGTTATTAATTTATTATATGATTCCCTGTTTTATTAGTTTTATTGTTTTTTATATGAGGTTTTTATATTCTTGTAAGCTGCCTTGAGTTGCCATGTGCGAATAGGTGGCAATATAAATTTTCCAGAAATAAATACATTTTCTAAATAAACGCTATTTCCATGGCTGCAGGTTACTGGGTAGGGGTTACATGAACCGTGACAAAGTTTATCTATTTTCATATTTTATTTACAGTATTTCTACACCACCCATCTTACCTAAGTGACATAATGGCGCAAATGATGCTAATTATGCAATATGCATTAACTGCATCTTTTGCATGATGATAGCATCACAAATGATCTCTCTCTCTCTCTCTCTCTCTCTCTCTCTCTCACACACACACACACACACACACACACCACACACACACACACACACACGGCAGATGCCCATTCCTGATGAATGTTATAGTTAAAAGCATTAGAAACATTTGCTTCCTCTGGTCAAAACGATCATAAAAGAGACCACACTCTAAGATAGCAACTTGGCATTGTTTGAACAAATTTTACACAACAAATTTTGAAGTCTCCCGCATTGGTAAATTCAGGGTGCGAGTATAAGGAATTTTAAAAATATCTTCAACAATACTTCAGTTAAAAAAAAGAGTAACCATACATGCAGGATTACACTGAAAAATTACAACCTGGGAAAATATTATTCAAAAGCAGTTTATACAAAAATCTGCATGTTCATAAAATATCTGCAGATAAGAGGCAGTTTTGCATGAAGCACTCACTTATAAAAAGTTTAGCAAAACAAAACAAAACACCAATGCAAGAATTCCCACATCCCATCTTCTTTGGTTATTACTTTCCTAGAATATAAAATGAAGACATTGATGTGGATAATTGCCCCCAAACTGACCTAGCATAATGTCTGCAATGGTTACCAGCTTTACGCTTGATATTAACATTATTTGTTAAGGTTTCAGCTTGGAATTCATTATGTTTATAGATAGTCTTGATTTTAAGAGGAACAATAAGCATGGCTATAATGACAGATAATATGGGGATTAGTGCTTTATTCCAGACACCTGTTGTAAATGTAAAACACTCTTTCACTCTTTCTCAGTTCTTGGTACTGAGTGAACGATGATAACATGTCTGTATTGTTTTTCTACAAAAATCTTTCAGACCTCTCCAGGTTTTCAGTCTTTCAGTAAATTATAGGCTCTTAATGTTCGATTGTTGATGAAATCCATTTTCTTATATCCAGCCTTTAAAGTAAAAAAAAAAGGAAATGGAATATAGTTAACTACAATTCCAGGAACATAGAGGTAAATTCTCACTGGAAACACAAAAGTAAATTATTAAACATATACTAGGAATGAGATGAACATCCTATTGAAGCTACTTTGGGAGTCTAGAAAGGATATCAATTCATTTTTTTTCTAAAATTGGTTTGTGGTTGGTTTAATTGATTTAAATGAGTATGCAATTGAAAGACACTTAAATTAGGTTGGGACTCAGGAGGGTGTAGACCAACTATTTGTTTCTGTTGGCTTCTATTTGTTGATCATGCTGCCTAGGAATTTGGAGACCTGTAGTCTCAACACTTTTTGAGGTACCAGATGCTAGACAACTAGCCCAGATTCCTATCATGATCATAAACAAATATATAAAAATATGTATTCGTCAGGATTGTGATGGCGTAGGGAGGAATGCATTGTGATCCCTATGAAAACAACCTTCTGTGGTATTACATAAAAAAGTAAACATAGAAGTTAATCATGCAATTAGAATTATATTTAATTTGACACTGATTGATGGTGTATATTGTATCAACATATTTCAAAATTAAGTGGGATTGTTGCTCTTGACAGAAACAAGCTGAATGTTACAATTTAAAGCCGGAACCTGCAATCTCTGTTGGGCCAAATGCCACAATTAGTTTTTGATTGGTATGCTGGAGGCTATGTTCTAAAACTGGTCCAGGACAAATCAAAATTTCCTTTTCAGTTTCATTCACACTTAATTGAACTTAAACGTATTTGACAGTGGTGGGATTCCACATTTTTTCCTACTGGTTCTATGAGAGTGGACTACGTGCGCAGCACTCAAAAACTGCTCTCTCTGTCAGTGCTAGTGAGGTGAGCTGTTTTTTACCTCAGCTAAAGTGCGGAAATCCGCTCTGTCACGCAAATCAGCTGAGGTAAAATACAAGGTAATACAGGACAGGAAAGGGCGGGGGTGGGTGGGTGAAGCCAGCCAGAGGTACTTGCTGGTTCTTTGAACTACTCAAAATTTCCAGTACCGGTATGTCAGAACTGGTCCGAATCGGCTGAATACCACCTCTGGTATTGGATGGAATTACTTTCCTGTTGTATATTTAATGGTTTTTACCTTTTGGTCACATTACAAGTGACAATTTGATCATTGCGTTTTTGAGATTGAGCCTAAGATTTTACAGCTAAATGCAACCCGAGGAATTCAGCCTATGGCCCTCTGATTTAAAGGTGGGATACTTGAGAAGCCTAACGTGGAAAGGATTACTTTCTTGCTCACTGGTCAGCCTGAAATCTTGCAACCACTTGGAAGCCTTTGGGGGCTGTGTTGATTGTGTTGTCTCTAGGAAACTTTCTCATTGTTTGAAAAAAACAAACAAAAAAGGTTAAGGGGGAAAAACAGGTGTTACCTGTCTAAAAGAATGCAGAAGCAGAAAGTGTTAGTAAATGCAACTTTCCAGTTGAAAAAATGTTTTTCATACTCTATTCACAAAAGCATTTTCCAGGTGAGTATAGCATTAGGGTAAACCTAACAAAAGTACATGAAATCCATTCCCATCAATTAACAATTCCAAATCCCTAATAGGGTTAATTAGGGTTCAGTCTTAAAAATAACAAAAATAAATTAAAAGTATGACATTCATTTAAAAACCAAGAAAACCTGATAGGAGGAAAAACAAAACAAAACGTTGCATGGTTCATGTTTTTAGATTGAAAAGGCTTTCGTTGAGTTGGTCAGAATGTGGATTTTTCAACAGGGACCCAGAAAAATAAGCCAAGGTTTGTAAAGCATTTTCAAAAGATTCCCATCTTGTTTGCTAGCTTACCCTTTTGTAAGCACTATGGAGATCAGCATGAGACCACAAGGAATACAAGAGGATTGAGGCAGCTCTACCACTTTTGCTGAGAACAATAGAAAAGAACAACTTTTAAAGCAGTTCAGCATTGTATCAGCATGAAGTTGAAAAGAACAACATGTTTCATAGAATTTCAATTTAAAAGAAACCTAATAGGGGAAAAAAATAAAAGATCCAAAGGAAGGGCATAGATAAAGGGTAGGCAGAAGAGATCAGAGGCCATTATATAAAGATATATGTATGTATGTATGTATGTATGTATGTATGTATGTATGTATATGTATATATATGTAGGTCTTGGTGTATTTGGGTCTTGTCCCGTGTAAGATTGAGAATACCTTGGCGACGAGATCCCACTCGCCATCTTCAGGTTGGTGTCTTCTGCTTTGTGCTTCTGCCAGCAAAGCGTGATCTGAGCTGCCTTCTCTCTATAAATACTGGAGGGGAGGTGTGGTGTGCTGGCTCTGCTGTAAGCGGGTTGGTTGGCTGTGTTTTTGGCTGTGTTGTCGCTTCTTGATTGGTTGATGCAATTGGTGTTTGCTGATTGGTTGGCTTTTTTGTAAGAGCCTGTGTGGCTGAGGTAGTGGCTGTGTGTCATTCAGCCTTTTGTGTTTTAGCTACCTGGGTAGTGGGCTGTGTGATGACCTTCTGAGTTTTATTGTTGTGACATCCTGGGTCTTGTGCTGGTTGGCTTTTTTTGTAACAGCACAAGACCCAGGATGTCACAACAATAAAACTCAGAAGGTCATCACACAGCCCACTACCCAGGTAGCTAAAACACAAAAGGCTGAATGACACACAGCCACTACCTCAGCCACACAGGCTCTTACAAAAAAGCCAACCAATCAGCAAACACCAATTCCATCAACCAATCAAGAAGTGACAACACAGCCAAAAACACAGCCAACCAACCCGCTTACAGCAGAGCCAGCACACCACACCTCCCCTCCAGTATTTATAGAGAGAAGGCAGCTCAGATCACGCTTTGCTGGCAGAAGCACAAAGCAGAAGACACCAGCCTGAAGATGGCGAGTGGGATCTCGTCGAAATGTCGCCAAGGTATTCTCAATCTTACACGGGACAAGACCCAAATACACCAAGACCTACATACCTTTACCCGTGAAAATCTATGAAAACATATATATATGTATGTATGTATGTATGTATGTGTATATATATATATATATATATATATATATATATATATATATTCCCTTTAAACATGTTTTTTACAAAAACAAGAACAGAAAAAAAATTATCTCCTTCATGCAACTTTTTGCTGCAAACTTAAGTATTACAGAATAATAAAAACAAACACAAATAGGCTGAAAAACAGCTTCTATCCCCCAGGGCAGTAGCTCTTTTCAATTCTACTGTATAGTGCAGTGTTGGTGCGGTGTTGGGGGTTTTCGGTTCAATGTGTGGAGTGTGAAGGATGTGTATTTGTGTTTATTTACATGGTCATGATGTGCACTGAAGATGGTGCTTTATTTCGTCGTACGAGGTGCAATGACAATAAAGTAAACTAAACTAAATTACAGATAATCATTTTAGGAGTGTATACCTACTTGTCACTTGTGCTGATATTCATAACCTTTGAAACACCATCATTATTCAAGAGAAGCCGAGCATTTGAGGAATTGTTTTGAGTCAGGTTGTACAAAGCATAGCAAACAGAAGCTGCAATCTCATTGTCTACATCGGACGTTGGGACATAATCTGGCAGCATGGCAATCAATTCTGGCAATAATACTCTGGCTGAAAAATAACCAAGATGCGTCCTTATTCTAAAGTTTAAATATACCCATCACATGTTCTTTAAAATGCTTGTATCTAACTAAATGGTACATTTAGTTCTAATGAAAATTTTCCATTCCCCCACCCTGCAAATTTACTCCATGAAAATGTTGGGATTTATGGGTAGGCATGTAGTTAGATAACCATCATTGGCCAATCCTCCATAATCTGAAGCCTTCCAAATTTTGTAGGACTTTCAAAAACACTTCAAATGACAGCAGATCTTCTGCAATTTGGGCCCTCAACACATTTGGAGATTCACAATTTGGCAAAAACTAGTGGATGCCACCCTACCTGTCCAATTCTGATTCCCCAAAGACTAAAATAGTGTCTTATGGCTAGCCATTACATATCAACCGTATCACCTCAAAAAGATTAAACTGGATGCAATTCATACTCAGCCTTGACAGTTTATTGGAGAAATAGTGGTAATATTCTGCTAAAGGTCTAGTTCAACATCATTTAACATCCTATCATGAAATTAAAACCCATGCAAATAATTTTCATTAGGAGTGTGTATTTACCTATTTCATTTTGGAGGAAGGTGTTACGAGACAAGTTCCTGAGTAAGGAGATGGCTGTTTTCCTGATGCTTACGTTGCTCACATGTAGCATGCTTCGAATATTTGGGAGGCCATTGGCCTTCTTGACAATGATGTGAGCCACCCCAAATGGCATCTGTCAGGAAACACACACAGCTTTTAGACTTAGAGAATTCACCTCTCCGTACAGTGTACAGTGCATAATTTTCTTTCAGAAAGAGGATTGTTATTATTGTCAGTCCCCAAACAAAGGCATTTCAAGTATTAAGAAAACATCCCCACCTCCAAAGAAGATCAGAATTCTGTGGCAGGTGATACTGATGGTTTCCTTAGAAAGGAAGGGATGCTAGGAGAACACACCTAGAAATGTCCTTGAAGACGTTAACCCAGACCTGGAGCTGCACAGAAACTCCCTTTAAGTATTTTGTTTTTAAAAGGAAAATGAAGAATAAAAGCACCTACTAAGCAACACCCCAATTATACAAAGTGCTTTTCCAAGAGGATGGTGCTTTGTCAATTTATGCTTTTTCAAAAAAATAAACGTCGCTAGTATCAGTAGAAGTGTCTGACTGAAGAAGCACCATAAGTTTCTGTTACTACTGAAAGATTCAGAAGGGTGTGTGGTTAAAGAAGAATATGTAAGACCCAACTTTTGATGCTAGTGGACCTTCCTAAGATGTCCTGGTAATTTCACTTAGTTGCAAACTCTTCCCTTATTCTCTTTGTCTTCCTTTCTCAAAGCTAGCCTGTTGGTCATGCTGCTTCCTCTTCCCACTTTGCTAGTCACACTGGTCCATGTATAATTTCATGCTTCCCAAATAGAATGGGTTCTAGTCTTTCCTTTTTCCATCTTCCTTGTCTAGGAACACCTCAAAATGAAATAAATCAGCTATCTTTGTTACAAAGGTAGGCATCAATGTTCCTTAGACATGAATGCTCCAACACTGAAGTTTTTAAAAAGATGTTGGATAACCATTTGTCTGAAATGGTATAGGGGTTCCTGCCTAAGCAAGGGGTTGGACTAGAAGATCTCTAAGGTCCCTTCCAACTCTTCTCTTCTCTTCTCTTCTCTTCTCTTCTCTTCTCTTCTCTTCTCTTCTCTTCTCTTGTCTTCTCTGACAAACAGCAACTAGAGACCAGCTCTTCCTTTGTAGCCTTCTCTAGATATTTGACACCCCCTCAAATACTAAAATAAAATGAGACTAGATACCAGCAGGACAATTTGTAAATGTCCACTTAGTCTTATCCTGGCTTTTATTGTCGATTAATGTTATATTGGTTTAACCATTCTGTTCCATTCCATATGGCTTCATTATCAGTTTTTTCTCTCTCTATGCGCTGCTCGGAGCTTATCCAAGAGAAACTACAGTAAAATAACAGTATTAATAATACCACCCACATCCATTTCCTTCTCAGATACTTACTGGTCCACTGCCAGCAGTGAGGTTCTGCAGAGCACCCAGAGATGCTTCTTGAGTGAAGTTTCTAGTGCTTTCTGCTATTAGGGACAAATATATCCTGATCAGTGTAGAATGCCAGAGCTTTTCAACGCCTCTGGGGTTACTCTTTTCTTCCGGCAAAGGCGTATCTTGTTGCTTCTAAAAAGGCAAACAGATTAATATTTCAGAAATGAAGTGAGAAAGAATCAAAGTCTTCTTGGAGTACAGCTAGTCTGACTCCTTAAGGGTAGATAGTAAAATATGGAGACCCACAGCCCTAAATTTTGATGAATGCCTACCTGTAAATCATTGTGTGGGTTTAATAAACCCTCTGTAGCAATAGCAGTAACACTTAGACTTATATAACGCTTCACAGTGCTTTACAGCCCTCTCTAAGTGGTCTACAGAGATAGCATATTGCCTCTAATCATTTTGGGTCCTCATTTTACCCATCTCAGAGGATGGAACGCCGAGTCAACCTTGAGCCTGGTGAGATTTGAACTACCAAACTGCAGTCAGCAGAAGTAGCCTGCAGTACTGCACTCCAGCCACTGCGCCACCATGGCTCATAATAGGCTGTAACCCCTGTTTGAGCAGCCATGTAAAGAGTGATCATTAAGAACAACCAGGGAAAAGAGATTACTGTTGCATCTGCTGATTACTCATGATTATTGGGGATGACCAGTTTTACTTTCATCCAAAACGCAGTATACTTTAAAGAGGAAAGAAATTAACATCTAATGGCTATATTTTTCTATAAGTTAGAGGTCTGTCTTTAGGTTGTGTCCGACTCTTGGTGACTTTATAGGCAAGTGCTCTCCATGCAACCTTGTCAAGCACAGCTTCTTTCAATTGTTGTATGTTCAGCTTTGTATCAGGTTTTCTGTTTTCAAGCCAGTGTGTTCTTTGCTTGTTCCTTCTTCCCTGCCCACTAACCATTCCTAGTATCATTGCCTTCTCCAATGAATTCAAATGCATAACATTGCCAAAGTAAATTGGACATAGACTTATGATTTCAGCTTCCAGTGATGTGTCTGGTTTTATATGATTAAACACCTCTCTGTTAGTTACTCTGGCTCCATCTTTATAATCTTGTAAGTAATTGTTAGATCCACAGAACATCTGGGGTGAGGAAACACCTGAAAAACTAGATTAACAAATTTGTCTTGAAATCTTACAAACCTGGTCACAATTTCATACCTTAATTTTATACCACCGGACATGATGAATGGTTCTATAAGATTAGCAAGTTTTCTATAGCATTGTGGTTTAATCCAATAAAGATATTTCATCCTGGAGAAGATCTGTCTACATAGTTGTTAAGAGGCAATGACAATTTGATGGTAACTAATGCATGCATGAATGCATCTATCTGTCCATCAAAATAATCCCCATCTGTACTTTTCAGATCCCCCCCTTTACGGTGAAGGACTGCTTATCTTTATTTTATGAATATTGCTTCATGTTTAAGGGATCTTTTTCACCCAGTATAATTGCATATTACATATATATTCTACATTAGTCAACCTTCAAAGTATTGCCCATCATCTCTATTAGGATTAAAATTCCCAGCATTCCCAATAAGTTCCTTCTAGGGACACCTGATTATGGATTAGTGTGAGTTTCAGACAAAGGTTTCTCAGAGATGTTGGGCAGTCTATAAAAAACTGTCATTCCCTCCTTACATCTGTTACCTGCTTTGCTTTCCTGCTCCTTGTTCCAAAACATCCAATGTTGTTTGTGGATAGATCATCCCTTTTTGGCACATACAGTTTCTCAGTATAATTACTAGGGAGCTCAGCCTCTAATTGGTAAGAAAGATTATGAAGAATGCACACACAATTCTCGGTAGCCTGGAAGAAATGAACAAATACATTACTCTGCCTGTGTAAATAATGGTGTGGGGGGGAAACTGGAATGTACTGTAGATTCGAGCATTCAGATAACCATTGGCCTTATTTTATAGCTCTTAGTAATTGTGGATAGCAGCAGTACTGCAAATTTTCAAATCAGCTCTAATTCCTTATCATGTAAACAGCCAAGTTCTGGAATGAATGAATGAATGGAGTTGTGTGTTTAGATCCACTTACAGCAACTAGTAAAAGATGAGAAATTTTAATTGATTTCATACTTCAATAATCTGCCAGACAATTTTTTTACTTGAATAATCTGCCAGACTTTAATTTTATTTGTTTAAACCTTAAATTTAGTTAAGTTAAATCTATTAAGCTAAAGCTTAGCCTATTACAGTTTATATTGTTTTAGAACTGGAGGACGGATGCCTTATACTTAATCAACTCTTCTAAACTTTTTAATTCAGAGAGAGAAAGCGAAGACAACATTGGAGTGCACAAGCCCAGACAAAAGTCTACGTTTGATAAGACTCTCCATACTTCTTCAATTTTGCACCATCCAGACATGTTGCATAACAACTCCCTCCATTACGAACCGCTACGGCTGAGAACATGTGAGCAGCATCTGGAGGATGCAAAGTTGTAGATCTCTGGTAGTAATTTAGCATATGTTGTGTTTGGGCTTTGTAGTGGTGATTTGGGGTAATCTCAAACAAGTTGTTTTCAGCAGAACACGGGACTAAGAATTTTATAGCTGGAGATATATTTATTATTGATATATTTCAGCAGTTGCTGAATTCCAAACAACTCTGGGCAGTTTACCTCTTAAAAGCAAGAAACAATAAAAATTAAGAAACTGTTCATGGATGTCCAGGGGAGAAAATCAGAATAAGTACAGTGATTCAGCAACCACCCTACCTCAAAGCTTGAGAAAACAGCTAGATTTTCAAGGACTTTTAAAACATCAGAATGTCCCCAAAACTCACATCATAAAGTCATTGGATGATTTATAAGAGGGGATGAATATTAACACACTTTGGAGACAGTGCCAGAAAGAAATGCTCTCTATCTTAATCCTAAAGATTACACTGGTTTGGGAAACTTACCTTATCATCTGGTTTACGATCTGCAGTCGTTCCTTGTATATAATATACCAGCGAATCAATCAATCCATCACATTCCCTCATTTTCTTTCTCCCTTCAGGGCCAGCAGAACTCATGTTTCTGTAAATAATGTAATGATCACAAGAATATTACACATCAGTTTCTTAGCTCTGTTTTTGTGAAGGATTTTATAACAGAAGACAAGTTTTGTGTCTAGGGCTCCAGCTTAAATAGGTTGCCTCCAGGTTTGGGTTTACTGTTCATCCATGTTTCATGTCAGGATAAGAAACTGTTTCTTTCATACAAGATAGATTACAGACAGTCCTCGCTTAATGAACATCTGTTCAGCAAATACTCAAAAAGTTATGATGGCGCAAATGAATGCTACTTATGGAAAGTAATCAAATATCAATAGCACTCGGACTTATATACTGCTCCATAGTGCTTTACAAAACTCTCTGAGCAATTTACAAATGTCAGATACTGCCCCCAACTATCTGGATCCTCATTTTACCGATGTCAGAAGGATGGAAGGCTGAGTCAACCTTGAGCCACTCAAAATTGAACTCATGACTGTGGCAGAGTTACCCCACAATACTGCATTCTAACCACTGTGCCACCACAGCTCAAAGTTACAGCTATTGCAACTCTCCTATGGTCAGGCAATGAAAATTCGGGTGCTGGGCAACCTGTCCACATTTATGACTGCAAGGTGCATTTTAATTCTCTCTTGCCTATCTCCCTCTTATCTCTCTCTTTTGGATCTCCTGTGCTTTAGTGCCACTGCCTACCACTGCTGATCCTAGGAGTATCTACTGTCTCTCATACCATTGAGGCACATCCAGCTGGTATCTATTGGTGAAGCTTCCATGAAGCTGAGAGATACCACCATGAAGGCACTATAGAGGCCTCTCAAGGACCAGCAGCTTTTTTAGCCAGATGTGCCTCATTGTCAGCAGCAGGAAGAAGATAGCAAAGGTCAGCTAGGGTTTGGGATGCAGTAGAGGTGGATTGTAGGGTGGCCAACAGAGGAGAGATGGTGGGGGAAGATAGGTGGGTGGCAAAGTTGAAGCATAGATGAGCACAGCAGGGTAGGAGAAGCAGGAGGTCCTCATCTAACGACTGTAACCTGGGCTACCGCAACTGCAGTCACATATTTCACGTAATGACCATTTCACTTAGTGATGAAAATTCTGGCCCCAACTAAGCAAGGATTACCTTAACCTCTATGATGTGTTTACTATTTATAATATTATTAATCTAGCCATAAAATATTATACTCATTGATTTATATGTGGGGAATATAAAGCACTTATACAATCAAAATTATAATTATTTTATTTATCCCTACTTGACTAACCAGCTCCAATGCCCTGAGGACTATAATGGAGGTTTCCTCCAAGGTTTTGGTTTTAAATAAAATACATTATCAGCCTTATTTGGAAGCACTGAACACACTTTTACCAAACTGTAACATTCTTAGCCTGAGATATACAACAGCCTTATCATTTCTATATTCTAGTTATGTCTACATTCTCAACTGAATATAGATAAAGCCCCTACCACGCACATTAAGAAGTAATATGGTTCAGTTTTTTAATTTTTTTTAGAAGAGGGGAAGCAATAGACAATTTACATAACTTTTCTTAAAATATGTTACAAAGCACCATATAAATTATACAAAATACCTATTTGCAGAAAACAAACCTTTGACTTAAAATGCACTTAAAATTAAAAACATAAGATTTGGAATATGAGTGAAAGGTGGCTTTTTGAATGGCAACTGAATTGTTTTTTTCTTGAGGAAAAAGAAGAAGACGTTTTGCACAACTGATGAAGCTTCTTGGATGAAAAGCAACACGTCTTCTTTGTCCTCAAGAAAAATCAGTCCAGCTGCCTTTCGAAAAAAGCATCTTTGAAACAATTATGTTTTAATGATTACTGAGAATGTCTATAGACATCTAAAATATGAATGTTGTTTTCCTTCCATATGCATGGTTGGTATGGAAAACAACAACAAAGAATGTCAGCATTACCAAGCAGATTAAGCTATCAAAGTTCTTTCAATTGTTCTGAATGCCTCCTTGGGTGAGAAGGATTTTGGTATAAAACTCATAAATTGACTAAAATATTTTTTCTGAAAGTTCCAGCCAACTGATGCAGGCTCTCAAACTCCAAATCAACACCTATTACTTTAATACTTTACTCATAGTTAACATGAAGCATCATCCTCTAAGAACAATGTGGAGTGCTTTTAACTCAGAAGTATGTTCAGTAGAGATTTACAACCAGTAAGGAGATAGATTTCTGCTGGACAGTTTTGCTTAATTTACAGAAAACGGATTCTAAGGTAAAAAAATCCCATTTTATTTATTTTTTTCATCTCTTGTAACTAAACTGTAATTCTATATATTTACTGAACAGACAGTAAATCAGTGGGGCTTTACCCTGTGAATAGGCAAGTATAAGATTGCACAGCCAGACATTTGCTTCTCAACAAAAAATCATTCATTGTACATTCTGGCAATTATCTTAAGCAGAGAATAAATAATGTTTGCTCGTTAGCTCCAATTTTTGCAACAAGGAAACCACTTTGATAGTCACAGGGGAAAGCAAATTTAATGCTTTTCTTGCATAGTGGCAACACCAACTACAAAATGACAGATGTGTACAACCTTACTAGGCAGCCCAAATCTATATAGAATTAGGTCTACCCAAGTTAATTGACTTAGACGCGTTTAAAAACCATCTGTTAAATATATTACAGAACAGACAGTAACATTTAAAAGTGTTGCTGTGTTCTGCACAGGGACTATGATTATTCTAAACCAGGTTTCTGATAGGCTTTGGACAACTCAGCAGCTGTTTCCACACTGTATAGCTGAAGAACAATAAAAGCATTTTCAGAAATTTGACCCACTTATATAACAGTGAGCAGGCTGGAGATCATACTGTTTGTCAAATGTGTGCACGGTGCTTGTTTGTCTTTAAATTTGTTTTTGTATAGTTTTTTCTCTGTATTTTTTTAAAATTGCAATAAAATTATATTACTATTGAATCACTTTGATGTTTTCTTCCTTCTGTATCCCTTTTCTGAATTGATTTGACAGTGAATCTATGTGCAGGGAGGGTCTCTTCCTCTGACTGACTACATTCCCTTATAAATCCCCTCTATGATTAGTTTTTCATTTCTCCCCCCAAAATCCAGAGGTCTGTCTGTCTGGCTATCTAGAGCAAGAGAGAACATGTGTGCAGGGACAGGAGAACAGAACAGAAAGAACAGAATAGAATAGACAGAACAGAATAGCAGAGTTGGAAGGGACCTTGGAGGTCTTCTAGTCCAGGCAGGAAACGCTATACCATTTCAGACAAATGGTTGTTCAATCTCTTCTTAAAAACTTCCAGTGTTGGAGCATTCACAACTTCTGGAGGCAAGTTGTTCCACTGATTAATTGTTCTAACTGTCAGGAAATTTCTCCTTAGTTCTAAGTCACTTCTCTCCTTGATTAGTTTCCATCCATTGCTTCTCGTCCTACACTCAGGTGCTTTGGAGAAGTTAAGCATCATTTACTGCTACTCAATTTTTCCCTTTCTTGTTTATCATTCGGAGCATAAATTGCTATCAAGAGTGTTTTCATATTATTATCCATTATTTCCACCATTAAAATTCTTCCATCATCATCTGTATACACCAATTCCGCTGGGACAGTATCTTTAATGTATAAAACCACTCCTCTTTTCTTACATTGTGTCAATGCGCTAAATATTTTCCCTAGCTTTGGTTGTGTCAATATTTGTTCATGTTGTTTTTTAATATGTACTTCTTGTAGGCAGATTAGATCAAATTCTAGTTCCTCTAATTTATGAAAAGTTTTCCTTCTTTTAACAGCTGAATTAAGTCCATTTATATTAATTGTAATCAATTTTTTCTCTTCCATGGTTATACTTTATAAGTAGGTTTTGCGGCCCTAGTAGACCTTGGTTCTCGTTGTTGTCTAACTTCCACCTTTCCGCCTACTGCACCTTCTTCTGTTTCAATCAAAGCTTGACAGCCCTCTTGGAGTTCAATTTGTGACATTTCTCTTTCTGCCTCATCTTCTTTCCCTCTGAAGTATTCTGTGTAAAATAATTCTGCTTTCTCAGTTGAATCAATTCTGTGTCTTAGTGTTCCCATTAACTATGCAAATGAGAGGAACATGCATTAGCTGAAATAAAGTTCTTGTTCTTCTTTTTTTTACAAGAAGCTTCAAAACGTTTGTTGCATGGCCGTGCTTGCTATTTGGGATTCCAGCCATTCTGCTCTACTTCATTCCTCTTTGCCAATATTACACTGGTAGTCCTCATGCTGCGATCGTTCAAAGTTAAGAAGAATCCCCTCAACAGCTACTTACAACCTGGTTTTGAAGTTTTGATGTTGGCCTCCCCCATTTGACCGCATTTAGAGCACTCAGGAAATGGCCCTCAATGCCCGATGGTCACATGACCATGATTTACGACATTTCCACCCCCTAGAAACTGGCTGTTTACTTTCAGTTCCTGGAAAAAGAAGCTCTATAGCAGTGATGGCTAACCTTTTTGGCACCAAGTGCCCAAAGTGTGCACATGCACGCGTGAATGTGCACACACAAACCCCCAAAATGCAATGCACGCGTGTCCCTCCCCCTAAAGTGCCTCCCACGTATGTGCACGCGTCCCCCGCACATGCACCCCACTCTCGCACATGCATGGCAGAGACCCAAAGACCAGCTGGCCGGTTGGAGGCGCGCATGCATGCACGGCAGAGGTGAGTTGGGGCGACTGCTTCAGTGGTGGTATTCTACCAGTTTGGCCCGGTTCTGGAGAGCCGGCAGCAGCGATGAACAGCGGAGACTGAGCTGGTTCTCTCTGCTGCTCTGTGTCGGGCCCATCCGCCCACCTGGGATCCCATACTTACTTTTACCTGCAGAATTTGAAGCGCAGCTGCTTTGCACGGCACAAAATAGCGTCGCGCGGCAGCTGCTGAAGCAACCGGGATCATGCAGGCTTGCAGGAAGTGAGTTAGAATGCCTCTGCGCCTGCGCAAAGTGCGCAGTTGGTACACGCATGCCTGCAAAGTGTGTGCATGCGCGCAAAGCGCGCTCACGAAGCCACGCCCACCAAACCGGTGGCAACAATATTTGAATCTCACCACTGGACTGCTTGCGTGCCCACAGAGAGGGCTCTGCGTATCACTTCTGGCACATGTGCCATAGGTTTGCCAACACGGCTCTATAGTAACAATAATTTGCTTAACAACCATGGTGTTTGCTCAATAACCACAGTATTTTGCTTTATAACTGCCGTAAAAAAAGGTTGTACAATCAGATCCAGTCATGTGATAATCTACTTTATGGACCATCATGCCCTTGATCATAAATGGGCAGCCTCAGTTCTTCAGTTATGGTCATAAGTTGAGGACTACCTGTATCCCCCATTTCTCATTCATTTACTGGTGAGAACAGTTTCCCCTAGACTATTTTCAGGGAAGGGGACTGGGAAGAGTTCCCTTTAAAGATTTTTGATTCTTCAAATGGTGGGAGTTCCCCAAAGTTTCCAAAGATGTTTTCCCCCTCCACAACTGGGACTTCCCTGTTGCACAATCAAAGCAGGGCTGTGTCCTTGAACAGTGGATAGAGCAAGAGATATTATCAAAACTCTAACCTTCTGTATGAAAACGCACTCACAGTTTAAATATAAAAGAAGCAAAAGAAATCAAGCAACAAGTAAGCATTCAAGCAGCAGCAGGTTAACATCTTACAAGAAAGAAAAACTTAAAACCCTACAGGATAAACCACCTTCCTCCCCGTATATTGAAAAAACAGGCATGAAGATCCCAGAAAGTCCTTTTAATCTGTTGCTTTTTGCAGTACAAAGGATCGCTTTTTAGTTGGGATTATCGAAGGCAGGAGAGAATGTGTACCAGAACCTCAATAAAAACAGCTCCTGGTTTTGGGTTTCTCCTGTCTGCTCCAAAGCTCTTTCCTCTGCTCAGCTAGCTCCCAGCTCGCGATTAATGTGGGAAAAAAGTGATTATGCTTTTTCACAAAGCTATGACTACATTTGAAAGTGCACGTTCCCTCTTTTGTCAGTTTGCAAACCCTGTTGACAGTGGCATGTTTGCAATAGCTTTTCTCGTGCATATAGAAATAGTGGTGTGGCAAGAGCTAAATAAAACAAAAGAGATAAGGGTGGAATTCTGAAATCTATTGCTTGGACTGGAACACACTGAATGCATTTCAAAACTAACCTCACAGCTACAGCCCTAGTGAAAGGAAATTATTTGATGTTAAGGATAAACAAAACAGGATTGTTGCTTTATGGTCTTAGCAGCCATGGAAAACTGTCAAGAAGGGGTGCAAAGCTAAGTCACAAATGTCCTTTTTCAAGGTTTTTTAAGATGTTAAAAATGTGTTCTGTTTCCCCCCCCCCAAAATGCTTTATCCCTTGAATGGATGCCTGAAGTGAGGGCAAATACCACTCTTTATATTACCTTTTATTTTTATCTCACCTAAAATGTAAGCTTTTTAAAAAAAAGATGTGAATGACATATTTCATAAACAGAACAATAAACTATAATTCTGAATATAGTCTGATCTGAAAGAATCACTCGGCTGAGATGGATGTCTATAAAAATTAGAAAGGAAAGGGAAGGAAGGAAGGAAGTTTTAGTAGGCCTGAAAGCTAAGCTGGGATGGCATTCTTAGCAGAGGTAGTCCGTGACTTACAACCATTCTTTTAGTGATCATTCGAAGTTACAATGACATTGAAAAAAATGCCATGTCCAGTTTTCACACTTACGTCCATTTCAGCATCCCCATGGTCATGTGATCAAAAATTGTGTGTTTGACAACTGGCATGTATTTATGACAGTTGCACAGAGGTCATTAGCTCACCACTGTAACCTTCCCAGCTGGCTTCCAACAAGCAAAGTCAATGGGGGAATCCAGATTAGTTTAATGACTGCATGGTTCACTTAACAACTGAAATGATTCACTTAACAACTGTGGCAATAATGGGACAAACCTCAGTTAACAACTGTCTTGCTTAGCAATGGAAATTTTGGACTCAGTTGTGATCGCAAGTCTGGGAATATGAGATTGGGGATATTAGATTGAGAAAATATCCTATTAGAATGCAGTGACAAATCACTTATGAGTTACTTTGCCGATGGTCGAGTTCCTGGAAAATATGTACAGGGGATATAAAAATGTTAAACCTCTTGCACTAATTCTCACAAAATACCTTTACGTTGACTGCACCCATTGCACATTATCTTACAATATTAAAGAATGGAAAAACATTGGAATGAAGGATATCGCAAATTTTAAGAACAGTAGAACATTCCAACCATCAACATACAATGACCAGGAACGACCAAAGCTTGTAACCCAGGGCTTCTGATAGTCATGAAGTATAATTCCGTTTTTCTTCATTCCAAATGTTAACAGTATCTCATTCCTCCTAGTTTAACTTCATTCTTTCTTTCTTGTCCTGATTTTTCTCGATTTGACAAATAGAAGAATTCTCAACCATTTTGAGCCAGTAGGCACAGATTGAATTTTGAGAAGAGATCAAAGAATTCTCTCAAAAGGGTCTTCGCTTGTGTTCTCAGATGTGATTTTTTTTGTCCCCTGACATCTGTTTTTCCCCTCTTCCTTCATACATGATTAAGTCTTTTTCTATTAAGCTTCTTTATTTAAGCCTCTGGCTTTGCTCCCATTTTTCTTTCTTTTGGTAAAGTAAAAGAAAAGCAATCTGATAGCACCAGGTCCCTTGGTAAATAAACAAAACAATAATCAAACACATCAATAGGAAGTAGTAGTAGATAATCAGATAATCAGAGTTGGAAGAGACCTTGTAGGTCATCTAGTCCAACCCCCTGCCTAAGCAGGAGACCCTACACCATTTCTGACAAATGGCAGTTCAATCTCTTCTTGAAAGTCTAGTACATATAGAAAATATTACACTGATTTCCCCAAAGGTGCTTTTTCAAGAGGCAACTGGACTTTCTGGTTTTTCTTTGAAGATGTTTCGTTTCTCATCCAAGAAGCTCCTCAGAGCTGAAGAAGCTTCTTGGATGAGAAGCAAAACTTCTTCAAAGAAAAACCGGAAAGTCCAGTTGCCTCTTGAAAAAGAACTTTTTGGACAACCATGACCTGGATGACTGAGAATTTCCACAAACATATTTGTTTACCATGGAATGCCAGAATAAAAAAATAGCTGTGCAAGTAAAGTAACATAGTACAATCATTTTACTTTGCAGACTTATAATTTGCCATGATTTAATAACCTGTAGTAGTAAGTCTTTATCTTTGACAGTAAAATAGAGAACTAGAGCTTATCCACTGTCTTCAAACCTCGGAGACCAGACTTAAATTGACTGGACCAGAGTTGCTGTTGCAATAGAAAGGTTTGGTTCTATTTTCCTCACTCACAGTAACAAGAGACAAATTTTGAATGTGGAAATACCCAAGTACAGTATGAAGAAAGATACAAAACCCTGGCTAAAAAAGATGCCTCAGTCTAATACCGTGTTTCCCCGAAAATAAGACCTACCCCGAAAATAAGACCTAGTGTGTTTTGGGAGCCAAAAAATATAAGACAGTGTCTTATGTTAGGGGAAACACGGTATGCGATTTGTTCGTGGTTTCGTACATGAATAAATGTACATTGTTCTACATGAATATGGTAAGTGTTTTTCATTAAAAAAAATATATAAGACCTACCCCGAAAATAAGACCTAGTGTGTTTTTGGGAGCCAAAAAAATATAAGACAGTGTCTTATTTTCGGGGAAACACGGTACTAATCCATTGCTCTACACAGTGTTAGTCATCCAAAGATAGGTGACATGCTCAGATTTTTTCCAGCAAATCAACTTTAATGGGAATGCATCATTTATGAGTAATACCCTATTGGTTAACATCTGTGATGTCACTGATACCTTTTTCATTATTTCCATAGTGGCTGTTGCTTTATTTTTTTAAGTGAAGGATGTCTGAGCATTGCACTAGAATGCTTAATCTAGTAATATGTATATCTACCATAAGGTTAGAATGCTTGACTTATTTCTAAGATGAAGAATCAGCCATGGATGTTTGCAAAATCTTACAATTGTGACCCAACTGAGCAGCTGGAAGGTGGCATGTGATTTCCAATATGTCCTGGTACTAAGAGAACTGTTGGGCTGCAGAACCAAGAGGCAACTTCTGCAAATCAGACAAAGAGCAGGGTTTGTATCCAGCTGCTTGTTTGATAGCTATAGTCAAGAACACAACAGCCAATAAAGAACAAAAAGAAAAAGATTCTGGTAAATGGATGAATTCATGTTACATGCAAAATCAGAGCCTTTAGTGTTCACAACACAATAGGTGGTCCTGTCCACTGGGAAGTAATAAACACAAACGTCATTCAAAGATTCAGCATCAAGGGTATGTAATTGGTATTGAAATATTTCAGGGAGATGTTTTATTATTACTCTCAAGAGATGAAACCAATGGAAGATTAATATTCTGTAGTCTCAGTGGCCTAATTAGGCTACAACTAACAGCCTAATGATTACTTGTTCACATTATTACTGCTTGAAATAATGAAGAAGATTGTAAATTGTATGTTGAATAATGGGCTGAATTAAGTGATGACGGAAGTTAATGTCTGCAGACCAAGGGTTGCACTTAAATTTGAGTGGTATGTCAGATACTACATTTATAAGGCAGTAGGCAATTAAATTACTTTTCACTTCCATGTATTTAATTATTTTGAGCCTCCATCCTATTATCACTGGGTAGCAATGTTTTTTATCCTATACTTTGTTACAGTGTTTCAAGGTTTGAGGATGCTATGATCTAGATCAGTGATGGCTAACCTTTTTGTCGTCACATGCCAAAAGTGTGCGTGTGCGCACGTGAAAGCGCACACACATGCCTGGACCCATAATGCAATGCATGCGCGACCCCTGCACTCCCCCTGCGCTTCCCGGGCCTCCATGCATGCGCATGGGACCCCCCCCGCCCCCTGCACACACTTCTCCCGCATGCGCTCTGCTCCCCACACATATGTGGCAGATACCCAAAAATCAGCTGGCTGGCAGGAGGCGTGCACGCACGCGCAGTCAAACTGAACTGTGGTAACGGCTCACGTGCCTGCAGAGATGGCTCTGCATGCCACTTCCGGCACACATGCCATAGGTTCGCCATCACGGATCTAGGTGTAGGACATCATATCTGGGCTACAAAAATCTTAGATGGAAGCAAAGCATTCGAGTTTCCTGAATCTCACTGGCTTTATCTACTGTAATGGTCCTATGGATTTTTGCAGCCCAGATATGAAAATCCTACTACATGCAGCCCTGACAACTTGGATTGCGCATCAGAGAAATAAGGTAAGTGAGACCTGGGGTAATCATAATTTAATTTAGGTAAACAAAAGAGGGATAGAAATAAAGCCTTTTTTTTGGTACAGAGGGTTTCCCAAGATCAGATCTGTAATCTTCCCATAAAAGGTTCTAAAAGCAGAGGTAGAACATTTGTTATAGACAACCACAATAATCAGAATGACCCAGTGGTGGATTCAAATTTTTTTTACCACTGGTTCTGTGGGTGTGGCTTGGTGGGCACACTTTGCGCGCGCTGCAGAGGTTTTGCTACTGACCTTTTTCTACAATCCTGCACTCTCCCTGTGTGGTAAACAGTTGATGTGTAGCAATCTGCTGTGCCATGTGAAGCAACTGAGCTTCAAAACCAGGAAATAAGGGTCAGTATACAGCCGGGGCGGGCGGGCCCAGCAGCTGATTGTCAGTTCGCTCACAGATGATCCTCGGAGCTACCGGTTCAGCCGAACTGGGCTGAACCAGTAGAATACCACCCCTGGAATGACCACTCCTGATTTGAAGAATAGTCTGGTCAAGACTTTCTATCTCAGGTGCCTACTTGAGGGGACGGAAAATCCCCATGATCAGACTGTCTAGAAAGGGCAGAAAGTGGAGGTGGAGCAATGCAAAGGGTGTTGATCTTCTGCATGACAAAGTAATCTCATTTTATGTTCTGTCCCTCCAATTACTATTACATTATCCCACTTCAAGTTATTTTCCTACATCTGATAAGAAGACCTGAAACCCACCTGAAGCAATGTTGAAAGTCTTTTACTGCTATGGAATGGACATTTAGATGAATAAGATAGAAGTCCTGAATGGCAATTAAAAACTAGCTGCAAGGAACAAACTCAATAAACACTTTATCAAGAGATGACATATAGATATTACTTTCTTTACAGACAAGAGAATAAATAAGGCCTATCTAAATCGGTGAGGGGTCCACGGAAAGCAAAAAGCAAAATATTTTACTCCTTAATCACTGAATAGTCACTATCTCTTAATTCAATATATGTAATAATTAAGAATACATTCAAAACCCTCATTTTGACCTTTACTCAGAAACCAAGACATTTGCCTAGGAATTATGGAGATTAAATCCAGAAAATTGAGGAAACCTATTATAAGGATTTGAAAACCACTGTAAAGACTTGCTTGGATAAAGTAAGCCTATGTATCCCGATCTCAGGATTAAAGACTGCTAATTTATATAAATACAGACATTTATATTCAAATTTATATTTTATATATAAATTTATATTTACATTAATATTTTATATATAAATTTATATTTTAAGTCAGACGCGACTGACAGGAAAAAAACTTTATCTTTAATTTATATTAAATTAAATTAAATTAAATAGAAATAAAAAGTATATAATTCCAAAACTTTATTTCTGCTGCAGACAGAAGAATGTTAATATGATAACAGTCCACAAAGTGGTTCTTAAGTTTTTCTTTACCATGGACCCCCTTTAAATGCCTTTTGTGGCCATGGATCATAGCCATGGACTCCCAAGACTTAACTCAATATTTAAATTGTAACATTTTTTGAGCCTTTGCGGACTCCCTGTGATAACATCACGGTCCCTCAGGGTCCATGAATCATAGGTTGAGAACCACTGATCTATAGAAATGATAACAGTCTAGAACAGGGGTATCAAACTCGATTTCATTGAGGGCTGCATTAGGGTTGTGTTTGACCTTGGGGCAGGTGGGCGTGGCCAGGATGGGCGTAGCCAGCTCGACGTCACTCGTGTTGAGGGTGTTTGTGGTGGCCCAAGTGCTCTGCCAGCAAAAACGGAGCTCGGGAGGCTGCGACAGCCTCCTGCGACCTTCTGCCAATGAAAACAGAACTTGAGAGGGCCGCATGTGGCCCTCCCAAGCTCCATTTTGCTGGCAGAGAGTTGCAGGTCATTTTGCTGGCAGTTGCTGTCGCAGCCACCCAAGCTCTGTTTTCGTTGGTAGAGGCATCGCGGGCTGGTTCTTTCCAGAGCGGCCCCGTGGGCCAGATCTAAGCACCTCGTGAGCCGAATCCAGCCCCTGGTCTAGCAAAACCTGCTCCAGCTACATCAGAAATTGAACTGTTAAGAATGAAGTTTTAGCTATAGCTAAAAGGAAAAAAATACGGCGACAATATGTTTTCAGGAAACTTGTCAAGATAAAAAGGACATGCTTGTGCCGAACAAACAAGTGAAATTGGCCTTATTATTTAAAGAGATCATATAAAGCTTAGGTAAAGGTTAGGCATAATGAATGGGATATGCTTCTATCTATCTATGCTAGCTTCCAAGGAACTCATCTACAATCTCAAACAAAAGGTCACCCTCTAGCAGTGATAACCTTTTAACTACATGTGCTAAACCTGGGATCTCTGACATGCAAACAAAGTACTACCAACAAGTCTAAATTTAGGCTGAAGAAACAGGAAGAAACTACTTCCATCAGGAAATTCCAAAGAAAGTTTTCGTGGTTCCTTTGTTTATTATCCCTTTAGGCAGTGAAAAAGGGGAGTGAGGAAGTGTAGAGGGTTGGTCTTGTCTTAAGCAGATCAAGGCAACTGCCTCAGGTAAAGAGGTTAGGTTAATTGAAAGGTTTTGGCCTGCATTTCCTTAGCTTTCTAGTTGTCATCAGATGCTGTGAAGGAAGTTCTCCTTGTATCAGCACTGAAAAGTTTCAACTGCAGGTCTACTGAATTTTTCTGTGTGATCTCTCTTTCTCTCCCCACTCCCTCTGTTCCCCCCCTATACACACAACCATGCACATGTTGGGAGGATTCATCTCAGGCAGCAATTTCATCTCACCCACCATACCTAACACAGTGTGGGCAAGCCCCCCCTTTTAACCAACCATAGATCATTGTGGCAAACAAGACATATTAAAGTGACAGATGGAAATCACAGGAACTACATTAATTAAATTTAAATCCGATTTCAATTAGATTAGCTTTTGCCACAACACCATTCATCCATCAAAGGTGAAGTTCATTAATTACTCCCCGAATATACCATACTTCTACATAAACCCTACTTCTAAGATTTTGCTGTGTTTGGGGGCAAATATCCTTTTGTTCCCCGCTCTCAACCTGGTCAACTTTAAGATGTGTGGACTTCAGTTCCCAGAATTCTCCAGCCAGCATGAAATCCATGCATCTTAAAGTTAACAAGACATTGGTTGAAGCACTGCTCCAATCAATGCTTCCTTCTGTCACCATGTCCTTTGAAGTAATACTTGAGTCTCTTCTTTCCACTGGCATATTTCATAGAAGAAAGGTAACACGTTATTTATTATAGCTGACCTGAGGTTTGGAGCAATGTCAAAATGTAATTTAAAGCGTGAAAGAGATCTTGTGTGACTCTTGTTCACATTGTGTAAAATCAATCACAATAATTTGTGAAGTATTTATTTATTGGATTTTTATCCCATTTGTATTACTTCATAAATGTTCTGACTTAGGCTTCACCAAATCACGAAACAGACTCCTTGTCCTGACAAACCCCCTTTTTATTTGGCTAATGTGAATTCCTATCATTCACATCCGGCAGAGTCCTGGCAAACAGTCTTTCAAGGGTGAATATCAACCATAGACCTTACCAGGCTTGGAGAGCTGCCAGGCTGATAGCTTCCAAGTGCAACGCTGTACAAGGAAATACTTGGCAAGGAGGCTCTGTGAGTCACAAATCTTCACACTAATTAAACAAACTGCGTCCTGCAAACACCGCTCCCCTTTCACTCCTATTTATTCTCTATGGGAGGGGCCATTCACCATCCACCTGTGCCTTTATTCCTGAGTCAACCCTTGTTTCTTAACTGTTCCCTTCTCCCGGTAGCTCTGTGCATGCGCACATCAGGAACAGTCTCCAGCTGTTCTTCTGTCCCACTGATCTCCAACTCTGAAGGCAGCTGATAACTGATGGATGGCCCTGGTGCCATCTCTGCCTCCGATGCAGAGCCCTCATCAGAGCCGACTCCAGGACTGGCCCATGTTCCTCCCCAACCTCCTCACTGTCCGAGTCTGCCACCAGCTCTGCTGGTTGCTGGTAGGCCACAACAATAAATAATTCAAGGTTGAGCACACAGACAGGGGCTTCTCCGGGTGCCGTCAGCAAGTCAATGCTGGCTGGCGGCTCCCTGGGGACGGGCCTATTCTGTGGCGGTTCCCGCCCTATGGAATCAACTACCCCTGGGGCTCCGCCTGGCCCCTGACCTTCGCACCTTCCGCCACGACCTGAAAACCTGGCTATTCGAACAGGCCGGGCTGGGCTGATCTCCTGGGGGGTGGTGGTTAAATTTTAAATGGTATACTGGGGTTTTAACTTAAATTAGACTTGTGACTATTTAATATTGTTTTAAATTAATTTACTGTTATGTTTTGGTTTTAATTGTGAGCCGCCCCGAGTCTTCGGAGATGGGGCGGCATACAAGTCTAAATAATAAATAAATAAATATACCTAATACTCCTTCTTCTATTTTCCCCATAACAACAACCCTGTGAGGTAGTTTGGGCTGAGAGGGAGTGACCGGCCCAAAGTCACCCAGCTGGCTTTCCTCCTAAGGTGGAACTAGTAGTCATAGCTTCCTGATTTCTAGCCTGGTGCCTTAACCACCAGATCAAATTTGTGAAGTATGGTATCATTAGCATATTGTGTCAAATTCAGCTGTGGTTTATTCAATAAATAATAAACTATTGGGATGATGTTCTTTCTAAACAAAGGAAAGAATGTATAAAAATCTTATCATCTTCTCTTACCATATTCCATAAAAGAAATATTGTACTTCAATAATTTGTACTTCATTATACTTCACAATGAGACAAGTCTTTGGTTAGGGTTTCTCTCAGTTCTAATACACCTGCAATTGCTGTGTCTCGACTGAAAGTATCAGATGCATATTATGGATAAATAATGACGTCAAAACTTCCTTTCTATATTACAGAAGGCTGCATTCCTTGAAGCACCCAAGGCACTAGCATTGTAAGCATTACAAAAGAAGAAAACAAATTAATGTGTAAGTTGGGAGAAGTACAAGCATTTAGGCAAATTATTTTCCCAACTGTCCTGTTAGTGGCCTCACTTTACAATAGCTTGTTCTTTTGCTGTACCCAGAAGAAAAAAATCCTGCAGGGAAAGAAGCTACCTGTGAAGACAACAACATCACACAAATTGGTGTATGGAATGATCCAACGACCAAGCAGTGTTGTACATTTGCCTCATTACTCTAAGCATCATTTCTGATTTTGAAGTTGCACAAAGAGAACCTTTTAATGCCGCAAGAAATGTTTGCTAGTTAAAACAACAAAACATAAGCAGTGCTCCTATGGGATGGATCCCTGGCTCATCTAGTCAAGGAGTCTGTTCGTACAGTGGCCAATTGATTGCATGAGGAAGCCCACTAATCTCCCAGCAGATGGCCTTCAGACAAAGTCACTCTGCCATCAAGGCTAACAGCTGTTTATCCAATCACAGGCTTCTTGGCCCCACCTTCTCCTGGTCTCTCTTAAATAGACAAAAAGAAGCAGGAAGAAAAAAAAACAAAATACAGAATTACAGAATTGGAAGAGACCCTCAGAGTCTTTTAGTCCAACGCCCTGATCAAGAAGGAGACTCTATACCAGGGGTCCCCAAACTTGGCAACTGTAAGATTTGTGGACTTCAACTCCCAGAATTCTCCAGCCAGCTGGATAGAAAAATGGCTGTCCAGCCTCTTCTCAAAAACCTCCAGTGATGGACATTTTTTTTCAAAAGGCAACTGGACTTTGTTGTTCCTTGAAGACATCTAGCCTCTCATCCAAGAAGCTTCCTCAGTTCTGACTGAAGTCAGTCTCTAGTCAGAACTGAGAAGCTTCTCTAATGAGAAGCCAAATGTCTTCAAGGAAAAACAAAGTCCAATTGCCTTCTGAAAATGGGACACATGAGGGATCCTTGGTGCTCTCTGAGCTTGGTTGTTTTCTTGCAGATGTTTCATTACCCAAATCAGGTAACATCATCAGTGCTAGCAACCAAACTCGGAGAGCACCAAGGACCCCTCATTTCAATCCTGAGCTAAAAATACAGATTTTAGATATTTCTAAATATATTTGGCAATGGGAAGGACAACCCAATATATACTTCATTTCTGTCCCATTCATTTAAGGCATTTCCGGGTTGGAAGGATTAGCCAGTGACATCACCATTGCTCCATGGACACCCATGGAGGCTCCTTTCATGTCCCTGTAAAGGAGTGAATGATGGGAGCTCAACCTTCCTGCAGCAGCACTTGGGTCTCAAACACGGGCTTGCTAACCTCCATTCCAGTGTCCTAACCACATGAGCCACCATGCTCCTTATATACTCCATTGTACTTCTGTTATACTTCAAGATTTAGAATAGCTTTCCTCAGCATATTGCAGTGTGGATGTTGGCTGAAGAATTCTGGGAATTGAAGTCCATAGTTCTTCAGGTTGCCAGGGTTGAGAAAAGTGGCCTACCGTTTTCAAGATAAGTTTAGTTTCTGGAACCCTCAACTTACAGCTCACAAAGCTTTGCAGAAAGCTGGTTCATAATATGGTTTCTACAGTGATTTATGCAATTTGGCAAGGCTGTCTCATTTAAATTAATTTTATTTCTGAAATGAATTGTTCTGAGCTATTGTGATCATATTATCTATTATTCCTACCAGTATTAATTCTGTCAACTCTTTATGGAAAGTGGAGATGTATTTGCCAGATACTGTAAGATCAAATATTTTATGATACAAAACCAAAAGATTAACCATTTAAAACACGTCATCTGTTTCACACTATGCATCCTTTGTTTTATGGGTTAGAGTTGCAGGTGTGACTACATACCGCAAAGCAATTCAGCAAATCAACACCTCTTGTAGATAAAAAACTTTTCAGGGACCAAACTTCACTGCACACTTTCACATAAGTGTTTGGGTAAAATTTTAAAAGATTCAGATTTTAAAATTATCCAAAATCTTCTTATCCAAAATTTTAAATTATTCTAAAATTATCCAAAATCTGACATCTCAGATTTTTGCCTTGTTGAAAAGCAATACTAATTTAATTTTGGAGACTGTTGCTGCTATCTATGCATATTCCAGGTGCCATGATCCCAATGCCTGATGTTAAGATCCTCAGTTTTGCTATCTTTTGATCTGCTGTGAATTTTCTATTGCTGCAACAGGAAAAAAAACGTACCAGAAACAAAAGAGAAATTTGTAGCAGTACCTCTCGGACTGTAGAAAACAAAGTCCTTGAGTGATCTTTGGAATCTGACAAGGCTATAATTTAAACACCCAGGAATGTATGACAAGTATTTCTCTGTTCTTGCAAAGCTCAGCTGTGTCAAGGTTACTATTTAATTCTGTCAGGCCCCAAGAACAAAGAACAGGTGGAATTAGGGCTGAGTACTAATTATTGTTTTTCTTGTATTATTTTTTTATAGACAGGATTTTGCCAGACTATTTGCACAACTACAGATATACATTAGGGTCGATCTGCTTTAACCCTCTTCCTTCTGACCAAACATTCCAAACTCCATTCTCTTTGCTCTCTGGAATGCAGCCCCTCCTTGCTGGGAAACCAGACCACATTCCCACCACATATTCCCAGTAATTAAGATAGGTGGTCATAACTATTATACCATCATAAACAAAACTCTCTTATTTTATCTAAGTCCATCAAAAGTAATTTTCCTGGGGCTTCTGCTGTGAGTCATGGCTGATTGGAGACATCTTCCATGAATGAGTAGAATAGATAAAAAAATCAGGGAGTAACTCTGTCCTTCAAAGCTCTCTGGAGAAGGAGAGAATGGGAGATGGCCCACAAATGCTCTGTCAGCTTCTTTCAAGGAGACTGTAAAACATTAGTCTCCAATGAGTCTGAGTATCAGGAACTGAGATATATATTTTTGTTCTCAGTGGTGGCACAGATTTTAATAAGAATACTAAGCCAGCTTAACTCACTTTCTAATCACATTTGGAAATGTTCAATATAACCATTTTATGGATATTAGAATAATTAGATCTAGCCTGCACCTCCTCCCCCTATCTCCAGTCCATAGAAAAATTGTCTACCATGAAACCAGTCCCTGGTGCTGCTGGTCTAAAGGATCTGTTGAGATGCCCATCTTTTCAAGAGCTGCATAGTCCATGGAATATGAGATAACCCTTCTTAATGACAGCTCTATACTCTGGCGAGGGGAACGACTCTTCCTTCAGAATATGTTCAGCCTTTCTTATATTTTGCAAACAGGTAAAATATATTATTCTAACATGATTTTGGTCCTGGTTGACTCAGTGTCTTTCGTAAGAATGTCTATGATTTAATTTGTTAATGTTTTGTTGTTCACTGCCCAGAGTTCACTAGAATTGGGAGTCTTCAAATATTGAAAAACCAAGAACTACATGTGAAATCACTTCTGAGTAGTTCCTCTATTGATGTACACCTACGGACAGACTCTTGCCAAACTAAAGCAATTATCTGCAATAACTATAGTATGTGAATTTCTAGGGAGTGTCTGACCTTGCTCTCTTTCTGCCCACCAGACATTCCAAGCTCTAGTGTCTTTTTGTCCTCTTGGAAAGACCCCCTCCCTCCTATAACTCCAGACTACATTCCACCACATTCTTGTAACTGGATTATAAAGCATGCACAGTACACAACTCACCTTAGGCATCCTGTAGCATTGTAGAAGATATCAGGGTCAGGGATGATGCTTGATTTTGGATAATCTCTATCTGGCCATCCAGTATAAGGAATGAGGACAGTTTGTGTCAATGGCTCCAGGGCTTCCCGGATCAATAAATTTTTCAGGTGGTCATTGGAGGAGAGATTCCACAACAAACCTGCAAAGGCCGTTTAAAAGAATAGGATAATAAAGTGTCTCTTCAGAGGGTTTTGTCAGATAATGAACAGATCAATGGAATTCACTGAATGCTGGATCACAGACTTATTTCATTCCAGTGTTTCATGTTTCCTTAATCATAAAGTGCAAAAATATATTAGATATATAAAGAATTCACCTGGCACATGTTTTGCCAATACTTGGATGGTAAATCTGAAGTTAATATTTATTAATGGGACTTATATGTGTAGTTTTCTCCATCAAAACTTCACCACTTGAACTTCTACTTTTCCGCTTATTATCTATGGAACACGCGGGAAGCCTACTTTGCTCATACAAACTTCATAGTACACCTAAGTCTTTTAAATGGTGAGCTCTCTGGCTCATTGTTACAGCAGAAATAGACAATCGTCTAGCTGTTCCTGAATTAAAACATCTATCTTCTCTTACCATTGGTCATGCTGGGGCTACTAACCTCTGGAATACCCAAATTTCTTTCCTTGGAACAAGAATTCACATTTTATTTATTTCACTGAAATAAACAGAATCAGTGTTATGATTAAAGGCATTGTCATAATTGGGCTTATATTTCTGAATAAGTTCAAATAACAATGTAGGTTTTTTTTCTTAGTAAAACTTCTGGGTTAGTTTTAGTTGCACAGGAGTCCAGCCAATTAGCCAATTCCTAAAATTTTCCCAAAATATAGCTGGAGCAGAAGGCAGGATGGGAACATTAGTTGTGAACATTAGTGTAACTGTTAATTCTAGGGCTCTATGCAGATAGGAGTAGGCTCAGAACTTTGCAAGGTAAGTCTTCATCTCATGATGTCCTGTGTTCTACAGGAATTAATGGTGGCTATTAATTTAGGGAATGGGGAATAAATTACAACACAGAGGGGGAAAAACTGCTGTAGCAGAGGATTTTTCTCTATTTTTGTCAGCTTCTCAACAGGAATTCTTTCAAAAGGAGCAGTATCTACTCAACAGGGACCCTCTATAAGTTGTAGATATGAGACACTGGCTTGTAGATATGAAGCACTCCCTTCTGGAGTTCTTCCTGAAATAATAACTCTTTGGGGTTGTTTGCAATAATTAATCTACCAGTTATAGCCCTGAACTTTTGCTAGCACTATGATAAAAGTAAACTGACTTTTGGGGCTATGAAGAATTTATTAACAGTGTGGTCATCTTTGTCCTTCATGTTTAAAAGGTACTAAAAAAAACATAGTCTGGTGATTTAATAATTCAGATTAAAAGTGTGCCCAGGGAAAGGAAGTCTGGATCTAATTTGGAATTTGATGAATGTGTAAAAGTTGACAGTAAGAGTTTAAAACCATCATTTTTCCATGTTTTTTTTTAAAAAGAGGTTTTGTAGGTATCATCTGACAGTATATCACATGTGCACTGGATCTGTTCTACAAAGAGAACAATTGTTCAGCTCACTGCTCTGAATCCCAGAACGCATCTTTTAAATCTTAGTTCAGTGCAGATGGCATTTAAATCTCCACACGATACTTTTCATTCTTGGCTCCTGAATAATCATCCTTTTGAAAACTGCCAATATAGTAGTTGTATTGTCATATTAGGAAGGCAGGGGATAAGCAATATGTAGGATTTGGGCACTATTGCCATATTTATTCTCCTATGGAAGAGAAACTTTTTTTAAAAAAAGAAGACTTTCTGAAATAAAGAGATAAAAAAGAGCCAATCTGGCAATACTTTAGAAAAAATGAAATTATCAAATCTTAATATGCACTGAACTTAGAAATAGTTGCACTGGGCATGCACATATTTCCGTAATTGAAAGTGTCGGTTTGGTAGAATCTTAGTGCAAGAGAGATGTGGCTGCTTTTCATATTTATGTTCTCCTCATGACAGGCCTGCCTGCCTGCCTGTCCTATAATCCTTCCTGCGGAAGGAATGTTCTTTCATTTCTTAGATGTATGTTCTATGAGACAAGATCAAGTGCAGGTTAGATGCTCCCCAAAGGCTTTTTGGCTCACCTTCAAAAGCTAGTTTTGGATGCCTGAGCTTTGCTGCTCTCTGTCTCGCTACCACCTTTACACCATAATATAAAGAGAATGTGGGTTTCTATCAAATCTGGCAATTATTCTTTCAGAGTTCTCTTTCAGGAGACTTTCAACCTCTGTCATAAAACATGAGCAGTTGACAGAACAGCAAATGCAGCCAGTTCTTACAAAGCTATGTGAGTTTAGGAAAGATGCTTAAACAATCCCATAAATTAAAAAAAGTAAAGGAATCCCTCTGGATTTTATTCCGCTAGTCGTTGCAGACTTATAGTGGGGGATACTCATCTCTGTTTCAAGGTCACTGAGCCAGCACTGTCTGAAGACATTTCTGTGATCATGTGGCCATTATTTAAATATCCACAGAAAAGCAAGTTTTCTTTATTTTGGATTTGAAAGTACAAGACATATTACGGCGGATTACAGGACCCAGAAATGATTGTACAAGTTCTTCCTCGTGTTCTTACATAACAATGTTGAGATACAATTCCCCGCTATAAACGATTAAGAAGCATTGATAAGAGAAACAACCCACAGTTTAGAGGAGGAAATTTCACCAGAAAAACTGGGGGCTGTTTAGATAACCGGGAATAAGCAACCATTGTATTTCGAGCACTTTTATTGTGCAAGATTTTAATTCTATTTCTAAACCTCTTAAAATGCAGAGCCTCGGATAACAAGAGACTTCTTCTCACCACCTAACGATAAGATTTTAACGTGACTGAAAAACATCTCTAATGTTTGAGAATGCAAAAAGAGCAAACTCTCAATAGGATTTATATTGTGCTCTGCCAGTCTCCAAACATTCCAGAACAGTGACATAAGGGCTAGATAATCTATAGAGGTGTTAATCAAACAGTAATGCTATCAACAAGCTTTCTACAACTTTCTGCCCACCCCATCACCATCACAGGCTGCAGTTGTGATTAAGCTGAAGAGAGGTTGTCATCATTCCAGAGAGTGGGATGAAGTTTGAGCCCAGCAGTTTTCCTCTGCTTGTTATCGCTACATTGCAAAGCCATGACGTTACACTGTCATAAGACCTCTTTTCATTGTCCCTGCTTGATGGCTAAGGCATGTAAGGGCATTGTTTTTCGACCCTTTGCTGGGTTTAGCTTCAAAAGAAGCAATGCCATTTCAGGGAAGACCGCTGTTAGCCTGCCAATAACGAGACCTTTCTGTTTTCACGGTAGTTCTTCTCTTGGGCTATTTTGTTTCCCCTGAGAAAAATGCATACCAAGGGAGGATGGGCTTGAAATCAGCAGTGTGTGGAGCCAGAACCAAAAGTGATAGTCTAAATTTTTCTCTGACATCTTCTTCTCTCTCCCAATCAATTCCACCCAGTTAAGTAGACTGCCCGAAGGAAGCATGTTATTATTTCCAGAATCAGTGGTGGGATTCAATTTTTTTTTACTATTGGTTCTGTGGGCGTGGCTTGGTGGGCGTGGCAGGGGAAGGATACTGTAAAATCTCCATTCCCTCCCCACTCCTGGGGGAACATTACTGTAAAATCCCCATTCCCTCCCCACCCCACTAACCTGCTTTCCAGCTCCGTTCTCCTGTGCAGGGCAACAAAAGAAGACCCAGCCAATCAGCTGGGACTCAGGAGACAGAGAATAGATGGAGGTGGAGGCCAGTCAAAGGTGGTATTTGCCAATTCTCCAAACTACTCAAAATTTCCACTATCAGTTCTCCAGAACTGGTCAGAACCTGCTGAATATCACCTCTGTTCCAGATATATGAACTCCTGGAATTACTAGTTAGGATGGCTTAAGACCATGGGAACAGCAGCCCCCGCACATCTGGAAAGGGCTAGAAGGCAAGCTAGAATAGGCTTGATAGGAGGAACTGATACAGCTCTTCAGTCTTCCATTATCACAGCAGCCTAAATAGGATCTCATGTTTTTTTGATCTAGAAAAATGAACAGTAAGAGAGACATTCGTCCTGGAAGTGTCAATTCTGTTCACTTAATGGACTGACCCTAAGCATGCATTTTGGTATTCTACTCCACTGATTTAATAAAGTGGCTTACTTCCAAATAACTATAGCAGAATAAAAGTTACAGAATAAAATACACAAGATATATATGCATTAGATGATTTTCAGATGAGTTTTTGAAAAGCTAAAATCCATTGTATGGTTATGTAGGTAGGGTATTTTTAAAAATAATAAAGTACTTAAGAATACAAACAAGATGGATAAGTCATGATATAAAGAATTGTTCTCCCAAGCCTTATAAAATATTGGAGAACTACCCATACTAAACCCAGCACAACATGTGTACGCAATAAACCAGGATATCAGTTTTAGAACCTGTATGCACTATGAAACCATTTCTCATCAGTTACCTGTAATTTGCTTTTTAGTCTCCACATCTCTGGTTTGTCGCAGTAATCTCAGCAGGATTGAAATGCCTTTCTGCTCGGACACTTCCAATTTGTTATCATTGTCTTCATATACCAGGTTCCTTAAAGCTCCACACGCTGCCCTCTGTACTTCCTCATTCTGCACATTCAGCAGCTCTAAAAGTTTGGGAATACCAAGTAGGGAATACACCTGTGAAGAGAAGATAATTTATTTTTGTATGGGTAAGTTTTTATCTCAAAAGGATTATTTGATTGTTGGGTGAAATCAGTGTCTCGGATTACTGGTGAATTTACAGGCCAGGTTTTTCTTTAAAAACAAACTTTCACCATGAGTGACAAAACTCATTCAAGAAAAAACCCATCTGAAATGTTCTAACAAAATGTGACTTAGTACATTTCCCTTAATCATTAACCATACTTGCAAGAGGGTCTGGGCACCATAATCTAAATGTTTACAGGTAATCAGTGGTTGCTAAATGGGAAATTACATGACCCGAATGTGCTTTCTGGCTGGAAGGTGATAAGATACTGTATTTAGTTTCACACCTTTGGCTTTTGTTTGCCTCTTAACCACTCTCCCCCCTTTGCAATGCAGTTGAGTGCTGCTTACTTCTCTTTGTACATACAGTAACAAAAGCAACATATTCACACCTGGGGCTGGTAGCTGCAGGTCTGCTGTGCAAACAGTTTACAGTGCTCTCTTACAATCTCTTCCTCTCCAATCTGTCTGCTCTATGATGGGGTGGGGTGATAAAGGTCGGGCACAGGACAACGTATACTGATTGTAATAGTGGTTAATTTTTTCAGCACTTTCATAACTTCCTAATGGTTGGTAAGCAAGGACTACCTGTATTAGGTATCAGTTTGCCTATCCCCTGAGATAGCACATCAATTTCCTGTGTCAGATGAGGAGAGCACATCTTTCTCCTTCTGTCCTGGCCACTTTTTACAGAGACATGATTGAGAGCGTTTTAACAAACTGCATCACTGTTTGGTTTAGTGGCTGCAGTGCCTCAGACAGAAAGCCCATACAGAGAGTGGTAAGGACAGCTGAGAAGATTATAGGAAGCTCGCTTTCCATTATTCAAGATACTGCTTATAAGCGCTATGTGGTTAGAGATCGAAGCATTGTTAGAGACCCCACACACCCACTTCATGGTCTGTTTCTGCTGCTCCCCTCTGGGAGGAGATGTCAAAGTATTTCTAGCAGGACTTCCAGATTCTGTTACAGCTTTGTTCCCTATGCCATCCATCTGGTAAACTCACAAGATTTGTTTTTCTTGCCATGTATATGTATACATCCGAACTAGATTGTGTTGTTTCTCTGTGTCATATGTGTGGGTATATACGTAATTTTGTATTTATTTACTTACTTACTTATTTTTTCATGTTTATGTAGTGAATATTGGAGGTGGTGACCCTTTGAGAGCTATATGCAATGGAATTTCATTTTTAATGTATGCCAATCAGTATGCATTCAAAGTGACAATAAAGTAATTATTCTATATTATTCTATTCTATTCAATATGATACTCCTCCTTCCATTCTGTAAGTCTCTTGCTCTTGTAAGTTTCCACTAATATTGCTTCTTATAATTCCATGACACCCTCTAGTTTGTGCAAGATCATAAGGCAACCCATTGGCTGAAAGATTATTAATATATGTTCAAAAACAAGAATATGTCTAATAGTTTGGATCAGTTAGCCAGCTTAACAAAATAAAGGTGACATTAGTTCATAAAGTAAATATTTAAATCACAGACCATCCCACAACAATAGTGCCTCACTCTTCATATATGAAATCTACTGTATGCGCCATACTATTTTAAGAAAGCAACAGGGTGCGGTAGGGTGCTTTCTCAATATTAATTTAATATTCATATACTACATCATTAACTTATGAAATTCACTGCACAAAACAGGTTGATGATTATTAGCTGCCAAACTCCTCTTGGCTTGACTTCCCAAAAAATCAGCAAGATATCACTAAGCGAATGAACTCTACTGAATGCTGTACAGGTAATCCTCAACTTATGACCACAGTTGAGCCCAACATTTCTGTTGCTAAGTGAGGCATTTGTTAAGTGAGCTTTGCTTTCTTGCCACATTTACTAAGTGAATCACTGCAGTTGTTTATTTAGTAACAGGATTGTTAAGTGAATCTAGCTTCCCCATTGACTTTGCTTGTCAGAAGCAACCAAAGGGGAATCACATGACCCTGAGACACTACAACTGTCAAAATTATGAGCCACTCAGCACCTGAAATTTGATCACACAACCATGGGAATGCCTCAACAGTCATAACTGTGAAAAACAGTCATAAGTCACTTATTTCAGTGCCATTGTAACTTCCAACGGTCACTAAACAAACTGTTGTAAGTCAAAAACCTTGGTGGTGCAGGCTGTTAAACACCTAGCACTTAGCTCCAGCTGCCTGCAATTAGTGCAGGCTCGAATCCCACCAGGCTCAAGGTTGACTCAGCCTTCCATCCTCCTGGGGTAGGTAAATTGAGGACCCAAGATTGTTGGGGGCAATAAGCTGACTTTGTAAAAATGCCACTTGGGGGGTTCAAAAACCCTAGTAATAAGCAGGCATATACAATAGAATGAAGGCTATTGCTGAGCACATTGGGTTGTGCTCCAAAGATTGTAAGCCGCCCTGAGTCTCCGAAGAAGCGGCATATAAATGTGAAAAACCCTACCTACCTGTAGTTCCTTCAAGCAGTTGATCGCTCTCTGATTCTGAGCTGCAGTCCGCATCTTAAATGCCTATCAGTCAGTGGTGGGATTCAAATTTTTTTACTACTGGTTCTGTGGGCGTTGCTTGGTGGGCGTGGGTTGGTGGGTGTGGCTTGGTGGGCATGGCAGGGGAAGGATACTGCAAAATCCCCATTCCCTCTCCATTCTTTGGGGAAGGTTACTGCAAAATCCCCATTCCCTGCCCACCCCAGTAACCTGATTTCCAGTTCCGTTCTCCTGTGCAGGGCAACAAAAGAAGACCCAGCTGATCAGTTGGGACTTGGGAGGCAGAGAATAGATGGGGGCGGGGCCAGTCAGGGGTGGTATTTGCCGATTTTCCAAACTACTCAAAATTTCTGCTACCTGTTCTCCAGAACTGGTCAGAACCTGCTGAATACCACCTCTGCTATGAGTTTAAATTCATCACCTTTTCATTATAAGGTTTCTATGGCCTCAGCAGCAGCCTACCTGATGCTTCTCATATTCGGTACTATATAGCAGTTGGCTATTTTGATTTCAGCATTTCTGTCCTGGAAAACTTTTGCTCCAAATATATCTCCTATATATACCAACTTAGATGGTTTTAGAGACTATTAGTTCAGCTTTCTCCAATTTGGCTTACTCAGCATATTGGACTCAATCCCACCAATGTGAACTACCACAAATGATTGAAATCCATAGAGAACCAATAGGCCCAATTCAGCAAACTGTCAAGTTTCAATTAAATGGGCAGCCAATTAACACAAATCATTCGAATTCTTATTTTATGTAATATTAATTATAAGTCACTCTTCTGTTGATTAGAAGCCACACAAGAAAGCATATTTTAAAAAATAAAATAAAGACCAGAAAATAAAAGCAAAAGAGCCTCATGGAACATATACCCAGGAATAATTAACACGTAGGAAGTTAACAACTGTCCGGCCATATCTTTTTGCTGGACCAAGATTGCTGAATACTGAAGACTGCTGAAATACATCGGATGCTTTTCAGTTTTGAGTGAGGTATTATGGAAGTCTAATTTATCTGGAGGGCATAAAGCAGAGGTCTCCAAACATAGCCTTTTTAAGACTTGTGGATTACAACTCCCAGAATTCTCCAGCCAACATGACAGGCTGAGGAATTCTGGGAGTTGAAGTCCACAAGTCTTAAAAGTTGCCAAGATTGGAGGCCCCTGGCATAAAGTATGGAATCTTTGAATTAAAAAAACATATTGGCTGAGCCAGATCTTTGTTAAATTACATTAGAGTAAATGGTCTGCATAAATAGTTTTCTGATTGTGACTGTTCAGAGCAAAGGAGATAAAGAGGATGGAGAGCGTATTTGTTTTGATAATTTGAGAAATGCTCAACACTTCACTATGATCAGTATTTTCTCCTTGTTTATCAGTTGTTGAGATATGAAGGCAGTTCAGGCTTTATTAGGGCAGGATATTGCTGCTAAATAATGTTAAGCCCTTGTACAAACAGTTTCACAACACTCTTTTAAAGCTGTTGATGTGCCAAATATAGAACTAAAATAAGAGGTAGAGAATTGTGTGGGCTGAAAGTGCCGCAAAGATTTCCAGTCCAAAACCCTGTGGGAAGGTGAGGACATTTTTTATCTATAAAGGAGCAGTAGAAGGAGCTAGATCTTGTCTCCTATTATGGCAGGAAACTGGTAAATGAAAACATGGTTCAGTCAAGAGCCCAGAGCCCAATCTGATGTCCTTCAGATTTGTTAGAATTACAACACAATAGAAAACTTAGTTGACGAAATAGCCGGATGCTGGGAGTTATATTTTCTAAAAATTAAAGGACACCAGACTAGGAAAGGTGACCTTGTTTCAAGAGATATCTACCATGTAGGATAAATATACAGACTGTTCTCTGAGAAATCATGTGGCAAAACAGATGGCCATGGGCACTTCTTGTTATTGTTCATAGTCACTAGAATAAAATGTTGGTTTTTGGGATAAGATCTAGTTTATTTTAGTTTTTATACCTCATTTCTCCCCTGCCCCACCCCCAATGAGTTTATGACACTTTAACATGAGACTTTCCCTCATGCTATTTTATTCCTACCACAACCATGGGTACTAAATTACAGTAAGGGAGGCTGATAGGCCTTAAAATCACCTGGTGAGTTCTGTGGTTGAATGGATACTTGGATCTGAAACTCCCAAACCAAATTCAAATACATTGGCTCTTTCCTAAAAGTATATCTTTTTTTAGTTTGAATGTATTAAGGAGGCCTGTTTTTATCAATGAATTAAGCTACCCAAAAGTTGATCTAAAAATGCATGTAAATACATTCATATGTATCTATCTTTACCCCACCCCCCTCTCTCCATAATACATACATACATACATACATACATACATACATACATACATACATACACACACTGTATACAATATATATAGGAGATAGACCTTACAAATAAAGAAATAAAATCTCCTTCAAGTTAGCCTCCTTTAAATTCTTGGCAACAAGTAATTTGCCAAATGCCTTCCTCCATAAAATATCTATCTATCAGTCTGTCTATCTATCTGCCGGTTGTCTTTGACTTACAACTGTTTAACTACAGGTCAAAGTTACAATGGCCTTGGAGAAATATTACTTTTGACCTGTACTGTCATTTACAACTCATTTACTCATTCCACCACTGCTGCCATCACCCAAACACAATTTGGGTTGTTGGAAATTGACTCACATTTACAACTGGCTGCAATGTTTTTGCAGTCATGTGATCATAATTTGCAACCTTTTCTGCCACTTTCCAGCAAAAAATTCCCATTGGGGAAGTTGGATTTCCTTAACAACTGCATGATTCACTTAGTAACTGCTGTAAACATGGTTGTAAAATTGGGTCTGACTTGATTTACCCTGCAACAACTTACGATGGAAATTTCTATAACACATGTGGTTGTAAACAGAGGATTACCTATATCTCCAATCTAGCTTATTATTTGGATATTTTGTGGCAAGATTCCCATCCCAATTATCAACTATATCCAACACTGTTTGATTTTCTGAAAACAGCCAAGTTTGGCTAAGCATCAATATGGACTTATTTCGGTTGACTGCCCTTGAAAATTAATTTTCTTCTTTGTTTCAAATCTGCTCCTATCCTCCCTTCTACATGCATTCCTTTGAGAAAACGGGGCTCATCTGGAGCTAAATGAGTTAATAACCACCAAGGATTTCATCCAGGATGTTTTCCCATTCCTTTCTGCCCATTATTTTCCTCTACCAATTCTATATATAAGATTTTATATGCAAGAAGTATTGAAAATCCGAAGAAAGAAAGAAAATTATCACTCACTTTCCTTCTGGCTTCTGCTCTCTGAAAGCTTTCATGCTGTATAAAAACAATTGCTGTAAGAACTCGAGAGGACAAAGGATTTTCAGTTTGCAATATATGTACTGCACGCTCCAGGTTCATCTCTCCTTCTGGATTCCTGGATGATTTAAACATAAACAGACACCAAATCAACAGGAGAAGATAAACTCTTTTTGAAGAGAAGTCTGACATAATCGTGTCCATATAGCTTTCTTGGTACCAATTTTTGCCACTATCTTTTTCTGGGATATTTTCTTCAGTTTCTACTGCTTTGGGGTCTCCCATCCAAGCCGACCTGAATCTGTTTAACTTCTGACCCAGACAGAACCTACAGTGGTTAAAAACAGCTGGTCTTGTGGTATGATAAAAGAAACTTTAGTAATACAACAGCTTTGTCATTAAATGTCATCTTCAGTGGACAAAGGTGAAAAGGATTATAGATTTATGGTATTAAAGTTCAAATTAACAGAGGTAAAAATTCAATATCCTTTCTTAACAGTTCTTCGAATATAACTTTCCTTTATAATGTGGATTTTCAGTCAATTCATGACCACATTGGACTGCAAAATACATCAGGAACCACAATCTCCCAATAGCAAGGCTAGGACCCGAAGTGTGTATGATCTGGGTATGAATGGGGTTTTATGGGCTTAATGAAAGTTTAAGTCCCAACATCACATTGAACCAAAACTAACCAAAATTCTAAACAATATATAATAAAGCAGAACCATTTTCCACTTCAGAATGCATTTCATCTATCTCTTCATAGATCTTTCTTATATGAAGTCATTATATACAACATATATACTTTTCTATAAACTGCTGTATAAAATTTCATATTACTGTAGCCTTTCCAACCTGAAACTGATTAGATACACTGAACTTAACTCTCAAAAGCTTCTAATCACTTGGAAGGTACTGGTGCCTCTAGCTAGCAAGAAAGAGGAAAAATCCTATGGGTGATTTAAAGAAGAAATCCCCACACACTAATTATTTTGATGGAGCATTTTATAATAATCAGCCTTACTACTAGGCAACGCATATTAGCTATCTCAGACAGCAGGTACAGGTGTAGGATCAGTAGTATTCTCTTTCCATCTGTTCTCTTTTGAAAGCTAGAGTTTCAATTACCACAGGGCCAGCTCTGTGCATTTAAACTAGTGTGATGTTCCATTGCAGATCTACTGCGTAAGGTAATGTGATTCTGTTTGTGCTTATGGAAAAAACTATGATAATCTATGAGCTGCATTGTTATATAAGTATGAGTCTATTTTTCCAGCCACTCTCAATTAACGCTTGTAATTCCCGAGTCTGAGGTCTATAATTGCCAGTATCACACAGATATACAACAAAGGTTTTCTTTACTTCTCCAAGATATTTTTGATGGTCTTTCATCTATTGTATACCGGCTCAGTTTTTCTATTTGCTTCCTATCAGTGAATAGCAATCTTAGAACATAATAAGACATGATGGCAATATTTGTCCTTAAAGTCATCAGCCTTGCCTACTACATCTATGGATGGATATAACCAAGCTACAGAAACCAAATGTTTAACAATTCTTTGGTGGATAGAACAAGTCCTTACAAGCCTATTAGGAAGCAGAATCCTTCTGAGATTTAGCAAGATGAAAGTTGACTTCCATAATAGACAAATTCTAGATTCAGACCATGAATTATTATAACAAATCTCCAAGCCATTTGTCCAGCCTCTTGACTGGACTATTATTAATCCAAATAAATGTGTTATGTACTCATTGCTACATTATATTGCATCTTTCTTTTAAAGGGTTGAAGGTGCACAATGATGTCTTTTTCATTCTCATAATTATTATATGAGATTGGTAAAGAGGAACAGTTTCAATTATTCCATGGCTTCTCCTGCTTACTTTCAAATATATGTAGAACTTAGAGACCCCTTAGCTCTCTAGATGTTGTTAAACTTAGTTTTCTTATGCAACTTACTCTAAAGCCACTCCTGTTATTTACCTGGGTTTGGTTAAACACAATTCACTTCATTAACAATGGCTAGGTTCATACCTAAATATATGACCTAACACATGGAGGTATCACTACTAGAAACATACTGAAAAGCGGGATTTTCCTCTTTCTTAAAAGAGAATGACTCTTCTTCTGTTAAAAATAACTTTATAAAAATAAATAAAGTATCCTAGCAAAGTATTACTTGATTAAAAAAATAATTTATTTGTATCTATTTGATTGGTAGATTCAACCCCAGTCATTTAGGCATTGCAACCCTGATATTTATGCCTCAGTTGCTTATCATTCCCTATTTAGAACTGCCAAGAATAATTTGTAAAGAAAAATAAACCCTATTTCAAGAAACATTTTTGAAGGTGTACACATCCTTGTTTTACATGTCTCAAATTTATCAGCTGTTTCTATCTGAATTGAGATACCTGCCTTCTATCCTGCATCAGCAAGCCCTGGTATTGTCTGGAAGATTCAGCTGTTACCTTCAATCCAGTTGTTGTCATAGCTGGAAATAGCTCACTCCACAAACTTGTTCTGACCTGATACTATATGAATAACCCCCTTCTATCTTCTTGACACTATATATCTTAATAGCTCCAAATTTAATTCCAGGAAATACAAAGTCAATCACTAAGAACCAGTAGAATGCAGCAGGAATTCCAAAAGTGAACAAATGAAATGAGAATTGTGAAATAAGAATTAGTGGTTTATCATGAATTAAACTGAAGTCTAACATTCTACCTTTGGGAAATGAACCAATTGTAACAACACATACTTAGCTGTGTATACTCAGAATTCTATCTGATTTAGTTCAATGGGATGGGACTCATTACAAAGAATATTAGCTGGCTTCCTACAGTGTATTAAACTAATTTCTGCCAGCCATTTCTTTGTTGAACAAGCCACAAACTCGTTAACAAAAATTGTCCAAAATCAGTCCCTCTGCATTATCAGAAACCAGAAAAGAAAGTGGTGGTGCAGTGGTTAGAATGCAGTATTGAAGACTAATTCTGCTGGCTGTCAGGAGTTCGATCCTGACTGTCTCAAGGTTGATTCATCCTTTTATCCTTCCCAGGTCAGTAAAATGAGGACCCAGATTGTTGGGGTCAATATGCTGACTCTGTAAACCGTTTAGAGAGGGCTGAAAAGCACTATGAAGTGGTATATAAGTCTAAGTGCTATTGCTATTGTAGAAAAGTCAGACTCACTGTACTGTGCACTTCAAAAGTGAAGATGAATGAAGGCAGAAGCAAGGATTGTGGACATAATTCTGCTGCCCAGGGGGATATAAAATGTATCATATGCCAGATAGGTGGAGAACATCTGTGCTCCTCCAGATGCTCCTGAACTACATTTCCTAGAACCTGTCACTATTGGTCATGGGAATTGAGTTTCTGGGAATTACAGTTCATAATTCTAACTAACATAGTGTTCAACATTTGGAGGACTAAAGGATCTTTATGTTCTATATACTGCTTTGATGTGAACCGAAAGTGTACTACCGCCAAGTGAATAGTCTTGGGCAGGGGTGTCAAACTCAAGGCCCATGGGCTGGATCCGGCCTGCAGGATGCTTAGATCTGGCCCACGGGGCCTCCCTGGAAACAGCAATGGATCGGCCCATAGGGCCTCTGCCAGCAAAAATGAAGTTCGGGAGCGTTGCTTCCCAAACTCCGTTTTCAGCTGTGATGGCCTCCTGCAGTGAAAATGGAGCTTGGGTACCTCCAACACAAGTAACGTTGAGCTGGTCATGCCCACCAGCCCCACCTCCCAAGGGCAAACACAATCCTGATGTGGCCCTCAATGAAATTGAGTTTGACACCCCTGATCCTGGGCATTGCTAAAAGTGGTGTATCTTCAAAGACATACCCTACTTGAGATCTGCTGGCAGATATCCTTTCATGCTCAACGGTGCCATTTGCTCCAGCAGCGGCCATAGCCGCGGTCATTGCCATCCTTTTCCCACCTGCCTCAGCGAATGAAGTTGGCAGGGAGTTTTCCCTCATGCTCTGGCCTCTGACGGTGTTCTGATGCCAGCTTGAATGCCTGTGCTGGGTTCCAACTTGAGAATGCAAAGAAGATCTGACTTGGCCCACCGCAGCCCCAGAAGTGAGATAATTCTCCTTCTCCAAAAGATTGCTCAAACTCCGGCTATTCCCCACACGCTGATACAGTGGCACTCCTGCATTGAAAGGTATACAGTCCACCACGGTCTCATTGGTCGGCCCAATGTAGAACTGCCTGGGCCCTCTGCTTGAAGCACTGCGGCTTGTGTAGCCAAGGATTTCAGAACGAGCATATCTTGGTGGCAAGGCGCAGGATCTCTTGCTCTCATTCTGTCGAACTGTTAAAGCCCTGTTATAGCGCATGTCAGCGTGGAAGAGAAATGGCTTCTCGGGGCTGCTTTCTGGAGAAACCTCCAACCTCTTCAAAGGCTGCTTGTGGAACCTCTCTTCCATTGCCCTGTAGGAGTTGTAAGGGGGGCTGCGAGGACCCCAGCCATTTTCATAGCTACTTTGGGAGCCAATCTGTCAAAGCAAACAAAGTAAAAGTTATTTGAAATTGATTATTTGAGAGATAATGGCTACCCCAAAGAATTCCGTCAGGTAGGAATCCAAAGTCCAGCATTCCTCTGAATGTACAAATGCAGGACTGCAAAGTTCATTGACTATCCTATTTTTGATTCCCATTTTTCCTGCATTCAGCTTTCATCATTCTATATGCAGTGTTTCTTTCTGGAATGTGATTATGTGTGAGGGTCATGCCTACAAGATTCAATTACTACTCTCTACAAGCAGCCACAGCCATTTTCAAGGTTATTTCAGTTACCTTGTACCAAACAGAAAACATGGTTTGCTGCTTTCTTATAGGTTTATATTGCATTCCTATTCTTCCCTTCCCAGCATAACCTAATTGTTGTAACCTTGCATGAAAAATAGATGAAATAGCTTTTAATTCTACATGAGGAATTAGGCAGGTGCAAAGCAGATTACTGATATTGGAGAAATGACAAGGCAAAGCAAGCAATTACATAAATGCAGACATTGTAATTAAAACAGGGGCATACAATTTAATCCAAGCAAGATGTTTGAGTCTACAGGATCCACGCTATGCCTGGAAAATATAATAACAAAGACAAAATTCTTCTTGGCTTATGTGCAATCAGAAGCCCCAGGGCCTGATATGAGGATTAAATTTATGGGAGAGCAGTTTTTTTCTCTTTAAAATATCTTTGTTTTGATTCTATCTTGGTTTGGCTATATAGCTAGATAGTAATTCATTTGTACAATTTGAAATGATTATTGTTATAAAATATTATTTCTTTCTGTCCATTAATCACAGCATGTACTATTTGCTAATAATGAATAAAAGGAGTCAAGTTTTGCAAGCAAAGTGGGCAATTAACAATGCCGTCCTACACGTGTTTATTCAGAAGTCAAGTATGCCTTATAACTAAATAAGTGCACATAAGACTGAGTAACCAAATTTCTCCAATGTACAAACAGATCCTTGACTTACAACCGTAAGTGACCCGACAATTTTGGTTGGAAGTTGTGATGGTCATACAGTGGATCACCGTGTGACCAGACCCAATTTTACAACCTTTTTGCAGTGGTTGTTCAGCAAACCCATCGTTTGCTATGGGCGTTTTTGCTGGAATTTGGAAGAAAATGCTGGTTTCTGTAACAAACATAATCAATCATGATTATGTGACTGTGGGGTGCTACAAACAGCTTTAAATATGGACTAAAATGTAGACATGCGACCATGGGAGGAGGGGCGGGCATCAAAATTCAAATCCAGGAAGTAATTATCTCTTGGGGTCTGTTGTAACTTTGAACGGCTGCTAAGCAACCAATTGTATGTTGAGGACTACCTGTGTTCAGCTACTGAATTTGTGTCTTCCTATTCCAACAGCAAACATACCCTTGAAACAAACAGGGAACTGTTTAGAACAGAGCTGTCAAACTCCCAGCCCATGGGTTGGAGGCGTCACATGCTGGCCCCGCCCCCATCCTGTTTAGCGAAGGGGGAAAAAGTCCTTATATGTTACGTGACGCTGCTGTGACGACGTGAGTTTGACACCCCTGGTTTAGAAGACGCATGCTACTAGAAACCACTGAACTACAGATATTTCTCCCAACAATGGAGACCTCCCCTTTTAAAACCCTGCGTTGCAATGAAGCTTCAAAATAGTTTCCTCTGATATCAAATGGAGGCTAATTTAATATTTTTTGAGCAAAGGGAGAAACGGGCTGAGAGAGAAGGAATGGAAAGGAGAGGAGACTGGATGAGGTTTAGGGGGAAAAAACCCACATATTTTTATTTCACTGGCTGGGGAATTCTGGGAGTTGAAGTCAACAGATCTTAAAGATGCTAAGTTTAAAACCGAGAGATACTAATATAGAAGTTTAGCTGAATTTATAATAATGGTGAAAAGATCTTTGCACTTTAAATGCAAAACCTGAGAAAAACCTGATAGGTATTCTCACTAATAACAAGTTGTCATTCAAGCAGCTAAATAAGACCTAATCTACATTCATATAAAACTTCATTATTAAAGCCTTCTCACCTGATGAGACTGATAATAGGATGTTGCAAAAGATGGTCTTGAAGCAAAGTCTGTCTCCACTGCATCTTTATATACATACTCTGGAACGCTGCTAGCCCGATGCAAACCTCCTGTAGAAATGCAGGAAAAATAAGCTTTCAGTAAATCACATAACGCAATTGGTCTTTGACTTACGGCAGTTCATTTAGTGACAGTTTGAAGTTACGACGGCACTGATAATAGTGACTTATGACCACTTTTCACACTTATGACCATTACAGCATCCCCACGGTCACATGATTTACATTCAGATGCACTGACTCGTATTTATGATGGTTGCAGTATTCAGGAGTCATTTTGTGACCTTCCGAGAAGCTAAGTCAATGGAGAACCCAGATTCATTTAACAATGGTGTTACCAATTTAACAACGGCAGCGATTCGCTTAACAAACATGGCAAGTTAAATCGTAACATGGGACAAATTCATTTAACAATTTTTTCACTTATTTGTAAATTGAGGACTACCTGTGAATGTAGATCTGAGGCTGCTGAATTATATCAGCTGGAAAGCTAAACCAGGATTAATGAGAAATAAAAAGAATAATACAAGTAATACTCAACTTACAACTGTTCATTTAGTGACCATTTAAAGTTTCAACAACTTTTTTTTAAAAGGTGACTTATGACTGGCCCTGATGCTTAAAATAATCACAGCATCTCCACACTCACATGATCAAAATTTCAGCACTTGGCAACCAGCATATGTTTGCCACAGTTGTAGTGTCCTGAGATTGTGTGATTGTCATTTGTAACCTTCCCAGGCAAGCAAAGCCGGATTCATTTTACGATTGTGTGATTCGCTTAACAATCATGGCAACAAAAGGTCATAAAACAGGTGTGATTCATTTAACAAAAACTTTGCTTAGCAATGGAAATTCTGGTCCTAACTATCGTCAAAACTTGAGGACAATCTGTATTAACATGCTTAGAAGAACTTCAACATTTGCAGAAAGAATTAGAACATACTTCTAGTTCTTCACATCTAGTTCTTTTCTTCTTTTACAAATACTGCAGCGATCAACCGGCAAAATATTTGCTTTGTGGTTGGATAAGTGTGTGTCCCACCTTTGCAAATTGAATATTAAACAGCATTTTATCCACAATGATTGTAGGATATAGGCAAGGCCAGAGGTTAAGAGGGTAACTCTGAATGGCAGTAAAAATTTGACACTATATTCAGTAGGACACTTTCCAGGTTCAAATAATGTCACATCCTTGATTCACAGTTTCATGTTACGTTCATTTTATCTAAACAATAGGAAGTTCTAAAGCCACTTTAGTGATACGGACTTCAAACTTCAGAAGTGGAACACCCTATCTTTTCTGAACTAAAACTGGGAACACTGTACAGTTATAAGGAAAAATACAAGAACAAACATCAAGTAACACTTGCAAAATGTGTTTCTGCATAGTAAAACTGAAGCACAGAAGTTTATGGCACTACTTTTGAAATTTAATATTACAACAGCATTCAGAGAATCTGGAAGCCCCACCAGGTGCAAACAAAAAATGATGATTAGATTGTTGTTATGCTGTATTAGTGAGATCAGAAATAACAAAGCAACCATACTTGGAAAACTTTCCTTACAGCACTAAACACAAATTTGTGTAAAATGTATCTCAGCCTATTTGTATAAATACAAATATAGAAACCATAATAGAAAAGGCATTTTACATATAACTTGTTTGCTGTCCAGAACAACTGCTGTCCAAGAACAGCTTAAGGACAACTTTAAGATTCATATTCTTCCTTTTATGCTTTTTAAGGTTAATCTTGGCGTGCACAGCTCTTCAAAGTAAAAAGAAATACGTACAATTATTTTAGGATTGCTGCTCTTTATTTTAGCTGCCCTTGGTTCTTGAAGTGCCTGTTGGGAACTTGAATTCAAACATGGCAAAAGCTAAATTTGATTTGGTTTTTTAAAAATTACAGATGGTAGCCAGTAGCTAACCAGGTTTGATCACCACTCCTGCCATATACCAATCCAGAAAAGGTGAAATAAAGCTACATGTATTCTTTGCAATTATTTCATTTGTGAAAGCATTGTCAAAAGTGTTATGTATGTAGGTTTGAATGTCATTGGTTACCATTGTCACAGATCACAAACCTTTGTTAGGCATTGTGGCAGGAGACAAACCTACACCCACTATCCTGTCACCAAGAATGCTGAGGTGGACTGAATTTCTTGCTGTTTATTCATACAAACTTATCCACAAGCCTGGCAAGGACATTGGACATGCTGATTGATGCCTTGAGTCGTTGCCCACTTCCTTGCCACAAGGAGGACTTTGAACCTGAAACACACACCTTTTTCCTAGAAACTGTTGCCAAGTTTCCAGTTCATGCTACTGAAATTGCCAGAGAGACTGCCAAAGACACTGTGTTGGCTCCTATTATAGGCTGGATTAAGAAAGGTTGGCCTCTTCAAGATCTACCTCACCTTGCCCAACCTTTTAAGTCCAGGCAAACTGAATTATCTGTATTAAGAGGATGTATTTTGTGGGGTAACAGGGTGGTTATTCCTGCAAAACTGCAAAGAGAGGTTTTGGAAATGTTACATGAGGGTCATCCTGGTATCGTAAGGATGAAGGGATTGGCCAGGAGTTATGTATGGTGGCCAGGTATTGAAAAAATGGTTGAAAACTGGGTTGCATCTTGTCTCAACTGTCAGCTAGTCAGGCCTGCCCCACCTCTCGGCCCCAAACAGGAATGGAAATGTCCTAGGGGCCCATGGTCCAGGATTCACGTTGATTTTGCTGGCCCTACCAGAGGGCACACCTTTCTTATTATAGTAGATGCATATTCCAAATGGCTAGAGGTAATCCCCGTGGCATCCACCACAACTGATGCTGTCATCAAGCAGCTCAAAAAACTTTTTGTAACCCACGGGTTACCTGATGTTCTTGTCTCTGACAATGGCCCTCAATTTACATCCAACCTCTTTGAATCCTATTTAGCACAACATGGTATCAGACATGCCCTTACTGCCCCTGGGCACCCTTCGGCTAACGGCCGGGCTGAACGCATGGTACGTTTTACCAAGGAGCAGCTTCAGCAACTGGGTCCTGGGGACATCACTGAGAAAGTTGAAAAACTTCTTAGTATTCAGCACATCACTCCTAACCCATCTAATAACTTATCCCCAGCAGAGTTGTTGATGGGTAGGAAACTTAGGTCTTCCCTTGACTGCCTTCACCCCACTTACGCACCCAACACACCACCAGATTCCACTTCCAAAGTTCGCACATTCAGTGTGGGTGATTCTGTGTATGCTAAGAACCTTATGGGTGAACCTTTGTGGATTCCTGCTGAGATAACTCAAATCACAGGCCCTCGTTCTTACAGGGTGCAAACAGAGGATGGACTCCTCTGGAGCAGGCACATCGATCAACTTAGATCCAGGTTCTCTCAGGAACATCGCACTTGTTCCTTTCTAGTTCCCTCACCTGATGTCAATTCTAGGGGAAGGGAGGAACAGGAGGAAAAGCAGCAAGCAAGAATCCACCCCATGTGTAACGAGCCATTACGACAGGAACCATCCCAAAACCTGTCACAATGCCAAAATCCATCCTTAGAAATGGAAGATTGTACATCACTACCTGACTTGGGTGCTGACATTGGGCTGGAGATGGGTTGGGAGGAGAGACCAGATTCTAACAATCAAACAGGGTCTTCTTTCACAGGAAGTCCCAGTGGGGAAATGTCAGCAGACACATTTCCTCTCTCACTGGGTGAGAATGTTAACACTTCTGAACCATGAAGGTCTCAACGTACACGCAAGAGCCCCACCTATTTAAAAGAATACATTAGATAGGTTGGGGTTTGGTATGGACTGAACCTAGTGGGGAGAGGTATTATGTATGTAGGTTTGAATGTTATTGGTTTAGTTTGAATTGTTCTTGTAAAATGTCAAATAAGATTGGTTTAAAAAATGCGGGAAAACCCTGCACTCTGATTGGCTGGTAACTACGGCTGCTGGCTATAAGAAGCAGCCGTAGCCCAGCCAAGTCGGGTCCATTCGAGCTGTAGTCACTTAATAAACTCTTCACTGAAGCTCTTTGCGTCTGACTCTTCATGCAAACTTAACAAAAAGAATTCCTCCCTTTCTTATCAATAGAGAATTGATTTGGATATCAAGATGGATGGCATATAAATTAGATAGATAGATAGATAGATAGATAGATAGATAGATAGGCAAGCAGGCAGGCAGGCAGGCAGGCAGGCAGGCAAGCAAGCAGGCAGATAAACGTAATTCAATTCTATGTTTGCAGATGCCACAGCGATTCTACATTCCAAGTCGGTCTGAGGATATATCTCGGGATGTTTGCCTCTTACTGTAGAGAAAATGCCTTTCTTGTCTATCACGGCAAATTAAAAAAACAACTAATTCTCACTATCATGCATCATCAGTCCTTGAAAACTGATTTTATCAGCATTAATCAGGTTAAATCCTTTGTGGGTTAAATTTCGTCTTTGCCTTGACATTCTGGAAAAATAAGTTTGAATTGAGGGGGAGGAGGGCATCATTTTGCAAATGCTGTTTTGCATGTTGCAATGCTAACAAGCATGACAGTTATTAAGACCTACAGGGCAAAGGTCACGTATTAGATGATCAACGGTGCCTATGTTTGTAAATATTGTACTGAAGTCAGCTGTGTTAGATATACCCCACTGTGTGACCAACTATTGAACTAGATTTCAGCCTAATCTCCATTGAGGCTTATATACATCTTGGCCCTTAAAATATTGACATATAAGCTCATCTATTTTGAGGGTCGTTTGGCACCCCGACTCTCTGATATCTTCTTGGTTGATTACAGATTTAAAATTGTGTGGACCTTTTGCTAAATATTTGAGCTCAACATGATCTCAGGGCGTCTGAGTGGTCATGAAACATTGGTATTTGATTCAGACCAGCATAAAGTTCATAGGTTTCCCACTCCTAAAATAAATAATGCCTTCAGTTAGAATTCTGCAGCATGGTTAAACAGGACATAAGCCATCCCCAAGTAAGCTGCATCATTATCTTTAAACTGAAAAAAAAACTGTTCCCATAAGAATGCGTCTGCTCATCTTGAATTATGATACAGTCTGGCTGTCTCTTGCATCAATAAACTTTTACTTATTCTACATTGACTCCAGCTATTGATCCTCCATTACTTTGTCATGGTCTGGAATCTTTCAACTACAACCAGAGCAAGCATTCCTTAATCTTCCTTCCCAGTCTCCTGAGACCAGCAGCAAATTGTGTAGATTAGAAGAAACATATGGCAGATAAATTGTAGGATAGAATTGTGGATTAATGAAATTCTTTACCCATACCTGGAAAGTTAAGCATTTCTGCAAAAAATGTGAGAAGTAGGGACCCCATTTTGTCTTGCATTCCTGAAATACCGAGATATTTGAGCTGTCCTATTTCTTTGGTTTCAATCGGATTTCTGTTCTAATTTGTTCTTTAATTATTCTCTCAGGCTGAGTGTCTCACCCAAAGGTCTCCAGCATATCAAACTCAGTTGATTAAACTGGAATACTGGCATTTATGTGAGTTGTGAGATTCTTGAACACGGGTAGCAATATGCCCAAAATGTATAGCGGAAGTGAAAAAAAATACTTGATTAAAAGTTTTGGACAAGATTAAATATTACGGTGATGTGATTTTCCTCACTAGATGTTTTAGTTTTAATTTAAACAAGAACATAAGAAATGTTGAAGGTCATAGCGAGAGAGAGAGAGAGAGAGAGAGAGAGGGAGGGAGGGAGGGAGAGAGAGAGAGAGGGAGAGAGATATTTTGAAAGTGGTTGAAATCTAATTAGATCTGCAACAGTCTAGAAGAAATCTAGAAAATTTGGCTCTTTCATGAAGGTTTTTTTATTTACACTTTCGTGTTTTCAAAAGTTTTAATTTTACATGATGCTAATTCTAGTTCTAGGCACAACAATATTTGCCTCTGGTAAGTCTCCAGTGATGTTTTTTTAAAAATCTTTCTGTATCTTAATGTCATACAAAAGTTTGCAAGAATTTTGCACGTAAACAGTACTTAAAGTTGCAAGAAGTGCCTGAGTTACAACTGCTCTCTTCCTTCCATTACATCCCATTGCAGTGAGGATTATGTTGCTGATCATATACAAATGGACATCCGCTGTATGCAAAATGCATACAAATTCCTTTTCACAAGTGCTATACAACCTCCCAATCTGGTTACCTCTAATTAATAAAGGTGGTCAGCGATGAGACTGAGTAAACCTGCAATAACACGGAAAATATGCCATGTTGTTGGGGCAACTATTTAAAGGACCCATTAATTACTCTTAAAAGAATTTGAACCTCTTTGCCAGAGCACAAACCATATGATTTGGGTGAGAGGCAATAGAGTGAATCTCTGTGGAAACTCCCTTATGAAAATAAAGCTAAAGGGAGCTGCACATTAATTACTCAAATAAGTCTTCATAGGAAATACTCAAAACAATCAAGATGCTTTATTTGCATTGTTTCAAGGTTCAAACGCCAAGGGAAACAGAAGCAGGCTGTTGCCACAGAGGTCTCATTCATCCTTCAATCCATATTCTTCCTTCTCTGCATAAAACTAGGTTCCCCTCACACATATGTGCTAGTTGTTTCTGGCTCTAGGGGGCGGTGCTCATCTCCGTTACAAAGCCGAAGAGCCAGCGCTGTTCAAAGATGTCTCCGTGGTCATGTGGCTGGCATGACTAAACTCCGAAGGCCCACGGAACGCTGTTACCTTCCTACCAAAGTGGTCCCTATTTTTCTACTTGCATTTTTACATGCTTTCGAACTGCTAGGTTGGCAGAAGCTGGGACAAGTAATGGGAGCTCACTCCGTTACGTGGTGCTAGGGATTCGAACCATGGAACTGCTGACGTTTCTGATTGACAAGCTCAGCATCTTAGCCACTGAGCCACCGCTTCCCTGCATAAAACTACCCTGATCTAATTTAAACATAAGCAGATGTGTTTGCTTACAAATACATCAAGGCTTTGTCTGTTTTGATAGTTTAGCCACTCCAGTTGAGCAATTCATTTACAATTCATTAGTAGACAGCTTCTCAAGGCCTTACATCTGATCTAATCATTGGGTTACCTCAAACTCATCTGGGTTCATGGCATTTAGCATCCAGTAAATGGGGTCCTGGATAACTTTCTTTGCATAAAATTTGGATAACTTTCTTTACATACCAATAGTATCTCCTAAATACTTTTGGCGGGGTGGGGGGAACGGGATGGACTAGTATCTATCTCATCAGATGAAGCAGCCTCCACTTTTGGAGAGCTTGTGTCACTATAAATCGGTTAGCCTTTAAGGTGCCAGAAATCCTTCCTTTATTTATTTTCCTCTCACTCAGAGGAAAAGCAATTATTTAGAACAAAGGCTAAGTAGAGAGATTAGATTTCAAAGTAAAAAGGAAGGATTTATCAGTTTAAAGCTGGATGCCTCATCTTCAGAGTTAGAAAACCAGCAGTCTATCATTAGGATCCTCACAAAATGGTTAGCTTATAATATTCCAACAAGCAGCAGCACATGGTGAAATCAAGTACTCTAATAAGGATTTGATGCTGGGATTTTGCCATTAAGTTTCAATTTCAGTTAGTTATGATATGAATTGGAAATGGATAAAATAAGTGTGATGAATGTAAGAATATTTGAGAATATTTAAAGGAAAATGGGGAAAGTAATGATATGATATTAAATTGAATAGGAAAGATGAATATATAACTAAGGTCATGTTTGTATTGAAATGTAAAAACCTGGAACCACATTGTTCACCAAAAGCGATGTTTTTAAAATATAAAAATAAAATTTTTATTTGAAAAAAAGTTTCAATTTCAGGAGCTCAAATTTGTCCAGGTTTCAAACTTTGCTTGTTAAACTTACAACAAAACCAGATCCATTATTTTCCAGTTGTTGAAAGTCTTCAATAATATTCTCTCTTTGCTTTCATTTCATTCATTCTTCTTAGCCCACATATTTGAGATCAAGAAATTAAGTCCCTTGACCTATAATTCTATAAAGAAGAAAACGTATTTTATAAACTATGTATGGCCATTTTACCACACTTATTCAGTTAGATGGATTTGTTGGCAAAATATATTATTTATTAATAATTGAAGCCTGTTGATCTATAAACATTCCAATGTTCCATGAAAAATAAGGCAACATTTTATATTTCATCAGCAGTTTATTTAACATAATAAAGTATATTTAAAACACTCCCTTTAAAAATTTAATTTTCGACAGAGAGATATTGGGAGAGAAAAAAAATCTGTACCAAGGAAAACAGAGCAACATCCACAATAATTGATGTAATTAATTTCTTAGTTGCATAATCCCCATGGAATTATATGCCCTATTTGCTCAAGTAAATTTGAAATTAATTGTTCATACAAAACAGAACCCTTTTGTTCCTTATGTAGAAAATTAACAATGTCAGATATGAAGTCCAGTGCCACTCTTTTAGAAACTAAAGAACTCTGCAGGAAAAGAACTAAAGAACAATGCAGATTTTTTTTTCTTTCTATGAAAATTCATTGCTATATAAAGAATTCCCTGAAACAGACTCCTATGTACAGATTATCACTTTTTGAGAATTGCAGGTCTTACATTCCGGTCAAACTTCTTTTAACTTCAAAGGGGTACATGTGCAATAAAGCACACTTTAATGTATAATTATGCAGTTCCTGTATTAAGGAACTTCAATCGCTACAACAGTTCTTTAAACATTTACTCTGGCATTTAGAGGAATTACTGTATAGATATTATAGACTCCAGAAAACAGTCTCTCAACAATGCAAAATGATCTGAAATTAAAAGGTAGAAAAAGCGACAAGAAAACAAAAAGCTGTTGCCACTAAACATAAATTGCAAATGTTTCACAGAAAATTAAACTGCTCTTAAACTTTCTCAGTTACAGGTATAATAAGAGATTTATACTATATCTTTCTACCAGATTTATTTCCGCCTATGAGCCCAATGCCAATTTTCAACCACGCTCAGCCTCAGATAAAGACATGTTTTTCAAGGATCTTTACTCTGGAGTCGGCAAACAATGGAGAATTATTCACAAAGTTACGTCAATGCACAATAATATAAATAAATGTACTTCTGTTCCCTTGACTGCATCGATTGACAATTATACCCTCTGGATGTCACAAAACAGGCAACTTACTTTTCTTTGCTACAGGTAGTTCTCAACTTATGACCACAGATAGTCCTCAACTTGTGACCACAGTTGAGTCCCAAATTTACATGGCTAAGTGAGAAATTGTAAAATGGGGCAAAACTAAGTGAGTTTTCTTGTCACCTTTGTTAAGTGAATCACTGCAGTTGTTAAATTAGTAACACGGTTAAATGAATCTGGCTCCCCCATTGACTTTGCTTGTCATAAAGTCACAAAAGTTGATCACATGACCCTGGGACATGGAAACCATCATAAATATGAACCAGTTGCCAAGCATCCGAATGTAAGTCGCATGACCATGGGGATGGTGCAAAGGTCATAAGTGGGAAACGTGGTCATAAGTCACTTTTTTCAGTGCCGTTGTAAATTTGAAACGTCACAATAAAAACTGTTGTAAGCCGAGAAGCACCTGTATTTGTTTTCATTTATATTAGCTGTTCAAAGAAAGTGATTTCTGACTTAGTTCTTGCACTTATGACCATTGCACTGGCACTTATGACAAGCCCAGCACTCCCACAGTGATGTGATTAAAATTTGGGTGCTTGGAAACTGGTACGTATTTGTGACAATGGCAGCATCCTAAGGGTCACATGATCACCATTTACAACTGCAGCAAAAAGCATTGCAAAATCGGGTGTGGCTATTTTAACAATCACACTGCTTGTTCTGGCCTTAAGTTAATGACTATCTGTATCAAGTTTTATAGGCAAGAAGAATCACAAAGAATGCCAATATTGAAACGTCTCAGTGCTTTCTAGAGAATACAGAGCTTTGATGATAAAGCTGCACCCTTAATCTTGCAGAATTGGATCTCTCTCTCTGCAGATTCCCCTGAACTTATCCATCATTTAATTAATTAAAGTAACCATGTATTTACTTTCCTACCTCTTTGGCCAAATTTAAAAAATATATAACTTAGTGGAAATCTTTGCAGATGCAGATAAAACTCTTGAGTTCATGTCTATAACCCCAGTTAATACAGTATATTCTTGAGTCACTGTAACATTAAGCCTGCCACTTCTGTAGTTACTTCCAGAATCTATTGACAGTTATTATTAATATTTATAGTTCTTGCCTTCAGGCAGCTACATGTTCCTTTAAGAAATCCACTGGTGGATAGGTCCTGTGCTTCTTAAACACTCACGCTTTCAAATATATCCATTGGGAAATGAGCCAATAGATAATCCTTTTACTTAAAGCACTTCCACTTACTGTTGCAGTAAGAAATGCACAATTCAAAAGCACAATATGAAATAAAAGGTAAATAAAGGAAAGACTTCTGTAAAAGCTCAGGAGAGAGTTGATATAAGCTCAGTGTCTTGCATTTAAAAAAATGCTTTTGTGAAGCAAATGCCGGCTGAAATTCTTAAGGCAATAGACTACTGTCAGTGAAGAAAGAAGGTAAGCTGCTTCTACTAATGCAACTATAAAAAAAGACAGTATTTGACTGGTGGTGAGGACAAATTAAGAGCCTTTAAGAAATCATAGTATGAATTTTTATAGTGGATTGAGTATCATACATTAGATCCATTCACTGCGATGTACATGGCTTTGGATTAATTATAACGTATCATTCAAATCCTAATATTGGATCAGCTACTGTCTAAAAACTAGTTCCTGAAATATCAGCTTTTAATGTTTTTAAAAAAGTTTAGTAGCCCAACATTCTTCTGAGAACTTCTGATCATAATCATGAGTCCTTCCCTTTCCATTTTGTTCTATCTTTAGAAAAAACACTATAATGTAAGTTAATTTAAGAGATAACTTGGATCACACATTGTGCTAGGCCATGTTGCCTTTAACTCTACTTCATTAAATAAATTACCCATTAGAAGAATTCAAACAACATCCTGAATCCCAATGATTCAGGAAGCTAAGTGAAAATTATCCCGTGATTGGGTATTTAAACTGGGTTAAGACTAATCTGACATTCAAATGACATACAAGCTAACAATAAGAACCAAGAAGGAAACTTCAATGAAAAACCATAACAATCCAAGTCCAGTTTGCAAAATAGTAAAAGCAGAGTCTTTCTTTGCAATATTGCAAAGAGAAGGGAATTCTTCCTACAACCTGGAATAATCTATATCAATCAATCAATCAATCAATATTGCTTTATTTTGGGCAGTGACGATATCATACACATACAAAATGGCATACAGTTGCATAAAATAACTCCAAACTTAAAATTGTAAAACAAATTTATCTCAACTTCACAATTAAAGGGAATTTAGGGAACATGTCTTGTTCTAGTCAGGGAGCAGTGAGTTTTGTCATCTAAGTCTATAGGCCTTGACACAAATTTTGGCTACCTTTTTATCCATCTCTGGTCTGAACAAGCAAGGAAACATAAATTTCAATGTTTCCTAGCAACCCTAGGAGGCTGATAAAGCCAGTGGAATAGCCTATTTACCAGAGGTGGGCAACTATGGTCTCTATACAACCTGTGGACTTCAATTCCCAGAATTCCTGAGCCAGCACCCCAGGAATTCTAGGAGCTGAAGTCCACAGGTCATAAAGAGGCCATAGTTGCCTACTACTGCTATAAACTATGCAGAGCTCTTACAATTACCTATGTTGTAAAGAGATAAAACAAGAGGAGAAAGAGAGGTAGGTTAATTTATGGTTGATACCTTCAGGCCAAGGAGTGTATCTAAGATATACTTGGATTGACTGGAGAATTATCTAGTAAAAAGACATTAGTCATAAGCTTGTCACCCTGGGGGAACATTCAGTCTCTACGTTTAGAGAAACAGACAAACTTCCATTCTTGAATGAAAGAGTCAGAGCTTCAAAGAGTTTGAAAAAAAGAAGTCTTCAAACATTTGAGTAAGAAGGAGTGATAAAAATATTCTGTATGCGATTGTTGACAAATCATGCTTCATGCAATTCTATACCACATATTGTTTTTAGTGTGATTATGAAAATAGCAACCTCTGATTTCTTCACTGAATCATTCATACTAAATACATACCAAGTATCAAAAATAATATTTGCCAAGGGATAATATCAAACAACAGCTCCAAATGAATTTGTTCTCAAAGGCCTGCTTTCTATATTTCAAACACATATCACTTGATTTCTCAATACTAAAACTTCAAGGCAGCATGGAAGAATCTGATGACTTAGTTGGTTAATATGGTCTCTTTTTGAGTAATTGGGTGGGTGATATGGGGCAAAATTAAAGAAGCTAGTATTTTCCTTTTGCACATAAGATCCATACACAGCCATGGAAAAGAGTAATGGGAAAGGATCAACAAGGCACGTCGAAAAGTCAAGATGGTGCTCTTAACTGCACAAGTGAAGGTTCACCTGAGGACGCCCCTGGGAGAAAGCACACAAGTCACCCCAATTTTGGGTGGTGATAAAAGCCACTTTACTGAGTGGTGTTAATATAATTCTGCTGTTCCAGTCTTTTTCAACTTAATATCAAAGAACTACCAGCATTCCCAGGGCTCCATAACTAGATCTTTGAAATATAGATTACTAATAAGTTAAAATTATTAATATACAAGTAATCCTTGACTAACAACAGTTCATTTCGAACAGTTGTATGTTCATGTTCGAAGTTACAACAGGATTGAAAAAAGTGACTTATGACCGTTGCAGCATCCCTGTGGTCACGTGATCAAAATCTGGATACTTGGCAACTGGTTCATATTTATGATGATTGCAATGTCCCATGGTCACATGATCACCTTCTGTGAGCTGCTGACAAGCAAAGTCAATGGGGAAGCCAGATTCACTTAACAACCAGGTTACTAATTTAACAATTTCAGTGAATCCCATAACAACCATGGCAAGAAAAAAGTCTTTAAAATGGGGCAAAACTCACTTAACAAATCTTTTATTTAACAACAGAAATGTTGGGTTCAGTTGTGTTCATAAGTTGAAGACTACCTGTATAAGATTGGAAAAGTGAATTATTTTAATGATTGTATAAAAGCTTAGCTGAAAACTTTTATGTTAATTGTGCAAAGCTTTTGTAGGCTTAGTGATCACAATGGATAAGTGATACTTTGGGGACTCCATTCCAATAATAGTAAAATAATATTTTATTTCTGATATTGTATTTATCATATAACATAATATAATGTGTGATGAAACATTAAATGTGAAATATTTTAACACTGAGGTTTTTTATTTCATTATAAAGATGGGCACAGATTTTCAGTATCTCTAACTTTGTCTTCTCTTTTACATATATAACAGCAAGCAGTAAAATTTGCAATGCATGTATTCTACAACAGATTTTTATCAGTTGACCTTATGCAAGATTTAAGTCGGCTGTACTATAAATTTGAAAATGGTCCATCCTACTATATCTAAAAATGTTATTTGCAATGACCTAAATAACCCATCTTAAATTGGGGTGGTTTGTATGGACATTGGCTCCTTCCTCAATGTTAACAATAATGATTTATTAAATTTATATGCTTCCCAACTCCCCAGTGACAAGATAACTTAGCAATATATATGAAATTAAAAGAGGAAGACAAACATAAAAAGGAAAGAGGAACAGAGGGGAAAAACATCCTCATGGTTTGTACTGTTAATAGAGATACAAACTGAGAATATTGACCTACTCCAGTGAGACCCAGGTTCAAATTTCTCAACCAACAAGCCTCTCCCAGCCTGACCTATTTCACTGGCTTGTTAAGAAGGGAGACCAATGGGAAGAAGATAATCATCTAGGCTATTTTAAACTTCTGATGAGAAGGTGGGATAGAAATTATGAATTCATCTACCAAGAGAATTGGCTGCTTTGTCTACAGCCTAGACTGGCATAATGTTCCCACAACATTATGAGACATACAGTATATGTCAAGAAAACAGCTTGGGTTCCCCAGCAATTGAGACACGATATCCTATAGTTTTGTTAACAGGACAATTAGTAGCCATTAATAGCCTTGTTCTCCATAGACTTCCCTCTCTCTGTTGTTTTCCCTACAATTTTCTTGGCAAGTTTTTTTTATAAGTGGTTTGCCATTGCCGCCTTCCTAAGACTGAGAGAGAGGGGTCACCCAGCTAGTTTTGTGCCTAAAACAGGACTAGAACTCACAGGCTCCTAGTTTATTGCCTGCTGTACTCTAACAGCTAGACCAAGCTGGTTCTCACATACCTTGCTCTAAGCCTATTTTAAAGCCATGGCAAGATTGCTGATGAGCTGTAAAAGTTACCTGCTAAATTGCAGATTGTACAACATATCCCTCCAGTCCAAAGTTAAAAGTTTCAGAAAGTTGGTTTGTTTGCTGCAAGAGGTTAAGTCAGGCACTCAACTGGATACCTTACACACCAAGAAAACCTGCAAACGTTTTTGTTCCCACAAAACTCTCCCTAAAGTTTAATCCGTTTCTTTCTCTGACCCTTTGTTGGAAGTTTTTACAAGGGCTCAACATAAAACGCAAGGAGGGGACTTTTAAAAAGAAAATTCTCACATTGCCTGTGAAATAAAGGAGGAAGCGGAGACGTGAGGAAAATTGTTTCTCGCACCTTAAGGGGGAAGGGAAAGGAAACTTTCAACAAAACCATTCGCTCCACGGAAAAAGCTGGAGGGAGGCGGAAAAGGGCCCATGGGAAGCCGCTTCCCTGCCGACCAGAGGCACTCACCGTTGACCAGGGAGCTCCTGCTCTTCCGGGCTAAGGTCTGCTGGATTTGCTGCTGGATGCGGAGCGACTTTTGCGCTTCAGCTCGCCCGCCCGACAGCCTCGACGGCAAGGCGAGCGTGGAACTGTCCTGCTCTTCCAGACCCTGCTGGCCCAAGACGGTGCGGATATAGCCGGAGTCGGAACTGGATATGGGAACTGCCATGGTGGCTGGGGCGAGAGCGAGCGGACCTCGGCGACTGGCCGCGCTCGGCCGGGACGGACTGAGCTGGGCTGGGCTGGGCTGGGCAGGGCTGAGGGACCTGCCGAGGGGCTGAGCGAGTCTCCACCTTCTGGCGGAGGAGCGCGGCGGCAAGAACCGGCCCCTCCTTTCCACCCACCCCGCGGGAATCTACCGGCCGCACCCGCGGGGCAGCTCCGCCTCACGCGCCTCTTGTTTGGGCGTGCGTCGCCTTTCATCCAGCCGGCCCGCCGAGTAGCTTCTGGCGCTGCGGGAACTCTTTTGAATTCTCCTGCAATGTAGTGGCGGGGCAGGTGGGAAGTAAATTGCAGAAGGCCAGAGATCGAGGCCGGTCGACACTCCAGCCTGTCCCCCTTACTCGGGCGTAAAAGGGGTAGTGGGATCGTTTTACTCGGGCCGCACATCGCGCCCGTCTGGGGTGGGAAGTGGGGCCGGATGGCGATTAAGCCTTTGCTGGGAAGGGTGAGGAAAACTCGTCCTTGAATCGGGATGACCCAAGCTAAGTCCAGCAGCAGTTTTACGGTTGTGTAAATAATAGGTAGTCCTCGACTTACCACTACAATGGAGCCCAACATTGCTATTGCTGTGTGAAACATCGGTTAATAGCAACAGCAATTAGACTTACATACCAATTCGCAGTGCTTTACAGCCCTCTCTAAACTGTTTACAGAGTCAGCCTATTGCCCCCAACAATCTGGGTCCTCTTTTTACCAACCTGGGGAAGATGGAAAGCTGAGTCAACCTTAAGCCTGGTGAGATTTGAGCTGCCAAATTGCAGGCAGCCCATAGTCAACAGAAGTAGCCTGCAGTACTGCACTCTAACCACTATGCAGCCATGGCTCTTAAGTGAGTTTTGCCCCATTTTACAATCTCTTACCACCGTTGTTAAGTGAATTACTGCTGTGGTGAATTTAGTAACAAGCTTGTTGAATGAATCTGAATCTATCCCATTGACTTTGCTTGTCAGAAGGTCGCAAAAGGTGATCACATGACCCCCAACTATCATAAACATGAATAGTTGCCAAGCGTCTGAATTTTGATCATGTGACCAGAATCAATGTTTGCAATGTGAAAAATGGTAGTAAGTAACTTTTTTCAGTGCCGTTGTAACTTCGAACAGTCACTAAGGGAACTGTTGAGGACTACCTGTACGTTCTGCACTTCTTCAAGAGCGCTTTTGTTTCTTCACTGGTTTAAGCTAAGGGTTGAATTGTAAGATCCTTGGTGCACTCTGAGCTTGTAGGTTTTCTTGCAGACATTTCATTATCAAACTAGGTAACATCATGCACATTTCATTATCAAACTAGGTAACATCAATGCACTGATGATGTTACCTGGTTTGGTAATGAAACGTCTGTAGGAAAACCTACAAGCTCAGAGAGCATCAAGGACCCCACAGTGAACCAAAGGTTTTAATAAATTATATTTACTTGGAAAAGTTGCCATCACTTTTTTAATACCCTCATAGAGTAGCAGGGCTCTCCTCTAAAAGTTAGGCCTTCCCCAACATAGTGCTTCCACCTTTCTCTGTGAGCATTACAAAATGCAGCACACCTAGAAGTTAGATGAACAGGTCTTCTAGAATGGAGCTCTTTCCCAAACCCTTCTATAAATTAGCTGGTCTCACCACTTCTAGTGTAATGGGATCCCACTATCCATTTACTGTATAAACTGTCAGTCCTGAATCTGCTGTAAATATCGACCTTTGACTGCTGACTCAGTAGATTTAACGCTTCAGCTAAATTCAGTTTTACCAAAAATTGGTTCAATCAGTTTAATATGAAAGAGCAATGGATGGATTTGTGCCAACCTCACTAAGTAATACCTTAGGAAAACTTTGGAGCAATTGCCTATTAAAATGACTGGAGATGAACACCAAGATTAACACTAGACCAACAATCAAAGAGAAACAATATCCTAGTCAAGAAACTACAGGACTCAGATAAACAACAGTAAACAACAGTCCAATCAGGGAACTGCCAAGACCACTCCCACCAACACTGACAGAGCAAGCTACTAATGTATAAAATGTGAGCAAACCCTATTTCCTTACTAGCGTGGATGATGTTACCTAGTATGGTAATAAAACATCTTCCAAAACACCACCAAGCTCAGAGAACACCAAGGACCCCACAGTTCAACCCTGAGCTACAAATATTTCTTCTATTGGTACCTATTACAATGCTGCATTGACATTGTAAGAAACAGTTGTCATCTTTCGAGCTAAAACGGTTTGAGGAGGATACCAATTTATTCTCCAGGCTCTGCAGGGAGAGAAACAATTTTTATTATGTTCATCTTTTCAAAATGACACTGATGAGCTTTTCACCCTTGGATCTTTTAACATTTTTCTGGATTATTTTCAGTAAGCTCTTATCTGCTGTCTTGTGATGCAATGCTTACACACTGTTTTTTTTGTCTGTGACTCAGGAAGTTTCAGGTGAATGCTAATCCATGTTTGGAAATCTTCCAAGCTGGTGTCAATCTCTTCCGTAACCCAAAAAGGAATAAGTGTTGGATCATTCCTTTTTTTGGTAGCGTTCTACAGATACTCTTGCATACTTTCTTGTTGGTAAACACTATTTTTTCTTGAGAGTTTCAGATAGTAGCCTTATGACTGAGTGAACAAGGACCTGAATAAAGTAGGATGTGATGGCCTTTGAGAGCAGGAAGTGTGTTCTTTAATTATTTCTGCAAGTTTTATCTTTATCCTTTTGTGAATTTACACAATAGCTGGTTTTGTTGCTCTTTTAGATATCATACCTGTATTTGATTGGATTTTATGTAAACCTGCCCGGGAATCTTGGTTCTTGGTAGATGAACTTTGCAAAGAGGTACAGTTTTGAAAGGCCTGGAAACTACTTTTCTCTTCATCAAGACTACGGAAGAAGAAGAAAAACTTTGGATATGGAACATATATGCATTGTACCAATCAATCCAGAGCTCTCAAGGCACAAACGACCAAGCTCAAATGATCCTACTTCAGACCTTATGCAAAGACCTAGCAGGAAGGCTTTAATGCTGGGAAAGATGGAAGAGAAGAAGGAGAAGATGAAGAAGGAGGAGGAGGAGGAGGAGGAGGAGGAGGAGGAGGAGGACAAGAAGAAGAGGAGGGGGAGGGGAAAAGGAAGAGAAGAAGAAGTTACATTGGCAATGGAGGCACTGTTGGAAGACCCGAACCCTCAGGTTAAGGGCAGATCTCCATGGAGAAAACGTACCTATGTGATCGTTAAGAGTTCAGAAGGACTTGATGGCATGTAATCAATCACCATTCTTTGGAGAGGAGTTTATATGGTTGGGAAAGGATGATACAGCTCTCCTAGTGTTGTGGAGAAAAAGTTTAATGTAAATAGAGTTCAATTCCTGAAGGAAAGGTGGGATGGAAGTACAAATAGTCCTTGATTTATAAAAGTTTATTTAGTGACTATTCCAAGGTACAATGGTGCTTAAAAAAGTGACACACAACCATTGAAGCATCTCCGTGGTCATGTGATCAGACACTTGGCAACGGACTCATGACGATTACCATGTCCTGGGATCATGTGACCACCAATTGTGACCTTCTGACAAATACATTCAATGGGGAAGCTGTGTTATATAACAACTACAGTGACTCACTTAGCAACTGTGGCAACGGTCGTAAAATGGGAGTAAAACGCACTTAACAAATATCTCGCTTAGCAACAGAAATTGTGAACTTAAGTTGAGGCCTACCTGTATAAGAATAAAAATTACCACTTCCTACCGGGAGAGTCTGTAGAGGTTCTCAGTCATTCAGGTCATGGTTGTCCCAAAGGTATCATTTCAGGGCAACTGGACTTTTTTGTTTCTTTGAAGATGTTTTGCTTCTCATGCAAGAAGCTTCTTCAGCTCTGAAGATCATTCCTGTCAGAGCTGAAGAAGCTTCTTGGATGAGAAGCGAAATGTCTTCAAAGAAAAAAACAAAACAAAAACAAAGTCCAGTTGCTTCCCGAAAAAGTACCTTTGGGATTATAGGGGTTTATAGAGATTTCTTTGCTTCCAATGTTCTTCACTATGTTTTACATATAAATATGATGAAGATCCCTCAAATTTTCAACGGCGTCTTACTTAAGTGAAACCAAGTGCTTTCCTGGAATTTCTTACAGTTTGGTGTAAAGAAGAAAGAATGGTAGTAAATTAGATGCACATTTCAGAACTTGACTTTACTCACATGGGGTTAGGAGTGGTAAATACTATTCCATAAATAGAAATAGGAGAAAGGGAAAGACGGCTTTGCATTGCACTGAGTCATATTCCTGTCTTGTTTGCACACCACATTATCAGAACCAGTCTTGGTAATGAACCTTTCACTGACACCATGCAAACAAAGGAAAAGCCAGCTTTGCTGAATTCGGAAACCACTTAAAGGCAAAGGTTTAACTCCAAAGCGCAACTATATCTGAATGCTTATGAACAATTATTGAGACTAGAATATCTGAGTAATTATTGATATACTGGTATTAGAATTCTAATATTTCTTAGGTTACTAACTTAACGGTTGTGGCTGACCAACATAAAGCCGGTTTCTCGATATTTCCTACTTGTATTTTATTAGCTAATGGGTTCCTGCTCTGGGCAAGGGATTGGAGTAGAATAGCAATAGCAATAGTAGCACTTAGACTTAAATACCGCTTCACAATGCTTTACAGCCCTCTCTAAGCGGTTTACAGAGTCAGCCTATTGCCCCCAACAATCTGGGTCCTCATTTTACTCACCTTGGAAGGATGGAAGGCTGAGTCAACCTTGAGCCTGGTGAGATCCGAACTGCCAAATTGCAGGCAGCCGGCAGAAGTAGCTTGCATTTTTTCTTTCAATATAAGAGAATATATAGAATGTAGAGTCATAGAGATTAACCACATTTAGATACAATCCAAAAGAGACAAAGCTAAGAAGAAAACAAAAAGAACATCCACATAAGCAGGGATTAACACCAGAGGAAGAAGCAGAAAATAATAACTTAATCAAGGAACCATCAAGGGGAAAAGCACATCCCAATTTAAAACTGGCAGGTCAAGCTACTGTATATAAACGGAGCAAAACTCAGTTGCACTGATGATGTTACTTAGTTGGGTGGTGAAACGAAGCAAACAACCAAGCTCAGACAGCACCAACAATTTCATAATTTTTCTCTCTCTACTGAATGGGCAGCTTTTAAACAGCCAAGAACCATAGAATTTGAGGCTCAGGGTTGACTTTGCAAGGACCCCACAAATACTGGGTATCTATTGGATATCAGTTTAGACTTTCTACAGCCATCAGAGATGGCTCAAGGTCATCCAGCCAACTTTTATTTCTAAGTGGGAATAGAGCTCATTCCAGCTTCTAGCCTAGTGCCATGACCAACTAGACTAAACTAGTACACACACACACTGAGACACAAATGCACACGTGCACACACACACACACTTGTTTAAAAGAAGAGCAGCTTTAATAAAAATGTCAAGATAAATTTGCTAAGGAGAGATTTAAAAAAATAATTTGGTAGCTCCTTGAATAGCCACCAAAAAAGAGGACAGTATATTTCTCCCTGGAGGCACAATTCCATGCAAACTCAGAGAGTTTAGTCCTTTCTCTGCATTCAGCTGGAAAAAGCAGATTGTTCATTCTTACTTTATCTTAAGTGAGGAACCTAGACGTGCAGAATGCTGATCTTTGCACCTAAGTTTTTAAACTCTCTTAGCTGGCAAATTTTCCCTGCTCCCAGGAACTAGTGAACAAATTCCTAGTTTGAAAGATATCTGGATTGGCTGTAGAGACTGTCTAAACTTTTCTTTTATAGCCTCCTTCCTGCTAATTTTATTTCACAATATGGTACTGGTTAATGTTTTGCTATTTTTTTTTGCTTTGTTTGATCTGGCATAGAGTGTAGTGAAGGAATAGTAAACTGTTAATATTGCTGCTGTGTTGCAAGCAGTTTTGCCATCATTCATGCTGGAGGAGCTGTTGGAAATTGTAGACCAGCAACATCTGGAAATGAGAGGTTCCTTACCCAGGTGGAATATCCAAGAGACTGAATTGCAAAGCATGAAAAACCTGTTTTGAATCTCACCTCACCCTTGAGTTGTCTTACCTTCAAGTAAGATTTATGCAGCTTCTGTCCCTTGATCTACCAGTAAGTTGGAAAGTAAAACTAACTTCATTTCTGGAGTTGCTATATATAGATTCTAATTAAAGAGTGCCCTCCCTTTAAAGTGCTTATAATTTTAAATTTTATTCAGATATTACTATATGAATTTGTTTTTGTTTGTACATTCCTTAGTTAGATTATATGGAAAAAACTGAAAGGGAACATAGGATTAAAATATCCCAATAAAATAAAAGTAGAAGATTCTACATGAAATCTCTCTCCCTCACTGCCATAGTCTTAAAAAGTTTTACAAGCAAGGATGTTCTTAGTCTGAGTGAAGTAAATATGTACATTTTAACCTTTTCTTGGTCTGCATTCTTGAAACAGCAGCAACATCTTCCAAGGCAGTTGCACTTCCTGTTCTGCAAGAAATAATGGACAAGGGGAAAAGGACAAAAGAATATCTACTTGTAGATGATTTATGTGGATGCATATATTATATTTCAACAATCCTGCAATCTGCTCATAGATGAAAGTTACAAGATTAGTGAATTAAGCCTACGTTTGGAATATCCACTGTATAAAGCGGATAGGTGAACTTATATATCCATTTTACAGGAAGAAATGGATTGGAAAATGCTTTGCATGATATGAAATTCAATAATCACGCCCGTTAAATTCAAAACAGACCACACCATCAACATAAACACTATCAAGGTTTTTCATCTTTAAATTTCTCAGACTTCATTCACAAGAACACAAGGATTCACTTTTAGGATTTCACACTGAAAATACAGTCAAGGGTGAACAAAAATACTTTGACATACTTCCAGACTAAACTCTACAGTGAATATTGATTACGTGTCTTTGCTAACATTGTAGTTTATGAGGAATTTAAAAACAAAAAAGAAGCTCTATTGGCACCTTGTGGCTAATATGAGAAACAGCAGCCATGAAAAGATGTCTGTTACTATAATACGTGATTGAATCAAAGTACTATTTATGTTTGTTTGCTCAATAAATTTGTTAATTTAATACATTTAAAGATAACAAAGGGCAATGCAGAGGAAGGTGGAAGAGTAGCTTTGCGTTGCAGGTCAGGTTTCAAACAAGGCAGAGGAGCTCCCTCTTTTAACATTTAACCCTTCATTGTCTCTTCTCCATCTCACTGCACCAGGCTCCTTTTTTCATGAGGAAAATATGGAAACTGCAAAACACAAACTGTGGCTTATTTTTTTGTTTTGAGTTAAAGAGGCCATTAGAAAGCAGAAGGTGGGGGAAATGCTGCTTTGCTGACGGCTGTTCCACGTGGCCCAATAAGAACGGCCCACAATACTGAATTCTGCAGATCTCTGGAAGGTAAGCAAGGCATTGTGAGGGGGGAGATGTCTGTGGGGACCCCAAGGAAAGGAAGCAGAGCATGGGGGTATCTCAAGGAGTGGGGGGAGGCCCTGGGAGGCCCAAGGCTGGCATCCCTGAGGCATCCCACTAGTGGTGGTATTCTACCAATTAGGCCCGGTTTGGCTGAACCGGTAGCTCTGAGGATCATCCGTGAGCAAACTGGTTTGCTCCAACGATCAGCTGCTGGGCCATCCCACCTGCCCTGGCTCTATATTTCCTGCTTTTCAACCTCAGCTGCTTCACGTGGCACAGCTGATTGCCGCGCATCAAGCTGTTTTACACACACGGCTTGCAGCAGAAGGTGAGTTGCAAATGCGCGTGGGCAAAGTGCATGTTTGGCATGCGCGCACTCACAGCGAACCAGTAGGATTTTTTTTAAACCCACCGCTGCACCCCATGTGCATTTAATGATCCCCTACACTCATCCCTACATTCGTTTAACATATGCATTGGGATGATTTAGGATAAGACTCTTTCACTTAATGAGTTTCAATTAATGTCTTCCCACCTTGTGACTGAAATGGCCAGGCTCCATTATTGTCGTAAATCGAGGATTACCTGTACATGACTTTTTGAAATTGGATTACACCCTAACTTTCGAAAACTATAGATAAAGCAATGCATATCCCCTGGCTTCAAATCAATTCTTTGTATTTAATAAATGTGTATAAAAATCTCAATAGAGTCAACTTATCGTGAGTATATGATTGGCAAGTTCTTGTAAAGGAAGTTAATGGTTGAAATATCCTGATTTCAAAGTCCGGGGCCAACTTTTTAAAGTCTGTTTTCTATAACAATAAGAAATCACTCCAATATTTCTTAAACTAATTATTTTCACCTTAAAGTCATTTTTTTCTCAAGAAACTCTTTTTAATAATAATTTTATTAACACTTACATTTAAACAGATAAAACTAATACAAACCACAAAGAAAAAAATCTATAATGATAGAAACTCTTAAAATAAACATTTGAGTCTATTGTTCACAAACATGCTTCAATGTATCCAAAGTTAAAGTGTCTTGCTCCATTCTGTAAATTAGTAAGTCAAATTAAATGCTCTCCTCTATCTGGTTCCCTCTAGCATCCAACATGCAAATTCACATTCAAATGTACTGTACTTGTGAATGAAGCATTTTCCAAAGGAAAATTCTTACAATTAATTTCATTTTTTGGGGGGGAAATTCAACTGGACCTTTAGTCTGTTTGTAACTTTCTGAAGCCAATGTTTTAATCACCCTTAGATTCCTCAAATTGCCTAAAGTCTTTAAATTTATTTTTAAACTTCTTTCACTAAAGATTAAAGGAAACTGAGCCAGCACTATGAAAACTTGCTGGTCCAAATCTCCTTAATAGTTGAAAAACAATTAAGAAACAATTTCCAAAGATGAGTAAGAATACTTTGTGTTCTTATGGGCTAAATTGCAGCTAAAAGCTTAGTTGAAGTCATCTCTCAGCCACCCAACTCATGAGCCAACTGCATAAAACTTCCTGCAGTTTACTCATATGGAATATCTGTCCAGAATGAAGTGGACAATCTCATGATCTCTCCTTTTTCTGCAGAGATTTTGACAGCCAGAATTCACTGTCTGATGCCAGTCTCTATCACTATGCTATCCTTACTCCTTCAGAGATATCCAGTTCACCATGACTCCTCAGTGGAAGTCTTCAAGAAATTATTTATGCTTGATTCAGAAGGGCCCTTTCTGCAACTGTTTATCAAGAGGCATAAAAGGGAGGCTTAATATTTCTTCCATAAAATTGTCACACCGTCTTTGTGATGGCACTGTAAAAATGATAAATTATAGCTGTGAAGACAATTAGACCAGATTGTCTCATTAGCCCAATATCACAGACTGGCTGTTTAATGTTAGCTGAATGGTAGACAATAAATTCCCATCAGAAATAGGACTGGATCCAATTAAAGTCCAATCTTGGGAATTTGCTTTCATGACAGAGTGGATACTTGTACATATGAATCTTATAAAATTTAACGATGGCTTTATCCCATGGAAACATTAAATAATCATTTCTTTCCAATGTTTATCTCTTTCATTGTGCTAGATAGCATTACTTTAGTCTTCTATTTTTAAATTCCTAGAATAAATATCCTAAATAAATATTGGGCCAGTTTGCTTCCTTCCCCCTATAGGTTGATGAAATGCAGGCAATGCAGTATGTTGGCCTGCAAACTTGTCTATAATTTAAAAATATTAGCTTGCATAAAAAAGTATCTGCTATGTTTGCATTTGTGATATACTCAACAAATGTGTCCAAAGTACCATCATTACTGTTAGCAGTGCATGATGCATGTGACATAGCAACAAGTATGGCTGATAAGTAAATCTGTACCTTTCTCCAGTGAGCTGCTCCGAGCATCCAGGAAGTGGGGGAGGTGTTCAGTCTCTCCGTTCCGATAGGCTGAGCTTTACTGAAGGACGTTCTGACTCCTCCTCCTCTCCTCCCGTACGTCCCCCAGTTTAGCTCAGCCGGTTCGGATAGGCAGCTCTTTTTGTGGTCAGAGCAGGAATAATCTAAAGGTATCCTATTCCTCAATTGGCTTCTCTCAAATTGTTTTCCTTTCAATTCGGATTCTAAATTATCTCCCCTTGCTGTTAAACAGTGGGCTGCAACTCTTGCAGCAGTCAAAAGCGCTGCTGCTAGCCGCCGTGTTCAGAGGAGAGGCTTCACTTTGGATTTCCCCTCTTCTCTCAGCCTTAATTTTCGTTTCCCCTACTTGCCGTTTTCTTTTAAAACAACTGTGGTGCTGCCGTCGCCCCTTCCTTTGGGGCTTTATCTCAGATTCTTTGAATCCTCCCCACTGAGAATGCTGGGGTAGGAGGCAGAGTCCCGATTCCCCCGTTTCTGCCACTCTCTTTATAACAACACCATTGCGGGGGCAGCAGAGCTGTGCTGGCGCCAAGGAGCGATTGGCACCATTTTTTCTCTTCTGGGGGTAGTTGCAGCTTGCAGGTGTGCACTCCCCTTCATTCCAGGGCGTTTTCCCACGAGGCTTCGTGAGGGCCCTGACTGGCTGCTGCCAGCTCCCTGTGAGTGGATTCTTCTGTGCCTTTCTCCCCAGGCTCCCCTTGTGAAGGGGCCTAGGATACAATACTGATTTTTTCAGAGGAAGAATTGTTGTTGGTCTAGAGACCTTTTCTTAGTTGGCTCTCTCACAGGTGCTTTTGTGCCCTTTTGTCTAGTACTGGGTAAATTCTACCCTCATTTTGTCTATTAGCACAGCAATCAATATTATCCAACTAATCCCCAGGCCTGGGCCTGTGGGAGCGGTTGATAAGGGCCCAATAAGTGTTTTTTCTGCTCTATGAACTAGTTCTCAATTTGGCATACCCTTTTTTCTTGTGAGACTCTTCTTTATCTCAGCTACCAACCATTCTAAATATTAGCAATAATTGTAATATATATTGCTTATACTCACGAGTCTCTATACATCTTTCAAAAGGGGAGTGTGTTTTCCTTTGGGGTGCCTTGCCCAGTTGCTGGAGCAGGACCCAGGACGTGCCAAATGTCCAGGCAGCCACCAATCTTATTACATATCTAATTATAATTCCTCCCTGTTTGTGTTTTTTCTGAGATATCTCTTACCAAAGCAATGGCAAGTAGGGGTGGCGACAAGCCTCATGGCCTAGACAAATCTGGTATTCCTAAAGGTCCTTCTAAGGCCGCTCAAAGGGAGGCATCCTGGCGCCAGAAGGCACTGGAGAAACAAATTCAGAAAAATACCAAGGGCTCTCTGGGGGCACCTCAGCTTCCAGACCCTACCCCGCCCCCCCCCACCCCTTCCATCCCCTAGGCCTTTAGATCTCCCCACGTCTCCCAGACCTAGCCCCTCAGTCATATCAAGCACACACCCTTCAAGGAGGGTCCCGGAAGCAACCTTCACCCCTACGGCGGCTGGATTGCACCAGGAAGAATTCCTCCCACAGGAGGTCCCTGAGACCATGAAGGCGTGGATGGAAATGGCGATTTCTAGGGGAATCGCAGCAGGGGTACAGCAGTCTCTAGCAGCCAGACAAGCACTTAGATCAGAAGGTGACTCGCGCTCCATGAGATCCTCGGTCAGAGCAGACTCGGTCGTTTCACAGGTATCTCAATTCAGAGATTTTCACCCTCATTCAGGATCAGGAGGGGGGGATGAAGAGGACCCCCTCGCTCAGATTGACTCGGTCTCTGTTCAACAGAGTGAGGAACCCCTTGGGCTCCCGTCCACAGAAAGGGGGATGTCCAATGATGAGGACGTAAAACCGGACCACCCAACCTTCATGGGCCTCTTCCAACCACAGTTGTTCAAGTCCCTTCTTTCCAAAGCAAAAACCACAGCCCACATTCCAACCCCTCCCTCAGTCCCACATACTACAGATTCTGAGGCTGATGACGATCTGGTCTTCTCTCAGCCAGTTAACGAGGAGGAGGTTATTCCGGTCCCCAAAATGTTCTCGGACCTTCTCCATAAGCAGTGGATGTCAGCAACATCTTTCCCGGTCCCTTCGAATTTTGATAAAAAGTTTTTCAATCTGGATCCAGAATTTGCTAATAATTTGGCCACCCCCAAGGTCGATGATCCAGTAGTAGCCCTGGCCTCCTCTTCCAATGTCCCCACTGAGGCGGAGGATGCCCTAAAGACTGACGATAAGAAGGCTGAGATTGCCCTCCGTAAAGCCCACCAAGCAGATGCCTGGGCTATCAAGGCGGCCACAGCAGCATCATTCTTCACCAGGGCATCACTCAGGTGGCTCCACCACCTGAGGGATACCATTCCAAGTTCCAACGTTAGGGCTCACCAGGACGTAGCAAAACTAATTGCAGCTATGGAATTCTCCGCCGATGCTATCTTTCATGCCGTAAAGTTCTCAGCCAGGGCCATTGCCTCACAGGTTACTGCCCATAGATTACTGTGGCTCAAGCATTGGCAGGCAGATAGTAAAAATAAATGGAAACTCGTTTCCTCCCCGATGTCGGCTAATAAATTGTTTGGGTCTGCCCTAGATCCTCTATTAATAGAGACTAGGAACAAATGAAAGATCCTCCCTTCCCTTCTTCATCATTCTGACAACAGGTTCTCTCAGCCCTTTCGCAGGGGTCCCTCCTGTCCCTACTTCCAGAGTTCTTTCTCCTCCAGGACCCTCAGGGAATCGGGTTACAGGGGCAACCAACACTCAGACAGGTCGGATTTTTCAGACAGGGGTCGACGGGGTCAGGGCAAGAGAGGATTCAGGGATCTCGATCCCGTTAACCAAAGGGATCTAGCTCCCATAGGGATGCTGCTGGGAGTTGTCCACTTCTGATGCCTGGGTGCGTGACACCATTCATTTTGGACTAGCGTTAGAGTTCCTTTCTGCCCCCCCAAGTTTCTTTATGCAATGCCCGATTTCTAGGGTCCCGGAAAAAAGGGCCCTGATGGAGTCTGCAATTAACCACTTGCTACACATCAGGGCCATTCAATCGGTTCCCAAGGACCAGCAGGGACAGGGTTTCTATTCTTTGCTCTTTATTGTCCCAAAAGCCTCAGGGGGCTGGAGGGCGATCTTGGACCTCAAACGGCTTAACCGATTGCTGGTCTATCATAAATTTAAGATGAGCACCCTCCAGTCTATCCTCCTTAGCGTCAGACAAGGTGATTTCTTATCTTCCATCGATCTGACAGAGGTGTATTTGCACATACCAATTCAGCCTGCCCATTCGAAATTTCTTAGATTTTGTTATAATAATCACCATTATGAGTATGTTGCCCTTCCCTTCGGCCTTTCCTCGGCCCCGAGGACGTTTACGAAGGTTCTGGCGGCCCTGGCGGCTCACCTTAGGGGAATTCCGGTTAGGCTCCAGTGTTACCTGGACGATATCCTAATCTTATCCCATTCAGCTAGACAAGCTCACATGGACACCAAGCTCATGTTGCAAGTTTTACACCAACACGGGTTTTCCATTAATTGGAAGAAGAGTCATCTCTCCCCATCAACCCGGTTGACCCATCTGGGGGCAATAATTGATACTATTGAGGAAAAAGTTTTCCTCTCCCCAGATCGCTTAGAAAGCATACGGAACTTGGCCCAATGTATTAGATCTTCACGGCAGGTTCCACTAGCTGACTTGTCAACATTGCTAGGTAAATTGATTTCTTCCATTTCCATTGTTCCCTTCCATGCTTCCACATTAGGGCACTCCAGTGGTTTCTCCTGCCGTATCAAAGGTCAGGTTGCAGCAACTCAGCAGCAAGGGTCTGGGTGCCTACAAAAGTGAGACTCTCCCTACTTTGGTGGACAAATCCGTCCATCAACAAAGGATCTCTTCTACGGGAGCCGGAAAGACTCATAATTACCACAGACGCCAGTTTGTTCGGATGGGGCACACATCTTCAGTCGTGGTCATGCCAAGGTCACTGGTCAAAGGACGAACAGCGCAAAAGTATTAACTGGCTGGAGCTCAGAGCGATCCATCTCACCCTCCGCAATTTCCTTCCTCGCATTCATCGGAATCACGTCCTGGTCCTCACAGACAATGTCACGGTGAAAGCACATGTGAACAGGCAAGGGGGTACCCACTCTATTCTCCTGATGAAGGAGGCAGAGCGGTTATGTCTTTGGGCAGAACGCCATCTAGTCTCCATAAAGGCGGAACATATCTTGGGCGTGGACAACACTCAAGCTGATTGGCTCAGCAGAGCAACAGTGGATCCTTCCGAGTGGTGCCTTCACCCCAACTTGTTTCATGAGCTGATGCTCAAATACGGCTGCCCATGCGTGGGCCTGTTTGCCTCCCCTCAATGTGCATCTTCGCAGGTTTGTGTCCAGATACCCTGCTCCAGGCGCGGAGGATGTCAATGCTCTTCGCTGCCCTTGGCCCCGTGGTCTGCTGTATGCATTCCCTCCCATTCCACTGATCCCCAGGGTGATTCAAAAGCTCTTGGCGGAGAAGGCCTCCCTGATCCTAGTCACTCCCTTCTGGCCGAGGAGGCCGTGGTTTGCGGACCTACGCAGCCTCTCCACGGAAGAAACTTGGAGGATCCCAGATCACAAAGTGTGTCTCACCCAAGGTCCGCTCCAGCACCCGGACCCCCAGTGGCTTCAACTAGCTTTTTGGAAGCTGAATGGCAACATTTAAAGGTGGAGAACCTCTCGTCAAAGGTCATCACCACCATCCATGCTCGCGCCATCTACTAACAGGATATATGAGGCATCGTGGAAGTCCTTCTCTACATGGTGTCTCTCCCACGAGGCGGATCCGTTTCTTCCATTGCTGGCTCAGGTGTTGGATTTTCTTCAGGCAGGGTTAGACAAGGGCCTCTCACCAAACACTCTAAAGCATCAGGTGGCAGCCATTGCATCTGTGGTGCATTGGCCTGGTCTTCCTTCCATTTCGCACCACCCTCGGATAAGGGCTTTTCTTCGGGGCGTGACCAATTTGTGCCCGCCTGTGGTCCACCGTTTTCCAACATGGGACCTTACCTTGGTTCTCGCATCTCTCACAAAGGATCCTTTTGAGCCTCTGAGGTCCATCAGCCTCCAATTCCTAACATACAAGGTAGTTTTTCTGGTTGCGATTACTTCGGATCGGCACATCTCTGAGGTTGCCGCCTTGTCGTGTCATAGTGATCTCTGCATGTTCCACGCTGACAGGGTAGTGTTGCGTCCTGATTGTACCTTCATGCCGAAGGTGAATTCGGCCTTCCACAGAGTGTAGGAACTGGTTCTTCTGAACTTCTGTCTGCGGCCTTCTCATGACCTGGAACACCAGTGGCATCGACTGGACGTCCGCAGGGCTCTGCGAGTCTACCTCAAGAGAACAGCCCCGTTTCGGAAGTCTGAGGCTCTATTTGTTTCCTTTGGTTCCACCTCCCAAGGGTGCAAAGTGTCTGCTTCTACCATTGGCCGCTGGTTGCGGGCCACTATTGCAAAGCATACCTTTCACAGTCCCTACCGGTGCCTTCCGATATCACTGCCCACTCTACTCAGAGTGTGGCTATGTCCGCTGCCTGGGCCACACAGGCTCATATCTCCGAGATCTGCAGAGCAGCCACATGGGCCTCGCCATCGCTGTTTATTCGGCATTACAAGGTTGACGTCTTTGCTTTGGAGGACGCCTCCTTTGGCAGACGAGTGTTGCAAAGGGTCCACTCGGCTCGGGGGGCATCTTCGGCCCAGACAGAGTCCCTCCCGTAGGACAGGCCCAGCTTTGGTATGTCCCACTTCCTGGATACTCGGAGCAGCTCGCTGGAGAATGGGCGTTGGTGCTTACCTGATACGCCCTTTCTCGGGAGCTGTGATGAGCATCCAGCCCCTCCCTTTTCTTCCTTTCTGTCTGGGGTGGGTTCTTCCTATTCTGACCTTGTGTCCTCGTTGACCTTGAGCTACCTTGAGGTCTCCCTATCGGCTCATTTGGGTCAGACCTTCATCTTCGCTAAACTGGGGGACGTACAGGAGGAGAGGAGGAGGAGTCAGAACATCCTTCAGTAAAGCTCAGCCTATCGGAACGGAGAGACTGAGCACCTCCCCCACTTCCTGGATGCTCATCGCAGCTCCCCGAGAAAGGGCCTATCAGGTAAGCACCAACGCCCATTTTATGATTCTAAACAATGGATGGAAACTAACCAAGGAGAGAAGCAATCTAGAACTAAGGAGAAATTTCTTAATGGTGGGAGCAATCAACCAATGGAATAACTTGCCTTAAGGAGTTGTGGGTGTTCCATCAGTAGAGGTTTTCAAAAAGAGACTGAACAATCATTTGTTTGAACTTATTGAGCAAGGTGTTGGGCTAGAGGATTCCAACATCCCTTCCAACTCTATTCTATGTTCTATGGCCATGATGGCGAACCTATGGTATGCGTGCCACAGGTGGCATGCAAAGACATTTGTGTGGGCACGCAAGCCCCAGCCAAACTTACCTGCACTGTGCATGTGTGCACCTTCCAGGTGATTTTTGGCTTGTTTGGGGCTGTTTTTGCCCTCCCGGAGGCTTGACAGAAGCCTCTGCAACATCGGAAGGCCAAAAAACAGGCCTTCTGAAAATACCGGAAGTGCCGAAACGGGCCCGTTTTTCGGCCTCCAAAGGCTGCAGAGGCTTCTGTTGGGCCCCCGGGAGGGCAAAAACGGCCTCAAATGGGCTGAAAATCAGCTGGGAGGCATGCACGTGTGCAGTGCAGGTAAGGGGATGGGGCGGGGATGTTGTGCGTGCATGCGCAGGATGGGCGGGGCGCATTGCATTGTGGGTGCCTGCATGCATGTGCGCTTTCAGCACACCACAACAAAAAGGTTTGCCATCACTGTTCTATGGTTTGAAAATGTGTTACGTAAAAGCTTTGATTGATCAGAACCATGATGGGTGGTGAAGCTCAATATCTATGGACCCATCTAGTGATGGCATGTAAAAGATTGCAACTTGGAATGCAAGAGGAATAAATGGTAAAGACTGAATTAAAATTTAGGAAGTAAAAATAGTTATTGTGTGTGGTGGTTAAACTAAGTGAATAGAGAATTATGTAATAGATGTGAGTGTAGGTGATCTATTTTGGAGTGAAGTTGATGAAGATATGGAAAAGGGTTGAGAATGTAATAGCTAAAATGTTCGCTGGCAAGTATTAGCTGCTGTTTTCTAGGCTAATGTAAACAAATATAAAAGTAGGAATCTACACTATATGTTGCATTTAATGCTCCAATGAGTAGTAACAGGGAAACAACCAGAGATGAATTTGAGGAGGAAATGGTGCAATAGCCTGATAAATGTGACAAACATAACATTTATTATGTCAGATGAAAAAAATAATCAAGACATTTGGAGATCCATAAATAAATAAGAATGGTAACTGTTCTGTAATTATTTGATTAATAAAAGTGTTTCAAATATGAGATTTGCTTTTGTGAGTCTTTTTGTAAATTCAGCAACATAGAAATGTTTTCTTGGTACAGAGCCAATCAAATATCTTGGGAGAAATAATTCATAGGCTGTCAGGGTAACACCAAGTGCAGGAGGAAAAATGTTAAATCCAGAGAGATGGGGGAGTATTGCAAAGAGGCTCAAGCTAGCAACTCCTTCCTTCTCCCCTGACTCTCTGAGGTGTAAGAGGGAGGGAAAGGAAGCCAGGGACAAACTTGCCATATTGTTATTATAGTCTGTCTCAATATATAGTTCTGTTCTTCTGGTGGAGTCTATTTTCTGACCTGGTCTATCTTGAAGGTAAAGGTAAAGGAATCCCTGTGGATTTTACTCTGCTAGTCGATGATATGGGGCGGTGCTCATCTCTGTTTGAAGGCCATTGAGCCAGCATGTCCAAATTCATTTCCGTGTTCATATAGCCAGCATGATATTGTGGAGCTCTGTTATCTTCCCAAATGGTATTATTTATTTACTCGCATTCACATGGGTTTTGAACTGCTGGGTTTGAAACTGAGGTGAGGATGGGAGCTCATCCTGTCATATGCTCAGGTCTCGAACCTGGGCTGCCAGTTTTCCAGCCAACAATCCCAGGGTCTTAAGCACTGAGTCACCATGTCACCCTATCTTGAAGGGCTAACAATAATGAAAGGATGGGAAGACACAAACAGACTTATAGTATTCTGTAAGTATAGATCACTACTGTCATTATATTATACGACACAGGAAGATTGTAGAAGCTGCCTGTGTAGATCAGAATGAAAAAAATGCTGGAGAATGCCACAAAAGTTATGCTAATGAAGAATAAGAAAGAATTTTGGTAAGATGATGAAGTGGAAGTAGGTGAGAAAAAAATCATAATAAGCAAAGTGAAGAGTTCTAAAAAAAGGCCCAGCAAAGGGAAGGAAATTATAAATAAAACTGATCAAGTGATTTGGAATGAGGCTGAAGAAAGAGAATGCTGGAATGAGTATCATAGAAGATCTATGGGAAGGACAGTAAAGTGTTGAAGTGCAGAATGGAGAAATATTGGATTAAAGAAAATATAATGAAAAAGGAGTCATGAATAGTGTGAGAATGTTGGAAAAAAATACAGTTAGAGGTGTAGATTATGTTTTTGCAACAAAAATGGAGGCATATAAAACTATGCCCAAGGGTTTTTTATTGAAGTAAAAATTGAGTATGTTAAGAAAAAAACATAAAGGTAAGTTGTCCCAAAGGTGCTTTTTAAAAGACAACTGGACTTTCTTCGGTTGAAAACATTTCACTTTTCATCCAAGAAGTTTCATCCAATTGAAGTTTAGCTAAAGAAGCTTCTTGGCTAAGAAGTGAAACATTTTCAAAGAAAAAACCCTGGGAAAATCTAGTTGCCTTCTGAAAAAGAACTTTTGGGACAACCATGACTTGGATGACTAAGAATATCTATAGACATCAAGGTAACCGTAAGCTGAATGCAGTGGAAGTGAAGCATATAAGAAGTGTTTGTGGTAAAACATGAAGAGATAGAGTTAAGAATGAAAGGATGATTGAACATAGAAGGGAGTAGCCAATGCAAAAGAAAAATGCTCATGTAGTTTGATCACATAGAGAAAATAAATAAGGATCTGATTGCAAAACAAATATGTGAAGGAAATAAATGAATTGAGAGCAGAGGGTGGACTAAGAAAGTTGTCTGTGGTAGAGCTGAAGAGATTCTCAGAAGGAAAGAGAAGTTTTTTTAAAAAAAATAAAAAGCAATGTGTGAAGTTGTACTGACTATATAGTAACAGAGTTGGAAGGAACTGTGGAGGTCTTCTATCCCAACTCTCTACTCAATGAGGAGAGCCTATACCATTCCAGATGAATGGACAATCTCTTCTTAAAAAACCTCCAGTGATGGAGCACCCATTGATTAATTTTTCTCATTGTCAGTGTATAATGAAAACAAGGATGATTACAAGACTAGAAAAAAATGGATAGTTCATAGTGTTGGTGAATGAATCGTATTAATATAAATTACATTGCACTGCATTTTATTTTCTTATCTTTAATTGGTTTTGCCTTACACCACCATTGCTGTGCTTTGTATAACACTGCTTTCCCCCAAAAAGAATAGTATGATGGATATGTATGTAAAAATATTGTGATCAATAATTTCTCTGGCATCAAGGAGACCAGATTCAAGTCCACCTGAACCAAATAAAATCATTGGATTACTTTGGGTCAGTCTTCCCTTTCCATTCTTTCTCACAGGATTGCAGCTATGGGGAAAAATTGAGGGAAGGAGTGTCACTTGGTCTCCTAAAGGAAACATGGGTCATAAATAAACAAAATAAAAATAAAATATCTAGGAATAAGACATGTAAACATGCCAATGGGAGGATGAATGTGTCAGTATCTTCAGACAAAATGGCTGGCAAAATATTTAGTCTGAATCTGATATATTTGGCACACTTTTGGTTTTGTGTTAAAAGTAAGCTTGTAATGCTGTTTGTTAACTCTGTCTCAGCCAAGAAAAAAAGAGAATGGGAGTCCAAGCAAAATGTCAGAACCATGGATAGCTCCAAGAAAAGCTGAACCATCAAGATGCATACAGTGTAATAGATCTCAAAAGATCTATTGAGAACTAAAATGCTGCTCCAGGAGAGATCTTGAAGAATTCACCCTAAAGGAATTCAATGGGGCTTAACTAGGCATGTATATCAGAAATCCATGTTTCATCCTTCTGTAAAACTTATTTGTGTTTAAAGGAGTGGTGGTTTATTCTTCCGAGCTGGAAGAGAAATATTGTGCTTTCAGAATCAACATTGTAGCTTTGCATTTAGAGAGATCAATCCTAACCTTTCCAAATTGCAAGACTTAAAGGTTCTCTTCTCATGACACTGAAATTGAGCAATTATTTCCATAATTCGTCAAGAAGCATGATTATCTTTGGGATCTTCTGTTTCTTTTTACTGAATAATAAACTGAAGCCAATTCTGAATAATGATAGTCCTAGGAAATCTTATTTCTCCTTAGACCTCCACAAACTGCTATGACATGTTGAGAGGCTTCTGACCTTTTTTTTAATTGGTATGCATGTTGATGTATGTGAAAATATTTGTTTATAGATTTATATTCCACCTTTATTTACTTGAGGTGTCCAGTATTATTTTTACTGTACTGTAAGTTTTTTTTATTCACATTTATATGCTGCCCTTCTCTGGAGACTCAGGCGCTTACAATTTTGGAGCACAACCCAATGTGCTCAGCAATAGCCTTCATTCCATTGTACATGCCTGCTTATTACTAGGCTTTTGTAGTAACAAAATCTTGCAAGTATGAATGTGTTTTCCCACTCTCTCCCTTTATCTTTCAGATAACTAGGGAAGGCCTCATGTGGGATGTTTAGCTCTACTAGCAATATTACTTAGACTTATATACTACTTCATGGCACTTTACAGCCCTCTCTAAGCAGTTTACAGAGTCAACATATTGGCCCCATCAATCTGAGTCCTCATTTTATCTACCTTGGAGGATGGAAGGCTGAATCAACCTTGAGCCAGTTATGATCAAACTGCTGGCAGCAGGCAGAATTAGCTTGCAATATTGCATTCTAACCACAGTACCATCACAGCTCTTTATTCAGGTTTATTCAGGTTATACTCCTACCTCAGACTCAGCCTTCTTTTATCTGACCATTTTCTTTCTCCTATACTTCAAGGCCACTCCCTCTTCCCTCTACACCAGGGGTGTCAAACTCAGTTTTATTGAGGGCTGCATCAGGATTGTGTTTGATCTTGAGGGGCTGGGGCCATGGCTGGGATGGATGTGGCCAGAGTGGGTGTGGCCAACTCGCAGTCACTCATCAAGGCCCCATTTTTGGCTGTGACGGCCTCCTGTAACCCTCTGCCAGCAAAAATGGAGCTCAAGGGGCCATTTTCACTGGCAGAGGCCTGCAGGAGGCCATTATGGCTGAAAACAGAGCCTGGGAGGGCTGTTTTTGCTGGCAGAGGCACCATGGGCCAGTCCTTTGCTGTTTCCAGGGTGGCTCTGTGGGCCAGATCTAAGCACCCTGTGGCTTGGATTTGGCCCATGGGCCTTGAGCTTGACACGCCAGCTCTACACCATGGACAAATTTTTGGTAGTTGTCTGGCCTGCCTCATGTTCTCTTGACATCTGCTCATCTTGGTCTATTTAATTTTACCTAAGGGATTGACTGTGTGCACACTGAGAGTTAGGAATACACTTTTATGTGATAAACTGGTGCTATGATTGTAGATAGGCCCTAGTCTGCCCATATATGAAGACTCTTCCCTGGATCCAAAGGATTTTGCTAACTACTGCCCAGGCACAAAGTCTCCCTTATTGCATGAATGCAACATTCAAAGTATTAGGCTGGGTATTTTTATAACAAGCATTGTTATATGAAGAAAACAGAGGTGGATCACAATCCTTTTCTTGAAAACAACATTTAAAAATGTTGTTTTCTGTTTAAAATCCTGTCCTTTTCCTATTTCCTGTGGGAGGAACAGTGATTTAAAAATAAAACTAACTGTTCAGAAAAATGAAGGTGGGGGGGGGTCAGGTGATAGGAGGATGGAATTGACTAAGGGTAATGTTATTCGTGATGAGACTCAAGTTCACACATGATTTGAAATAAACTGACCCTAAGATTGATTGTGGGCCTCTATATTGATGTGAGAAATATCAACCTAGCCACTTAGTTTTCTTTTCCCATAATTATATGGCAGCTGTGTTTCTGGAAGCCAGAATAATATTAGATGAAAGGCTCTTAATAGAATGTGCTCTGTCTGGGGCTCTTTGAACTCAGGAGAAATTACACAAAGTAAAATTAGGTCACAGTGCCCTCTCATCATGTTTGCTCAAAAGGCAGAAATTAATCACTGCAATCTTAGGCTATTGTTGTGCTAATAACTAAACAGAACTGTCCTGCAGGCTGAAATCTCCTCTGAGATAACTTGGTTTTGTTTTCTAGCTTGTGGGCATTGTAATACAGGATTATGGACTTCTTTAATACAAGATTTTAATGTTGGATGATCTACTGTACAGCAGGTTTTCTCAATCTGGTGCTGTCCAGTGAGGCTAGGAACTTTGGAAACTGTATTTCCAATACATTGGGTTACATTTTGTGGATTTTAAATAAAGGCAAACCTGATAGGTGGTAAAGAAGTACAGGAGGTCCTCGACTTAAGACCACAATTGAGCCCAATGTTTCTGTTGCTAAAGGAGAAGGTTGTTAAGTGAGTGTTGCCCCATTTTGCAATCTTTCTTGCCACAGTTATTACGTGAACTTAACTGCAGCTAAGTTAATTACACAGGCATTAAGTGTATCTGTCTTCCCCATTGACTTTTCTGATCACAAAAAGTGATCACATGACCACATGATACACATAACATAAATACATACCAGTTGCCAAGCTTCTGAATTTTGATCACAGGTCCATGGGAATGTTGCAATGGTCATAAGTGTGAAAAATGGTCATAAGTCACTTTTTCCAGTGCTGTTAGAATTTTGAACAGTCACTAAATGAACTGTTGTAAATCAAGGCCTACCTTGATTTACACACTGCATGTAAAGTTGACCCAGAAATTAAGAGGCAATGTAATTTTTTAAGCAATGTTTAAAAACTGTTTTTAATGTATATCCTAAATGCAACTGTTGTAAAAGAGACTTACAGTGTCTGAGATGAAGTTTTCCCAAAGTGAACCAGCTTCTAGACTTCCACTATTCACTTCATGGCGTTTTTGCAGTACAGGAGATGGAGAACAATTTATTATTTAATTCAGGCAATATTGAACTGTGCTGTTGAATTCATTAAAGTAATGCACAAAGTGACCATTCAAAGTTACAACACCACTGGAAAATGTGACTTATGACTTATAGTTGCAAACTTTGCAGCATCCCCATGATCATGTGATCAAAATTCAGAGGCTTGGCACCTGGTTCTTGTTTATGACCTTTGCAATGGCCTGGGGTCATGTGATCACCTTTTGCGACCTGATGAGCAAAATCAATAGGGAAGCCAGGTTCAATTAACCAAGTTACTAACTTATCAACTGCAGTGATTCATTTAACAATTGTGGCAAGAAAAGTCATAAAATGGGATAAATCTCACTTAAATGTTTCACTTCACAGCAGAAATTTTGGGCTCAACTATGATCATAAACCATGGACTACCTGTATTTGTTAAATAATTAACAGCTCCAGCCAAGAAGGTTCTCGAGACACAGACATTTTAGGGCTTGGTATGACTCCTATAGGGCCCTGGTGGCTCAGTGGCTAAAACACTGAGCTTGTAGATCAGAAAGGTCAGCAGTTCAGCGGTTCAAATCCCTAGTGCCGCGTAACAGAGCGAGCTCCTGTACTTATCCCAGCTTCTGCCAACCTAGCAGTTCAAAAGCATGTAAAATGCAAGTAGAAAAATAGGGATCAGTTTGGTGGGAAGTTAACAGTGTTCCGTGTGCCTTCAGTGTTTAGTCATGCTGGCCACATGACCACGGAGACATCTTCAGACAGCGCTGGCTCTTCGGCTTTGTAATGGAGATTAGCACTGCCCCCTAGAGTTGGAATCGACTACCATGTATGTGCGAGGGGCACCTTTACCTTTACCTATGACTCCTATCTCTTGGAATCTTCTCAGCAATGTTATACAGCATTCTCATCATGAGAAAAGGTCTGGTAAATTTAAACATTGCTGTATAACATATCCACATGGCTGTATGTCTAAACATTAGTTCTTCAGGGAACATGTTTCATCTTTCAGGCTGAAGATTATAAGGTCATACTTCAACTCCAATGACTAACCAAAGAAATATTTAAAAGCAAATTCTTAAAATGTCTCACTGAAACATAATGCCATAAAGGTGAAAATCTGAAACCTGATTATTGAAATGTCATGTCATTTACTGTGGCTATTTTTCATTCTTTTTTAAAAAATGCCAGTGACCTTTGCAATATATAAGGCCTTAAAAAGAATAAATCTGACAGGCAAATAAGCACAGACTTAGCTAGTTAAGACTCTTCCCAATTTTTCATAAGAACTAAACAAGTATTTTAAGGAACAGAACCCAGTATTTGCTAGGTTGATTTAAAAAAAGTAATACAATCCTGAAGGGAGGAATTGTGGAGATGAAAGAATATTCTAGGGAAAAAATGTCAGGTATTAAGAACAGCAGGAAGACTTCATGCAGGAAAAATTCCAGTAATTATAAAAGTAAGTAAGTAAATGAGTATTTATTGCAGTCCTTGACCAGCTTGAGAAGATTTTAACAAAGTGATGTGAAACAGTAGCATTGAAATCCAAATTAAAAACTATCAGATTAAATTTAATTGCAGGACTTTCTGACATAACACAAGAATCTTTATCTTCATATATAAGGGCTGAAGTTCATGAGAAGGAAATTGTTGTATAAACAAAGGGCAAATGGGAGAAACTGTCAAGGTTTGGAAACAACAACCCAACGAATGTGTCTTGCAAATGAAAGGAAGAAACCTAGAATTTAAATCAGCACAAATTGTACGTGTTGTTAAGATGGAGACCTTCATAAGCATGGCCTCCCAATTCCCTGCAAGGAACATACTTATCTACTTATTTAGTTGTTACTTATTGTCAGCAACATTAGATAGACCAGACAATCGCTCTACAGGAAGGCTAATTTTTTTTTGTGATTGGCTATAAAGAGAATCTTTTAAGTCTGATTGTGCTGCTTGTCCTCTTCTTATATTTCTGTGAATTAGGGAAGTTCAGCCTGAACATCTTCAGAATTTTATTGGTCTGTTGTGTTCTTCAGAGATGTCACTTCTTGTTGCTTTGATTCTGGAGCTTTCACATCTCTGTCAAGGTCATTTTCTTTACTTTCTACAGTTATTGAATATCTCTAGCACTTAAGAGCATCATTTTGAGCCTGTTTTTGTCTTGACAACCTGTCCTGTGGAGTCCTGGAATTGCAGTATATAATTCAGTCTTCTTCTTGACAGTCCTTGAATAGGTTTGACTCTGACTCCAATTAATTATGAACCACATGGCCAACATATTTGGAAGACGTCAAGCTGGGGGAAAGCTAATTAAGTAGCCTTAATTAGTCCTGTGTTGTGTAGTTCTGTTATCAATTTTGCGCTCTTAGCAATAAACAGACATATACAATGGAATGAAGGCTATTGCTGAGCGCATTGGGTTGTATCCCAAAAATTGTAAGCCGCCCTGAGTCTTCGGAGAAGGGCGGCATATAAATGTAATTAAAAAAAAATTACACTGTGTCCTAAAACTTTGACACTTTTAGCTGACTCTTTCAGAGGCTGCGTATACAGTACAGAAATCATAGACTTAAAAAAAACACTCATCAGCATACCTTTTGTGTTTTAATTTTTCATATTCTGGAATTTGTACAGTTCTACTGTTACCCTAAAATACGCAGTCCACAAAGCCAGAAAGTAAGTCTATGTATATTAATTGTTTGCCTGTTAATTTGCATTCAATTCCTTTTTATTGCTCATCTTTCCTTTCTTTTAGTAAGAAGCATTCTGGTCAGCCTGAATGGAAGGACAGAACACAAAGAATGAAATTAGAATAATTGGAGCTTGTTGCAGGGGATGATAAAGGTGCAGAGTTTTTGTTTTATCGTTTTACTATTTATTATTTTTGGTTTTATTTTATTTTTATTTATAATTGGACTTATATGCCGCCCGCTCTCCGCAAGGACTCTGCTCAATTAAAACACAGTACGTCAATCAATAAATATTTAAAACAAAATTAGATCAATAAGCCCAATCACTAAAACCCATTAAAATACTTTAATTGTTGTTTTATAGTTACTGGTTTTACTGTAGTTGTGAGCTGCCCTGAATTGTTGAAAATGGGCAGCCATATAAATATTATAAATAAATAAATAAATAAATAAATAAATAAATAAATAAATAAATAAATAAAAAAAATTTGCACTGCCCTGAAACAGAAAAAATGTTATGTATGACTGTCTGTCTACTCTAAAGCTGGCCTAACTTAGACAATCTTGGAGGCTTCAGTGTTGTCACAATAGTGATGAGGAATAGGGAAGCGGGGGACTAGAGATAGTTGGAGTTTTGTAGCCAAAACAAAATAGTTTCCCCTGAGAACCAAAGACATTGTCACAGGTGGCTGATGAGAGGGGGAATGAAGTTTGCAAGCAACTGGACAGCACCTTGACTGGACAATGTGTCTGATTGTTTGGGGAAGGGGAAAACTTTTAATTAGGTGAAAACCACAGGAACCTTTAGACTTGGTTTTCACCAGTCTGTGCCAATATGATATATCCAATAAACTCTGAGGAACCTACTTGCCTGGGAGTTCTGTTTGCTATGGGTATATTACTTGGAACCCTGACACACTCAAGATCTTTTTAGTAGTCTGCTTGTCAAGGGTATAACCAGGGATGGGATTCAAAAATTTTAGCAACAGGTTCTCTGCCCGGTTTCCGGGTGCATGTGGCCATAGTAGGCGTGGCCTAGTTGGCCTCCTGCACCATGGTGGGGGGGTGTTTTTGCCCTCCTCTGGAGGCTTTCCTTGAGCATCTGGGAGGGCGAAAACAGCCTTTCTGGGCTCCAGAGGCCCTCTGGAGGCCAGAAATAGGCCCGTTTCTAAACTTCCGGAACGTCTGGGAGGCCCATTTTTCTCCCTCCCCAGGCTCTGGAGGCCTTCTTTGAGCCTCCGGGAGGGTGAAAACAGCCTCCTTGAGCTCGGGAGCCCCTCCGGAGGCTGGAAATGTCCCCGATTCTAGCCTTCTGGAGCCTCCGGAAGGCCCGTTTTTCACCCTCCCCAAACCTCTGCATGGATCCTGTGCTTACCTGGGATCCAAAACAGGCCATGTGGGGACTCCTGGGAGGGGTGGGGTGGGCAGAGCCAGCCAGTCATCGGAACTATCGGTTTGGCAAACCAGATGTAAAATTAACATCTAGTTTGCCTGAACCAGTCCAAACCGGCTGAATTCCACTCCTGGGAATAACTTGGGGATGTAGGCAGTTGCAGAGGAAAGAAAAGTTTAAACTCCTTAGAATTACTTGGCCAATGACCCCAAAAGGGTTCAAAAGAAAGACGTATAAAAGAAGCTTATAGAAGGTAGAAAGAAGCCAGGAAGAAGACCCAAGAAGGAGATCAAGGAGGCTAAAACAAGAAGAAGAAAAAGAAAAGAAGTAGCACAAAGAAAAATGCCACCTTGGACTGTGGTCTGTGGAGAACAAACTCAAATGGTTCAAGTAATGGATAACTGTTATTCTTTCTATGATCATGTGTATCTATCCCATCAAGTTCAGAAAGATAGGAGGATTAGAAGACCCCAAGTTCCCTTCAAACCATATTATTCTATGTTCTGAGTACTGGGCAATTAAATATCAGGAGATGTTTATAGCATTCTTCAGTCTTTGCTGAAGATTATGGAGGAAGCTGAAACTAGCAGCTAAATGTTTGCCTTATAAAGTATAGAATTTAAAGTAATTTAGTTAAGTTCTGTTAGCATGATCGTTATTCACTAAAAGTCTTGTAAATACACTTTGCACTGAGCTTGTATAGCAATTAACAGCATGGTATATATTTACTAAGTCCATGTACATGTTTGGTTCCATTCCTATCCATTCCCATCTTACAAGAATTGGCATTGAGAAAATATTTTCTTTCTAAAACCCAAAGAAATTAAAAAGCGATTCAAGAGATTCACATATTTCTTTGGACAGATCAATCAATTTGGTTTGCACCTAAGTGTAAAGTTTAAACATCTCAAATTCAATAACATGTTTTTCCCCTTTTCAAACTGGCACTAAATTTTTCCTTGCAAAATACTGTCAGTAAAAAGATCCCCACACTGATCTGTCTTGCATTATATTTGCCCACTTAGGTCTACAATGGAGAATATTTGAGCAATATCATATGCTATTATATGTATACACACCATTTCTCAGGGATGAGGCATATTGACAATGAGAAAGATGGTTAAGACCTTTGTGATATAAGTTATAAACGGTTGAGTAGGAAATGAAAGGTTCATAGCCTTCACACTTCAACTGATTCTAGTTTCCCGGTTCCCAGAAAAGCTACATTTCTTGCAGAAAGCCATGCCAATTTTTTTGCCCCCTTCCTTATCTCTTCTTGGCAAAAAGATGTTGAGACTCTGGAAAGAGTGGAGAGAAGAGCAACAACGATGATTAGGGGACTGGAGGCTAAAACATATCAAGAATGGTTGCTGGAATTGGGTATGTCTACTTTAATGAAAAGAAGGACTAGGGGTGACATGATAGCAGTGTTCCGATATCTCAGGGGTTGCCACAAAGAAGAGGGAGTCTATTCTCCAAAGCACCTGAGGGCAGGACAAGACACAATGGGTGGAAACTAATCAAGGAGAGAAGCAACCTAGAACTAAGGAGAAATTTCCTGACAGTTAAAACATTAACTAGTGGAACATATTGCCTCCAGAAGTTGTGAATACTCCAACACTCCAATCTTTTAAGAAGAGATTGGACAACCATTTTTCTGAAATGTTATAGGGTTTCCTGTCTAAGCAGGGGGTTGGACTGGAAGACCTCCAAGGTTCCTTCCAATTCTATTATTTATTCTAAAACGATGTGTGCTTCCTATCCTGTGTTGGCCATCCCAACTCCTTTCTTGGATCTTCTGAAATTCAAACTATAAATTGCTCTTAAGAAGTGTTGCCTGTGATGTCTATGGAGATTCTCAATCATTCAGGTCACTGTTGTCCCAAAGGGCTTTTCCAAAAGACAACTGGACTATGTTGTTGTTCGTTTGTTTCACTTCTCATCCGAGAAACTTCTTCAGTTCTAACTGACTGGTGGGGAATGGATTCAAACATTAAAAAAAAAACCCAGAGAAAGTCTTGTTGTCTTTTGGATAAAGGGCCTTTGGGTTGCCTGTGATAGTCTAGTTTCAGAAATCTTGAATGACTGGTTCAGACATTATGCAAAGCAGAAGGGTCCATATGGTATGGTTAAAACTTACACTTAGGCAAGAAAAACCAAAATACACATATAGATTGGGTGAAGTAACTGTGAGAGGGATCTTGGAGTCTTAGTGGACAACCAGTTAAATATGAGTCAGCAGTAGCAACCAAAAAAACCAATGCAATCCTAAATTGCATTAACAGAGGAATACCACCAAGATCAAGTGAGGTACTAATATCAGTCTATAAAGCCTTAGTAAGACCACACCTAGAATACTGCATCCAGTTTTGGTTGCCACACTATAAAAAGGATGTTGAGGCTCTAGAAAAAGTGTGGAGAAGAGCAACCAGGATGATTAGGGGACTGTTTTTTGTTTTTTGTTTTTATTCATATTTATATCCCGCCCTTCTCCGGAGACTCAGGGCGGCTTACAATTTTTGGGATACAACCCAATGCGCTCAGCAATAGCCTTCTGTTATGTATGCAGGTTTGAGTGTCATTGGTTAAGTTTGAACTGTTCTTGTAAAATGTCAGAAATGATTGGTTTAAAAAGTGCGGGAAAACCCTGCACTCTGATTGGCTGGCAACTGCGGCTGCTGGCTATAAGTAGCAGCCACAGCCCAGCCAAATTGGGCCTGTTATGAGCTGTAGTCACTAATAAACTCTTCACTGAAGCACTCCATGTCTGACTCTTCATGCAAATCTAACACCTTCCTTCCATTGTATATGCCTGCTTATTACTAAGTGGCATTTTTACAAAGTCAGCTTATTGCCCCCAACAATCTTGGGTCCTCAGTTTACCTACCCTGAGAGGATGGAAGGCTGAGTCAACCTTGAGCCTGGTGGGATTCGAGCCTGCAATAATTACAGGCAGCTGGAACTAAGTGCTAGGCTATTAACAGCCTGCACCACCAAGGCCCACCACCAAGACTGGAGACTAAAACATATGAAGAACGGTTACAGGAACTGGGCATGGCTAGTCTAGTGAAGAGAAGGGCCAGTGGGACATGATAGCAGTGTTCTAGTATTTGAGGGGCTGCCACAGAAAGGAGGGGGGGGTCAAGCTATTTTCTAAAGCACCTTTAGGTCAGACAAGGAATAATGGATGGAAACTGAACAAGGAGAGATTTAACCTGGAAATAAGGAGAAACTTTCTGACAGTGAGAACAATCAACCAATGGAACAGCTTGCCTTTGAAAGTTGTGGGAGCGTCATCACTTGAGACTTTCAAGAAGAGATTGGACTGCCATTTGTCAGAAATGGTGTAGGGTCTTCTGCTTGGCTTGGACTAGATGACCTCTAGGTCCCTTTCAACTCTGTTAATCTAATCTAAAAATGTTTAAATGGTGATGCGATAGTGTCATCAAAGCACCAGCTTTGTTAGAGGTGTGCCACCTAATCACAGCCACCATATTGATATTTTACCTTGATACTAAAAAAAACCATTGTTTATAGTCCAGAATAGTTGGATTCATATAATCCACTAAGCCAGAACCAAACAACACCAATAGGGCTTAACACAGAAACCCAACCACCATAACATCAGCACTGGGTAACAAAACAATGATACGCATAAGGGAAAATTGGATATTGACCAAAGTTTTCTAAATCAATGGCTAGGTTTACATATTACATTAACCTATGGTTTGTGATTACTATCTTGAAGAAGCCACAATGGTCAGGCTTGTTATATTAAACACATCGCAAGAAGCTTAAATCATGGCTTTCAAGTCACAATGCTAGCATTCAAACATGCCATGTTTAAATAAATATATTATGACCTGGTGTCAAGAATAAACCCAGCTATTGTCTTCTAAAATCTGGAGCTGACTTTTATTATTAAAATCTGGAGCTGACTTTTATTCATATCTTGCTCTAGGCATAGATCAGACAAATATACATATGAACAAGGCTATCCATTTCCTATTCTGCTAAAGCCACCAAACCTTTAACACCACAAACACCATCTAGAATTAAGCAATATTACATATATTGCATTTGCCAATTAAGCCTTTACTTCTGTCATTTTCTCCTGTACTCATTTAATTAAATAAAGCTTCAGCTGTGTCTCCTGGTGCTCATCAGATTAATTCATCATGTCTTTCATTAAGAGAGGAAATAATTAGAATATATGAATTGGCTATATCTAATTTAATGTTCTCTTGGAGTTCATTGATAAAACTGATCACAAGGCCTTACAGAAATGTTTATTGCAGCTCCCCATGTTTATTTGACAGTGATCCTTTGAACTGCATTCAAAAAAAGACTTAAAAATAGAAAAAGAAAAGGAAGGAAGGAACCTTTAGTCCAAGCTTTTCCTGGTCCTCCCCAATGCAGAGCTACATGGTCCAGAACATCTTGGGCACTGTTTTTGACTAGACTGAATTGCAGAAGCAGTAATATATTCTTTAGAGATGGTTCGCACAAACGTTGCTGAAAGAGACTTTTTTTTTCTCCTGGTCTCTAATGTATGAAAACCTGCCGAGCAACTCCTGTATAATTCCAGAAATATTTGCCTGCTTACCTATCTGTTATCATGCTATTCCATTTTTGGGGTAAGCAGATTTATTCAGAGTGCAAAAGGACAAAGAGTGCAAAAGGACAAAGCATAGCTGGCTGGAGAGTTCTGGAAGTGGAAGCCCACAAGTCTTAAAGTTGCCAAGTTTGGGGACTCCTGGGTCTCCTGCTTGATCAGGGGTTGAACTAGAAGGCCTTCCAAGTCCATTATTTGCTTATTCTGATTGTTAGTTTTTACAGGGTAGTATTGGCTGCCCATTGTGTCTGCAAGGACATATGCAGTTATGCAACATATTGAAAAAGGGGTGAGGCACTGATTATATGGATGAGGTTATCATCTTGACATTTTAAATGGTCGCCAGCATTAATTTTACTGAGCAAATTGAGACTGTTCAAGGGGACATATAAGACATCAATTTTACAGAGGGTAAATTGACTGAGAGAGTAAAAAGGGAAAGCAATGGTATGGTATATAGCAGGGGTCCTCAAACTTGGCAACTGTAAGACTTGTGGACTTCGACTCCCAGAATTCTGCATAGCTGGCTGAGGAATTCTGGGAGTTGAAGTCCACAAGTCTTAAAAAGTTGCCAAGTTTGGAGACCTTTGGTTTCCTGTTTGAGAAGGGGGCTGGATTAGAAGACCGCCAAGGTCCCTTCCAACTCTGTTATTCTGTATTTTACTAAGCTCATTTCTGCAGTATCGTATCTGAAATTCTTATGTTGCTGGCTAATTTAAAATTTACAAGATGGATATCAAAGCAGGAGATTAAAAGAGGTGCCAGAACTGAACCAAATGAATCATGTTTATTTAAATTGTCCCCATTATTTAGAACACCAGGGCTTCTTCCCTAATCTGCCACTGTGTGAGCCCAAGTAGCAGGATGCCATCTGTAATTCAACTCAACAAGGGACAGTTTTTGTTGGGTGGGTTTCATAACCCTGCAAAGCCTCTCTTTCCACCTTCTGCCTCCAGAGAGGCTTAGTTTAGACATCAGCAAGGAGAGGTTGCATATTAATGAGGATTAAGTGTATATCAGGCACTGAGTGCCTGGGGCAAAAAGGAAAGGAAAACAAAACAGCAAAAAGTTTGCTGTCTCACAACTTGCAACAGTAAATAGGGAGAGTTAGCTTGTCTAAGAAATGTTTTTCAGCCTTTAATTGAACAGTGTGGGTCAGTCACAGGGAAAAAGTCCGCTTGAACTTAGGGAAAAAGAACAAAACAAAACAGAAAATTGCAGTCCTGCCAAGAGGCAGGACATGCTCTTCCTTCCCTCTTGGCCCCAAAATATTAAATGCAGCCCAATTGCCCTATAATTAGACTCCTTTGCAATAAGAGAGGCCAGTCTGCCAATGGGAAAAAGAAATTTGTTTGATAAAGCATTTCATGCATACTTCTTGGGTTAAACCAACAGGGAAGGTAATTGGGTTCTCAGTATAGGCAGTATTCATTGCTGCCGTCTCCCATGGCAACCAAACCTGTTTACTTTGGGGATTAAAAATGACACTTCATTCTTCCTCTCCGTAGGAAGGTGCAGTGAAGAAAGCAGCAGTGTATAATGGGAGAAAAGCCCTGCTGTGATGATGTGGGAATAAATCCCCTTATTTTATCCCCTTATCCAAAAAAAAAAAAAGTTAATTTTGTAACATGAAATCTTGAGCATTTAATACAGGCCATCCTCGGTTTACAACCACAATTGGGGCCAGAATTTCTGTTGTTAAGAAAGGCAGTTGTTGAAAGAGCTGTGCCTGGTTTTACAACCGTTTGTAAAGGTAAAAACAACCTGCCATGGTTGTTAAGCGAATCAATGCATTTGTTCAGTAAATCATGAGCTCATTAAGCAAATCCAGTTTACCCCATTGACTTAGCTTGTTGGAAACCAGCTGGGAAGGTCACAGTGGTGAACATATAAACCTAGGTCATAGTAAATACATGCCGGTTGCCAAGTACCCAAATTTTAATCATATGATCATGGGGATGCTATGAGTGCTGTGGTGGCCTGGAGGTGGAGGTCTCGCCTCACAATCGGGAGGCTGTGAGTTCGTAGAGGCAGATATTTGTCTCTCTGGGCACGATGAGAATATATCTGCTGGAAAAAAAAACCTCTGCATTGGCAACAGGAAGGGCATCCGGCCAGTAAACAGCTCCATTCAGTCATCCAGACTCCACCCTGCAAGGGATTATGGGGTCCTTAAAAGAAGATGATGATGGGGATGCTATGACGAATCTGTAAGTGTGAGGATCGCTTGTCACTTTTTCCACTGCCACTGTAACTTTGAAAGGTCAAAGGTCAAACAAATGGCAGTAAGTCAAGGACTAGCTGTAGTTTGCTTCCAGCTATGGAAAACTCTATCTACCCGAGAAGTACATTAATAATTTCTGCTCCCTATATAACATGCAACATGTTTCCTTCATTGAACCGAAGAAGTATATTGTGAACCAGGTGGATCTAGCTTGTGCCTAAAATTAAAATAAGAAGCTGAATGTTTTGTGCCTGAATGTAAAATAGGGAGCTATATAAGAGGAAAAGTACGTTTTTGTCTATAAGGAGGCACAATTGCAAATGAGAAGTCGTCATTTTTAATCCAACTTTAACTTTGTTGAATGCAACTAGTTAAATGTAACAAATTCAAAATTTCTAGCTACATAGCAACTTTACCAAAGGTAAAAGATTAAAAAAAAGTATCATGAAAAAATCAAGGATAGGCTCTGGTGGACTTGGATGAAAATTAGAAAACATCTTATTAAAACTAGTTTCAGTTTCATTCTGCAAATGTTGTGATTATTCAGAAATGTTTTGTGTATATGGCTAGTCACTGAAAAAGACAGCATGCTGGGTGAGCTTATTTATCTTCACTGGTTCAACAAGGCTAACTCAGCCAAACACCAAGACAAAGGTACCATGATGTCCAGAAAGGAAACCTTATGAAAAGGAAAGAGAAATAGAGTGAAATAGAAATAGAATAGTATGAGCTGGAAGGAACCTTGGAAATCTTCTAGTCCAGCCATCTAGTCCAATCTATACCATTTCAGATAAGTGACTGTCTAGTCTCTTCTTAAAAACCTCCAATGATGGGGCGCCAGAGGTGGTATTCAGCAGGTTCTGACCAGTTCTGGAGAACCGGTAGTGAAAATTTTGAGTAGTTCGGAGAACTGGACTGACTGGAGATTTTACAGTATCCTTCCCCTGTCACGCCCACCAAGCCATGCCCACAGAAAAAAAAATTGAATCCCACCCCTGCGGAGTGCCCACGGTTTCTGAAGGCAAGCTATTCCACTGGTTAGGAAATTTCTCCTTAATTCCAAGTTGCTTCTCTCTTTGGTTAGTGTCTAACCATTCTTTCTTGTCCTGCCCTCTGGTGCTTTGGAGAATAATTTGACCTTCTCTTCTTTATGGCAGCCCCTCAAATACTGGAATATAGCTATCATGTCACCTTGAATTCTTCTTTTCTTTAGACTAGCCAAACCCAATCCTGCAACTCTTCTTCATATATTTTAGTCCCCAGGCCTTTGATCATCTTAGTTGATGCTGTGTAAGAACATGAAGAGACATCCCTCTCTTATAAAAAGGAAAAAGATATGGAGAATAAGAATGAGCCCTAGAAACATGGCTTGAAATCTTTGCCTCTCAAAAATGGACTTAATAGGACACTAAAGCAACTGAAAGTGAGGAAGGATATTGTATGTTCTGTTGAATTGATAAGCTTTCAAAGTTGGAGAATGCATAGATGGGTGCTTACATATAATGTTCTGAAAGCTGAAACGATGTCATATAAGAGCCAAAAATGAGGCATCCTTGGTTTTTACTTTCAAGTTTGAAAGCTTGTTGATCTACTGATAATGCTTCTTCTTGCTGCAGCTTTTTGTGCCTTTAAGTCACTGTTGACTTTTTACAACTGCCTGAACAATTCTCTGCAGTTTTCTTGGCAAGATTTCCAAAGTGGTTTGCCATTGCCTGCTTCTTAGGGCTAAGAGAGAATAACTGGCCCAAGGTCATCCAGATGGTTTTGTCCTTAAGCAGGATTGGAACTCACAATCTCTAAGTTTTTAGCCCAATGTCTTAACCACTTACACCAAACTTGGCACAGAAATGGCTGTTGCCAAAATAATCTTTAGTAAGAAATTCAGGGTATTTCATCTTCAGCCTCTAGCATTCTGAATGTAAGGAAAAGCTATAGTTGTTCCTCTGTGATGCTTATTGAACTTTTCTTGGTCAAAGTCTATTCTGCTCCATCAGCAAGAACTTTTAGAGATACAGATTCTTCTGTAGTGACAGAAGCACTCTAGTGAAATAATTACTGTTTTCTCCTTGCTGTCATTGCAATAATTTTTGAAAGAATTTTGTGATGATTTGTGAGGCTGAAATCTGAGTAATTGAAAGAAAACCATCAAAGTTATTTTATACGATTAGTTCACCCAGTTTAATTAGGTAACATTAGCTAACACCTGTGCTGATTTTGTTTTCTAACAATCTTTCAAAATATATATTTTAGTGGGGTTTTGTGCTTGTGGGTGAGAGATCTCTCTCTGTTCAGTTATAAGTTATACAAAATAAAGCTTTGGGAGCATTAGCTATTGTGAAATGTGATTATTAAAATGAGTTTTCATTTAAGTGGTTTTTTTAGAAGCTGCAGAATTGGGAAATTCATATGCCACCTGCCGAGTGAGCTCTTTCTCCCATATTGCTAAACTGTCAGGTGGATTGGTTAATTTGTATCTCCAATTAAATAAAATATGTTCTTATAGTTGCATAATCAAATTTCAAATGCAGAACAGCAATTCCAGTCAATATGCAATGAATGCATTTCTCATAAAACCAAATTCATTCGTATATAGCATTTTCAGTATTGCTTTTCGTGACCAGCAGATGGCATCATACTTACTTTTTTGTCTTACTTTAATGTGTACATAGAGAGATGAGATCTAAAGTTAATTAAGGTGAAGAGTTGTAATGGTTCTTGTCTTTTTCTCAGCAATAAGTATCTTTACATTTATTTATGCCATGGTAACATTCTTAGAGTAAAACATACATGGCATTACACAGTAGGTGAACAAAACAAACTGTTAACAAGAAATACGGTAATTGCATGCTTTCTTGAAAGCTTTTTGTTAATCTTTTCTCTCTGGATTAAGAAGTTTGGACTCAATGTCTTGTTGGAAGTTAAAACCCACCCCTCTCCTAGAAAAATGAAATATTTTAGGATATGCTAAAAAGGCAGAATATTTCCCCTAAAAGAGAAGTAGAAATTCAGAGAGGCAGAAACTCAGCCCCCACTTTGTTAATGGGCCATTAAGGCCTGGGGCAGTCTTTTCTACATAACAAAGACCTACCCCCTTCAGGCAAAGTCATTGAATTGTCCTTCATTGAGTCACTTAGAAGGATTCAACCAAACTTAGTACACAGACAATCTACAAAGCTAGCTATGACCTCTGATAACAACCAATCAGGATACTTTTCCTGTGCCCCAGGAAGTTCCAAGCCCAGAGAGGGCATAAAACCCAAGAACTCTCAGCATCTCTT
>CM019154.1:34678087-34695119 GCA_009733165.1 Naja naja | reverse complement strand
GAATAAATGGGAACAGTAGGACAGGGATGGGAGGCACTTTGGTGCGCTTATGCGCCCTTACAGACCTCTTAGCAATGGAGTGAGGTGCACAGTAGACAGTTTAAGGTTAAAGTTTTGGGGCTTGACGATGTAACAACAGAGTCAGGTAGTGAGTTCCAGGCACTGACCACTCTGTTGCTGAAGTTGTATTTTTTACAATTGAGTTTGGAGTGGTTTATTTTGAGTTTGTATCTATTGTTTGCCCATGTGTTATTGTGGTTGAAGCTGAAGTAATCATTGACAGATAGGATGTTGTAGCAGACAATTTTGTGTTCTAAGCTTAGGTCAGACCATAGGTGGCTTAGTTCTAAGTTGTCTAAGTTACATCCTTTTTGAGGGTCATTGAAGCACTTGGATGCTATCTGTGTCCTCAGGGTCACCTGAGTAGTGCTCCTGGTTCCTGTAATCTGCATTTTTATGGAACTCATACTCCCATGCTGTTTGAAGGATGTTCATCCTAAATTGATAGATAAATATCCAAGTGTTTCAACAACCCTCAAGAAGGATGCAAATGACCAGCTGTTTGCAAGGAATATAAATCCTTCCATTCCCCATCATCCAGTCAGACCTGAAGAAGCTTCTTGAATGAGAAGTGAAATGTCTGCCAAAGAAAAAATAAGAAAGGCCAGTTGCCTCCTGAAAAAAGCACCTCTGGGATAAACATGACCTGGATGATTGAGAATCACTACAGACTTTTTAGTACTACTGTCAATGTCACAAAAATACTACTATTACTACTAGAAGAAGAACTGTTGCAAAAGAAAGCAAAGATAGTACTAATAGTGATAGGTACCTTGGGTCCAATCCCAAAATATCTGGAAGCCCCAGTCATAATTTGAACACCGTCAGCAGTGACAAAATCACCCTAAGTCAATTGCAAAAGAAAGCATTGCTTTGAACAGCTTACATCCTGCAACAATACCTTTAACACCATCAAACAACACCATATCTGCCGATCCCAGGCCCTTGAAAAGGACTTGACAGATTGATAAAAATGCCTAATCCAGTTTAAATATCTGGCTGACCGTGCAACAAACCAATATCCAGTCAAAAGTATCTGGGAGACATGCATAAATAGCAATATTTAGAAGTCCAATATGCTTCGGAAACCCCTTTGTCAATTCTGAAATGCTTCAGCAATGACTGACAAGGAAATTTTCAAAAATCTGGCTGGATGATTACAGAAGTGGGGGAAAAAATCATGGGCTCTTGAGACATTCTCTGCTTTTCTGGTATGTGGACATAAGCCTGGGTGGCAATGCAGCCATGTAAGGCAAGGGTCTTCACACTTGGCAAGTTTAAGACATATGGACTTCAACTTCCAGAATTCCTGAGCTAACATGACTGGAGGAGGAATTCTGGGAGTTGAAGTCCACAAGTCTTAAAGCTGTCAAGTTTGAAGACCCCCGATGTAAGGTTAGAAAACCTAACAGATAACAGATAATCAGAGTTGGAAGGTCATCTAGTCCAACCCCCTGCCCAAGCAGGAGACCCTACATCATTTCTGATAAATGGCAGTCCAATCTCTTCTTGAAAAACTCAAGTGATGACGCTCCCACAACTTCCGAGGGCAAGCTGTTCCATTGGTTGATTGTTCTCACTGTCAGAAAGTTTCTCCTTATTTCCAGGTTAAATCTCTCCAGTTTCCATCCATTATTCCTTGTCTGGCCTACTAGGAAATAGCTTGACCTCTTCCTCTCTGTGGCAGTCCTTCAAATATTGGAACACTGCTATTATGTCTCCCTGGTCATGTCTCCTGTGATACACTGTGATACAGTGATCTCATAAAAAAGCAGGTCTCAGAATGGTCTAGGTCTTGATGGGAGCCATGTGCCAGTTGTTCTGATGAAAGATGAGAGACAATATTGCCCATTAGTGTAACAGAATAAATGAATTGTCATGACACCAATATTTCCTATTATTCAGATAGTGCTTTAAAAACAGTTGTGCACTTCTGCAAATAAACTCTGTGTGTACTTTCATTAGTGTGCAGGGCTGCTGAGACCATCTGTCCCTTGTGCCTACAGTATATTCTTTTCAATCTGAAAAGTCAATATTGTAGCATTCTGATTTAATGGTATTGATCTTATTTTAACTGCCCATCATTCTTGGGGTCAGGAAATATAAACGTTTGTAAGATGATTGTCAATTTCATAAGCAAAAGCTCAGTGAGAATTTTCATGGTATCTGTGTGAATAGAAAGAGATGGGATTCACATTTTCTATTAAACCATGGTTTGTTTTCACTATCATTTAGTTTGGCTAAAGCAAAAGCCAGACAAATAGCTGGGCATGTGGCTGTTCTAATTTTTATGACTTTAGGTGACCCGTAGTGGACTGTCATGTTCGATTAAATCAAGTCTTCAAAATGTAAACCTCATGTGTTGGTACAGATTCTCGTGAGGAATAAGTTGAACATTGGTTAGTTGTAAACCAATGACAGCTGTCATAAGCTCAAGAATTCTTATATGACATTTTCCTGAAGAATGCAGTGAAGCAGGGGTGTCTGGAAAGGATAGTAAAAAAAAGTCAAGATGCTAGAATAGAATAGAATTCTTTATTGGCCAAGTATGTTTAGACACACAAGGAATTTGGTTCTGTTGCCTATGTTCTCAATGTACATACAACAATTGTGATATCATTAACATAATTGTAAAATGCATTCATCATAAAACATTAGATACAACACTTAGTGATAGTCATAGATACTAAATAAGCAATCAGCATAAATCATACTAGGATACTAATTAAACAATATAAATTGTAAGATACAAGCAACAAAGTTATAGTCATAAGAAGATAAGGAGATAGGTGATAGGGAAGATGAGAATAATGATGGTAATACTGCCTTTTAGTTAGTTTGACAGTGTTGTGGGAATTAGTTGTTTAGCAGAGTGATGGCATGGGAGGAAAACTGTCCCTTGTGTCTAGTTGTTCTGATGTGCCCTACAGTGTTGTTTTGAGGGTAGAAGTTGAAACTGTTTAGGTCCAGGATGCAGGAGTCTGTAGATATTTTCACAGCCCTCTTCTTGGCTCGTGCAGAATATAGGTCCTCAATGAAAGGCAGATTGGTAGTTACAATAGTGGGATCAATCCTAAAAATCAATTGCACCATCAATTGCCATCTTGATTTTTATGAGCAGGACAGGATTCTCTCTTGACTTTTTTGACCATCCTCTGTTTGAGCCATTATTATATTAATTCACTGGCTGGCTCCACACATACAATCACCTAAAACCATATTTGTTTTAGCCACAAATCTTCCATGGCTGGGTTCATATTGTATTCTGGGAACAGGACAACTTGCCACAGCCAATTTTCTGCTGCCAATTCACCATGGCCAACTCACTGTGAGACAACTCACTACAGGACAATTTAATAATTCTATTTAATTATTTAAAATAAATAAAAATCATTTTAATTTTTGCCATTCACATTTCATTTTGTCCCTCCTTTTCATCCTCTGTTTAATGATTCTATTCCACCATTTCTTTGATATTACTGTAACTCTTGTCCTGCACCAAGTTGTCCTGTGGTGAGATGGCTGTTGCCTTGCAGTAAGTTGGCGGGTGATAAGTTGACTGTGAATAGTTAGCCATGAGTTGGGGAGTTGGCCATGTTGAGTTGGCTGTGGTGAATTGTCATAGACCCCTGTATTCCACACAAAGCCACAAATCATGCTTTCTACTGGCCTGTGATTTGTAAGCAGACTTTCATATTTTGATTTGGTATGATAAATCCAGTCTTTGTAGTTAAATATTATATCTGTACTAGAATGCTAAAGCATGTTCAAGAAATCAAGGGCAATCCAAGGGGATGCAGCTGAAGTTGGGGAAATGAGAAAAAAATGGTGGAAATGGGTCAAGATTTGCCATGGAAAGCAAGGACAACCTGGTTGCTAGGAATCTAGGTGTTCAGGGCTTGTAATTAGCTGGAGGTGAAGAAACAGAATGTAAAGCTAAACAAGGGGAACAGGTAACCTGATTACAGGATGAAATAAATAAGTTCTCACAAGGCAGTGGGGAGTCTGCAAGGAATTTAAATTGGAGCTTTCTGATGGGAGGGGAAGCTCACTTCAATTGCTGAGAAGAAGAAACAAGGCTTAGAAGATGGAAAAGATATAAAGGGATGCCGTTTGATATACAGGGAATGCTAACAACTGATGGTCAAATTATTCATGCTATAATTATAATTCTACTTCAGAATGTGAATGTCGTCTTAGTCTAAAGTATGGCCAATGAAAAATTCTGAGTCATGGTAATGAGGGAAAATAAACTTGTGAACTTTTCATGTTAGCAGAGCGAATGGCAAGGATTATTCTGCATTGAGTATTTCTGGTATTAAGGTAATTTCACAAAAACTAAAATAAATATAACTGAAATTTTGTTAAGCCTTATCAAAGTCAACACTGGGTTCCTTTGAGCTTACAAAATTTATTAGAGCAATTCCACAGTTCCTGATGCATTTTGAGTGAATTGCTCCTCTTCTGGGAAACAGCTAATAAAACAGAGCTCAGAAGCAAAAAAAAAACATTATAAACACATATTCTTTCCACAGCTAAGCCTGTTACAAACAAATGAACCAAAAGGGAATCTGCATTGATTCTCATAATTCAATATGAATGCTGAGGGGTTGGGAGTGGGGGCACCGCCGGTGGTTCTCCTCCCACCTCGGGCAGTCGCAAATCGGTGTTGGTGGGGGTCAGGTCGTCCCTAGGTGCTCTCTTGTGGGGTCCTCAGGGTCGGTCCTTTCCCTTTTATTTAACATCTACATGAAGCGCTGGGTGAGATCATCCGTGGTTTTGGGGTGAAATTCCATCAGTACGCTGATGATACTCAGCTGTACATTTCCACCCCAAACCAGATCAGTGATGCCCTCCCTGATGACTCGGTGCTTGGATGCGATGCGGAACTGGATGAGCGGGAACATGCTTCGACTCAACCCGGCCAAGACTGAGTGGCTGTGCATACGGCGTCCTGGCCCAGTCAGACCATCCATCTTTGGCCATAGGGGAGAGGTGTTGCCCCCTGTGGATAGGGCGGAATCTGGGGTCCTCCTGGATGTGCTCCGGTTGGAGGAGCAGGTGGGGGCCGTGCCAGGGGCCTTTGCCCAGCTCCGCCTTGTTCGACAACTCGCCCTTTTCTGGACCGGGATGCCCTGCTGACAGTCACTCATGCCCTTGTTACCTCTAGGCTCGACTACTGCAACGCCTCTCTATTTGGGACTGCCTTTGCATACCATCCGGAGATTGCAGCTGGTGCAGAATCGGCGGCGTGGTGGTGATGAGTTACCCGTTCTCCCATGTGACCCCTCCTGTGCAGCCTGCATTGGTTGCCGGTTGCACTCGGTGAGATTCAAGGTTTTAGTGCTAACATACAAAGTCCTTCACGACATGGGTCCTCAATATTTAAGGGAGCGTCTTCTTCCAATGTCAATACCGACGCCCTGTGTGAGCTCATAGGCAAGGACTCCTCGGGTCCCGTGCCGGTGGGCCAATGCCGTCTGGCGGTTCCCCGATGACGAGCCTTTTCTGTCGCGGCCCCTGACCTTTGGAATCAACTGCCTTTGGAGCTCCGCCTGGCCCCTGACCTCCGCACCTTTCGCCCATGAGTTGAAGACCTGGTTATTTGACCAACCCGGCTGTGACCCTTTGGGAGGGTTGCTTTTAATTATTTTATAAATGTTTGGACTTATAATTTAATTTAATTGTTTTTTAATGTATTTATTGTCTCTTGTTTTTAGTTGTAAGCCTGAGTCTTGAGATGGGGTGGCATATAAGTTCAAATAATAAATAAATAAATAAATAAACTGCTACTCATCCTAGGAATTATTTTGATTCTCTCTGAATTTTTCCTGAAACATCATCTTCTTCTTCTTTCCCTTTAGTAAACTGGCATAGTGGAAGCACTATTGCCATAAAAGATGTGAGGTTTTTCTTCAAAAGTGAAATATGTCCTTGAGCTCCCGATAATGCCATTATTCAGATTTAAATGAAAAACTATAAACCGCATCCATAATATCAAATAGCTATTTCAAACAACCTGCTTTTTCAAAGAGTAAACACTTTTTAAAACATTATTGTTCAAACTATAGCATTTATAAGAAGAATCTCTAGATAACACCAACCTCTTTCAAAGGTAAATAAATGTATAGCTACAGGATTTACATTTGTGGCTTCAGCAGCGTTAAGTAGATTTATCCAAAATTTAACTTCAATGGATTTTTGTGTGTCTGAAGTTTAGTTTAGTTTACTTTATTGTCATTGCACCTCATACAATGGAATTAAATGCCATCTTCAGTGTACATTATGACTATGAAAATAAACACAAACACACATCCTTTACATTCTATACATTGAATTGAAAACCCCTGATATTGCATTAATATTGCACTATACAGTAGAATTCAATAGAGTTACTGCCCTGGGATAGAAGCTGTTTTTTCAGCCTATTTATTCTTGTTTTTATTATCCCGTACTGTCTGCCAGATGGTAATAGTTCAAAAAAAGGGTGCCCAGGATGAGAACAGCAAATGTCTGAGTTTCTACAAGCATCCTCATCAGAGGTGGTATTCAGCAGGTTCTGATCGGTTCTGGAGAACCGGTATCGGAAATTTTGAATAGTTCAGAGAACTGGCAAATACCACCTCTGACTGGAGATTTTACAGTATCCTTCCCCTGCCACACCCACCAAGCCATGCCCACAGAACTGGTAGTAAAAAAAATTGAATCCCACCACTGATCCTCATATGCTAACGAACTTATTTTTTAGGCAACAAATCAATATTCTCAAAAAAATAGAGTGGAGTGAAAAGTGAATTCAGTTTGAGAAAGAATTATTTTCATTACAAAATATCTCACAACTGAATTGAATTATTTTTCATCACTCAAACGTACTATAATCCTAACACACACAATATATTAAAAACTGTGTTTAAGTTGTAGGGGGAAATTTTGGATATTTGCAAGTTGTACACCAGGGTTGGCACTAAGCCATAATGTGGTTTGATGGATTTGGTTTAGATTTTAATCTGTGAGAGAGACCTTGGGCTTAATGGTTAAAGGCCCAGGGCTAGTAATTAGGAGTCTGTAAATTCTATTGTCCCTTTTTTCAAGAGGCAACTGGACTTTCTGGTTTTTCCTTGAAGACATTTCACTTCACATCCAAGAAGCTTCTTCAGCTCTGACTGGATGGTGGGGAATGGAAGGATTTATACTCCTTGCAGACAGCTGGTCATTTGCATTCTTTTAGCGAGTTGTTAAGGTCACCTGGAGGTTTATCTGTGTCAACAGGGTCACCTGAGTGGTGCAAATGGATGTGGATCCTTCTTGGAAAGGTTGAAAGGACTGTGTTGTAGATTGAGATAGATGATGTCATATCTCTCCCCTCTGTTAAGAGAATGCTGTTCAATATTGACATAGATGGCCTCTTTCAAACCAGCGGTCCCCTCTATCCAAAATGTGGATTTTGCTACCTCCAAAAGAGCGGCTGTTTTTGCCCTCCTGGAGGCTCCAGGAAAGCCTCCAGAGCCTGGGAAGGGCAAAAATGTCCCCCTGCTGTGGTGCAGGAGGCCGACTAGACCACGCCCACCATGGCCATGCCCACCCAGCAACTGGGCAGAGAATCCTTTGCTAAAATTTTTGAAGCCCACCCCTGGAGGTGACCATTTTCCCATGTTCAGTGCAGGAGTACAAATTAAATCACCCCTGTGGGATACAGTGTTTAGCGTCTGCTTCAGCATATCCAGCAAAGAAGTTTAAGACCTGTCTGCTCCACCTAGTCCCACTGTTAGGAAAGGTTTTTTCCCCTAACATTGGCCTAGAATCTGCCTAATTGTAACTTAATTCCATCATTCAAGGCACACTGCACTCTTGCAGGATAGGAAAACAGAAGTATAATATATAAGAGGACATGGTCTCTTTCTGTGTACAAACTTTTCAGGTATTTGAAGAGTATGTCTCATCTTTCCTCAGACTTCTCTCAAGACTAAATATGTCCTCCTCACCATATATCCATTGTTTTTTTTTTGGTTCATAGGATCTATCTTATTGCTGTTCTCTGAAACGTCATTTCTGTGAATTACAAAGTACAATGCCTAGAAATACATAACATATTTGAGATGAGGATTCAGGTGGGATGTGATGGATCTAATTCAAGATTTTTGGAGGATTTACTAGACATGTAATAGTTATTTGTCAGATCAATCCATTTTTTTATTCATACCCATTTAGTTCTTCAACTGCTTCCTTTCCCTTTCCTTGTCCTCAGTATATACCTTGGATTTCCTGGTTTCCTCAAAGTTTAACCATTCACGGTTGCCCAATTTTTAATACTTTGCAAGACTATTCTAGAATTTCCAGGAGGGATGTTGAGAAAGAACAAGCTCATGTTATCTGTGATTCATCTGACAGTCATACAATTAAACTGCCAGAAAACAAACACAATAACTAAAAGGCTCCATCTAAACATCTTTCATTTTGTTGGTTTCACAAATGGTTTCAAACAGAGTATATTCTGCACGGCATATCCCAGGAAATAATGATTATAATGGGCTTTATAAGTGTCTATTAAATGGAAAGCAGATTACTTGTCAATATGCAGATGAAAGCACAAATTGCAAAAATATGATGTTTTGTCATTCCCAAAGCCTCTTTTGTAGAAAATAGTTGAACAAGCATCCCATCGTAAATACTTTTATTTAAGGAATAAATTTAACTAAATATAAAACTTTATTTTCGGTAAACATGCATATAGTAAGATTTCTTTGTATCTATATGTAAGAAAAAATACTTCCTGTTGACACTCATAGTTGGGAAAATGGGAGGAAACATTCCTATTTAAAGAAATAATAACTGCTAACAGCCTCAAATTCTGTGACATCCTGCTTGGTTATCCTTCCATATTTTAAACTTTCTAATTGCCTAGAAAACTTTCCTAAGAAGGATGGACATAAAAGTAAAACAGAACCAGATGATTAGGAAACTCAAAACTAGAGTCAGGTAATATTTTTAAACTTAGCAATGAGAGATGTAACTTCTAAAATATTGGTTTTTTTTTTTTTAATTGCATTTATATTTCTAAACTCATACAATTTTGCACAATGTTTTTATTTGTTGAATTAATTTTATAACATAATCTTAAGCATATTGAAAGTATTTGTGATGTTATATTAAGCTTAGTCTGTACATTTGACTAAGCCATGGTATGGTTTATTTTTACTTAAAGCAATATCTGAACTCAACCATCATGGCTCATTTTATAAACCATGAATTAATGTGATGTATGCAAGTCCAGTTGTTCCATACTGGAAACCATATTTTTATTTTAGAAAGAAAACCTCTAATAAGACCCAGAATATTACCCTACAAATGTAGACAGTAAAAGAGGCTGGATTTCATTGTGTTTACCTATCTATAACCAAGAAGGAATAGAAAACATCAAATTAACTTAATTCATGAATATTTGTATATGTAGAATAATCCTTTCTTTTATATTCTAGAGACATCAGGAGAGAAAAACTTATATTTTAAAGTCTTGCTGCCTTATGATATTTAAATAATATGTGACCCAGATTGTTGAATAACATCATCCTCATGGCTGCAGTTTTCCAGTATTGCTGTTGAAGATGGATGAGAAAACTCATTGAATTTTCTTCTGCCTTGGTAGAGCGGCTGGCAGAAAATATATCTGTGCTTTTGTATTCCACTGGACCAGTGGTGGTATTTGACCGGTTCGGCCCGGTTCTGGTGAGCCGGTAGGAGCGATGAGCAGTGGAGACCGAACCGGTTCTCTCTGCCGCTCTGCTGTTGGGCCCACCCGCCCCCGTGGGCTCCCATACTCACTTTTATCTGCTGAATTTGAAGCACTGCTGCTTTGCGTGGCACAGAATAGTGCTGCGCGGCAGCTGCTGAAGCGGCTGGGATCGTGCAGGCTCTCAGGAGGTGAGTTAGAATGCCTCTGCACCTGCACAAATGTCTCTGTGCCTGTGCAAAGTGCACATTTGGCATGCGTGTTCACATGAAGTATGTGCACACATGCAAAGCGTGCCTACCGAGCCACGCCCACTGAACCAGTGGCAACAATATTTGAATCCCACCACTACACTGGACTCTTGATTTATGTCATCCTCAGCCAGCCCCTTGCTGTAAAACCATTAGGAGAAATGCTTCCTTCTTTTGATGAGTTGAATTTTGAAATACCGGGATGGATGTGAATGGAGCAACGATAGTTAAAAAATGGTAAAGCTTTCCTCTTGTCCAGTCGTGTCTGATTCTAGTAGTTGGTGCTCATCTCCATTTCTTAGCCAAGGGTGCCAACATTGTCTGAAGACTTTTCCTTGATCATGTGACCAGCATGATTATACACTGAGGCACATGGAACATTGTTACTGTCAGGACTCAACCCCCATTTAAATCATGAGTCTCTAACCTTATTTTCAAAGCTCAAAGAAGATTTATTAGGAGAAGACATGCTGGTGCTGCCTGGGTGTAGCACCCAGGTGAGACACATCATTCATTGTCACCCTTGACCCTGGTTTTCCCCCACTCCCTGGGTGTATTATAATTCATATTCTTCAATGGGACACATCCATAGCCAAGAGTTATCAATCATATTCTCCAGTTAGCATTTTGTGTGGCAGAAACTTTGATCTCCTGGAAACTATCTATGAAAGCATCCACGGAATGCAGTTTCTGTTTTGCAGTTGTTACATGACTCCCCTTCTATTTCTGCTGGCAACTCTAAAGACTAGAAAAATATTTTATGAGTTGACAGTTATCTTCCTGTTGAAGTGGTACCTATTTATCTACTTGCATTTGCATGCTTTTGAACTGCTAGGAGGTCAAGAGTTGGGGTAGGAATGGAAGCTCACCCCATCGTGCAGTGCTCAGGTCTCGAACCTGGGCTGTCAGATTTCCAGCTGACAAGCTCAGTGTCTTTAAATGCTGAGCCACGGTGCCCTGGTCAAAACATAAGGCAAATTCTGTTGGATTAGGCCAAAGCCCCACCCTACATTTTTGGGTGGTACTTCCTGAAGAACCTAACAGTCACTGTTAATTCCAAACCAGGAAAGAAGATGCCATATGACACTTGTGGAAAACCAGGTTTTTCTTTATTAAAAGAACCCAAGCTGAGTGAGTAAGCAAGGTTGGCCAACAGAGATACATAACTACTATCAAATACTCCTTTATGCTTTACTTGGTATCTATTTAGCATGCACATAATACTGGGCACGGGGTTGCTTAAGAATGTCTTGGCCTACTTTTTGACTGATTACAATACTTGTTTCTTTATCTTACATTCATGTGTTCCTCTTGCATTGTTCAAATGGTGTTTCTCCTCCTTCTGTTCTAAAATGACATTACTTTTGCTAACATCACGCTCCCACAGAATAAGCCACCCATCTGGGGAATATAAGATGAAGTCAAAAGAGCAACTGATTGAGGAGGATTTGATTTCCAGTGGTTCTGACATATACGGTTGTGAGAAAGATTTAAAGATGATAAAAAGGCATTTGGAATTGAACAATAAAAGACGAAACTTGAAACTGAATTATGTGCTAAAGATGAACATATAATTTCTGAAACATATAAGCTTCTGCTGAATTTTTGGAAGACTGGCACTCAAAAAAAAGCCATAGTGACTCAGGCACTGCCTGATCATTTGTGAAAAGAAATGGGGACTCAGACTGGACTGTGTCAATTTCATTTTGCCTTGGATTCTTAAGCTTCATTATTAACATTTAAAAAAAGGTGATATTAGCATTTAAACATGGCAGACTGCCTCCTTTTTTTTTTTTAGGAGATTGTGTTTTTCCTCTGAGCCAAGGCTATTTTTTTGAAGTGCAAAAAACTAACTAGCCTTTTAAAAAACTAGACAATGGGAATGTATTCTGAAGTCCTTGAATACATTTGCAAGTTTAAAAAAAGAACTCTGCGTCGGATGAGAAAGGGAGTGATGTAATCCACAAATTTGCCCCTTGTTGAAAGTTATCTAGAATCAACATCTTCTATTGTTTGATTCATTGCTTCATTTTGCATCTAACAAAAATATCAAATGTATGTAGTTTGACATATACATTAAAGGTAAAGGTTCCCCTCACACATATGCGCTAGTCATTTCAAAGCTGAAGAGCCAGTGCTGTACAAAGACGTCTCCATGATTATGTGGCCGGCATGAGTAAACACTGAAGGCGCACAGAATGCTGTTACCTTCCCACCAAAGTGGTCCCTATTTTTCTACTTCCATTTTTACATGCTATCGAATTGCTAGGTTGGCAGAAGCTGAGACAAGTAATGGGAGCTCACTCCATTATGCGGTGCTAGGGATTTGAACCGCTGAACTGCTGCCCTTTCTGATTGACAAGCTCAGTGTCTTAGCCACTGAGCCACCACATCCTACAAATATATACATTAACCACCTCTTAATAAATACTTTTTGTTAAGTTTGCATGAAGAGTCAGACGCGAGGAGTTCCAGCAAAGGCTTTATTAGTGACTACAGCTCGAATGGACCCGTCCTGGCTCTACGGCTGCTTCTTATAGCCTGCAGCCGTAGCTGCCAGCCAATGGGAGTGCAGGGATTCTTCCCGCACTATTTAAACCAATACCATTTAACATTTTACAAGAACAGTTCAAATAAACCAATAACATTCAAACCTACATACATAACACCCCTCCCACTAGGTTCAGTCCATACCAAACCCCAACCTATCTAATGTATTCCTTTAAATAGGTGGGGCTCTTGTGTGCGTTGAGACCTTCGTGGTTCAGAAGTTTAACGTTCTCACCCAGTGAGGAGGGAAATGTGTCTGCTGACATTTCCCTGTTGGGACTTCCTGTGAAAGGAGACCCTGTTAGACTGTTAGAATCTGGTCTCTCCTCCCAACCCATCTCCATTCCAATGTCAGCACCCAAGTCAGGTAGTGATGTGCAATCTTCCACTTCTAAGGATGGATCTTGGCATTTGACAGGGTTGGGATGGTTCCTGTCGCAATGGCTCGTTACACATGGGGTTGATTCCTGTTTGCTGATTTTCCTCCTGTTCCCTCCTTCCCCTAGAAGGAACATCAGGTGAGGGACCTAGAGAGGGACAGGGTTGATGTTCCTGAGGAACCTGGATCTAAGTTGGTCAATGTGCCTGCTCCAGAGGAGGCCATCCTCTGTTTGTACCCTGTAAGAACGAGGGCCAGTGATGTGAGTTATTTCAGCAGGAATCCACAAAGGTTCACCTATAAGGTTCCTAGCATAGACAGAATCTCCCACACTAAAAGAACGAACTTTGGAAGTGGAATCCAGTGGTGCGTTGGGTGCGTAAGTGGGATGAAAGCGGTCAAGGGAGACCTAAGTTTCCTTCATCAACAACTCTGCTGGGGACAAGTTAGTTGATGGGCTAGAGATATGTGTTGAACACTAAGAAGCTTTTCAAGCTTCTCAGTGATATCCCCAGGACCCAGCTGCTGAAGCTTCTCTTTGGTAAAGCGTGCCATGCGTTCAGCCCGGCCATTGGCGAAGGGTGCCCAGGGGCAGTGAGGGCATGTCTGATGCCCTGTTGAGCTAGAAAGGATTCAAAAATGTTAGATGTGAATTGAGGGCCATTGTCAGAGACAAGGACATCTGGTAACCCATGGGTTACAAACAATTTTCTGAGCTGCTTGATGACAGCCTCAGTTGTAGTGGATGTCATGGGAATTACCTCTAGCCATTTAGAGTATGCATCTACTAGCACTAGAAAAGTGTGCCCTCTTGTAGGGCCTGCAAAATCAATGTGGATTCTAGACCATGGGCCCCTAGGACATTCCCATTCCTGTGTGGGGGCATGAGGTGGGGCAGGTCTGACTACCTGGCAATTGGGACAAGATGCTACCCAGTTTTCAACCATTTTGTCAATACCTGGCCACCATACATAACTCCTGGCCAAACCTTTCATCCTTACAATCCCAGGATGACCCATCATGTAACATTTCCAAAACCTCCTTTGCAGTTTTGCAGGAATAACCACCCTGTTACCCCACAAAATACATCCTCTTAATACAGATAATTCAGTTTGCCTGGACTTAAAAGGTTGGGCAAGGTGAGGTAGATCTTGAAGAGGCCAACCTTTCTTAATCCAGCCCATAACAGGTGCCAACACAGCATCTTTGGCAGTTTCTCTGGCAATCTCAGCAGCATGGACTGGAAGCTTAGCGGTCTCCAGGAAAAAGGTGAGTTTCAAGTTCAAAGTCCTCCTTGTGGCAAGGTAGTGGGCAACGACTCAGTGCATCAGCATGTCCAATGTCCTTGCCAGGCCTGTGAATCAGTTTGTAGGAATAGGCTGCAAGAAATTCAGTCCACCTCAGCATTCTTGGTGACAGGATATTAGGTGTAGGTTTGTCTCCTGCCACAATGCCTAATAAAGGTTTGTGATCTGTAACAATGGTGAATGACCTGCCATACAGATATTCATGAAATTTCTTAACAGCTGCAACAACTGCTAAAGCCTCCTTGTCCAATTGGCTATAATTCCTCTCTGCTTTGGACAGCGTGCAGAGTAAAATGCAATTGGGGCTTCCCTCCATTGGGAAGCCTGTGACTCAAAACCCCCACTCCAAAGGGGATGCATCACAAGTCAGAACAACAGGCAAATTCTCAGAGAATTGTATCAACACAGCATCAGACGTGATTAGTCTCTTAATACTGTTAAATGCTGACTGTTCCTTCGCCCCCAGATCCAAACAGCATTCTTATCAAGTAGGCGATGTAAAGGCTCAGCAATAGATGCTTTGTGAGGTAGAAACATGTGGTAAAAGTTAATAAGTCCAAGGAAGGCTTGCAAATCTGCCTTGCATCGAGGTTTAGGGGCTTCATTGATTGCTTTAACCTTGGCATCAGTAGGATGGATGCCATGCTTGTCAATCATATACCCAGGAACTCAACTCTGTCTGTTTTGAGTGTACATTTGTCTTCCTTGACTTTTAAACCCGCTTTTCTGAATCTGGTAAGGACTTCTCTGAGTCTTTCTTGAAGCTGAGTGTCATTTTCAGCAGAGATTAATACATCATCAAAATAAGGCACTACCCCTGGCAGTCCTTGCAACATTCTTTCCATAAGGCTCTGAAAAATGCCAGGTGCCCGCTTACTCCAAATTGTAGTCTTTTACATTTGAAGGCACCTCTATGAGTCACAATTGTTTGTGCCTCTGCAGTGGCATCATCAACTGTTAATTGTTGATATGCCTGAGCTAAGTCCAGTTTAGCAAATACTGTACTGCCAGGGAATGGAGCAGATGATGCACAACTGGTACAGGATTTATCTAATTGTGCATCAATTTTTTTCCTTTAAAGCAAATGGGACCCTCCTGGGCTTTAAACAAATTGGGGCACCTTGGGGTCTAAGCTGAAAGCAATAGGGGTCCCCATATACTTGCCCAGTCCCCGCTGAAGACCTCTGGAAACTCAGACTTCAAGGACTCTTCCCAGTCAGAACTGCTCACGTGATGGATGTCACCTCGATGCCAGTGGCTTGAACCACTCAAGTCCCAGCAAACTTGGAGATCCTTGTCCACGATGGTCAGGGGCAAACGTTTGGTGTGGCCTTTAAACTGCGTTGAAATCTCTTGCTCCAACTACTGGAATCTTGTTCCTTGGTAGTCTTTGAGTCAGTGCTTGCTTCTGGAAATGCTTTTTCTGAATTTTGGAAAAAGTCTGTGGATAGTGTCCCATGACACCATAGATAAATAAGAGCCTGAGTCCACTTCCATTTGGCAAGGCCTTCCTTCATAAACACCTTCACGTGTACTTTCTCTTTATTGAAGTGACCAATAATGATTGTTTGGTGAGTTTCATTCTTGCCATTTGCTTCTAAATTTCGCCCATTTTCAAAATTGTTGGGCTTAAAGTCTCTATCAGGAATTTTCTTCCTAACTGGTGGAGTTCTGGATGATTTGCAGACTCTGGCTATGTGACCCGTTTCTCACAATGGCAAATGGAGTCAAGGAACATTCAGTCGGGGTGGCCCCCCAGCCTCTGCAATAGAACGCCTGTTTTTTCCCAGAGTCTCTATTCAGGGAAATCCTCCGTCGCCAGTGTTAAGTTTGCATGAAGAGTCAGGCGAGAGTTCAGCAGGCTTTTATTAGTGACTGCAGCTCGAATGGACCCGTCCTGGCTTGTGCTTCTTATATGCAGCCGTAGCTGCTGCTTGGCTCAATAAGGAAGTGCGATTTCCGCGCTATTTAAACCAATACCATTAACATTTACAGAACAGTTCAAATAAACCAATAACATTCAAACCTACATTAACCTTTTCACTTCCAAATACTTTTTGATTTATATATTGTTGGCAAATGGAGGAGAAGAGGAAGCCACTTTGCATAGATATTGATTCTCTCATTCAGGGATGATGTTCTTTTAACTCCTTGCCACTTGGTGGCAGTTTCAAGGCAACACTTGGTTGCTTGAACTACTAAGGTAGTGAAGCTGTCATACCAGCCTTCATTTATAGGACTTGCCAGCTCTAATAGCTGGCAGTGAAATAGGTGAGGAGGAATTGTTCTGATATGGAAACAGCCCTCTCCACTACTTTCATTTCAGCTGAAAGTGCCATCAGAGCCATTTATGCTGACCAGGAGTGTTGAGATGCAAATGGAGATAAAAAAGAGATGATAATAGATAAGTCCTGATCACAGGGATGTGGAAATGACTATCTGTGGCATAAACATCACAGGAGTGGAGTGCCTTGGGACAAATGATCAACCAGTTGTGGCAACTTTACAAATGTGGACAGGAGTAATAATGAGACTCTTCTCCTGTTGAACCTTACAAGATGCATTGAAGATGTGCTTTCAATGATTATAAAGAAATAGCTATCTGGGCTAGTAATCCAAGGACACTACCTTTTCCCCAGTTTCCACTAATAACTCTAAATCTTTGAAACCAACCCATATTTATCTACACACCTTGAGGACATAGATAGAAGATTCTGAACCATTAGAAAATCATTAGTGATGTTCTAGGTCAGTGATA